>CM077174.1:36018900-36571400 GCA_039654105.1 Coreius guichenoti
GGTGAATGATATTGGGATGGTCAAACTGGCCAATGACACTGGCCTCGCTCAGGAAGTCCAGCCTCTGCTGCTCGGTAAACCCCGCCTTCAGCGTCTTTATGGCCACGCAGATCTCACGCTTTCCAGGAAGTTTCAGACGACCGCTGCACACCTCGCCAAACTCACCTACAGAGACAGGAAGTGATATTTACAAGCATCTCTCATCAATAGATGACATGCTGAAGACATAAAAGGTTAACGTACCGATGCCGATCACCTTCTCGATCTTGATACAGGAGGTATTGATTTCCTTAGCGAACTCCCTGATGGCCTGGTTGGGGTCTTCGTAGGTGAAAGGGTCCACATATATTCTCACCCCTGCTGGCACATTAACAGAAGGTTTGAGAATGGATAATTGCATTTTTTGTTCCAGCTGTGGACTTATGAGAGGTGCTTGCTTACCTGGCTTCAGGTTTTTCTCCTCGGCCTGTTTAGTTTTGCTGTATTTGCTCCTCCTGAGATGAAAATATCCACAATTATTCAGCCTTTATTCTTTTATTTGTCTATCAGTGTTATTTTAGCATTATTAGATAATATTATAATATTTATTAATATTGCAAATTGCGAATATTTTCATTTTAATTTTAGTTTAAGTTTTAGTAATATTATGTGCTTTTGTCATTTTTATTAGTTTTGTTTTTAAATATTTATTTAGCTTTAAATTCAGTTTTAGTATGTTTAGTAACTTTTTTTTATCTAACAATTTTTTTTATTTTTAGTTAATTTTTAATAGTTTTAGTTAACAATATCAACACTTGTTACGGGAAAAATACCAGATGTTCTGTCACCTTTTGGTGATGATGAAGGTAATGATGAGGATGAGGAGGAGAACAACACCACATCCGGCCACCAGCAGCAGCAGCACGGCAGAGCTCATGACTCCTCCTACAACAGGAGCTGCGACTGAGAGAGACACAAACACTGCATTCATATACATTCATAAAAAAGTGCCAGGAAGAAGCTAAAAAAAACATTTTGTTCTCCGTATGAAAAACTGTTTAAAGAACCTTTGTCACAACAAAGAATCTTTTGAACAACAAAGGTTCTGAATGGAACCATAATGCCAAAAAAGAACCTAGTGCTGCACGATTAATCATAATAAAACCCAAATCGTGACAAAAATTAATATTATTATATTATTGTTTTCTTAAATGTGTTATTTAACAGTGAAATATCGCAATAGTAATATTTCTTATTTTGTTTAATCCTTTATTTAGTAATAATAATAATAAAAGTAATATCAAAACTGTTAATAATAATAATTATTATTATTATTATTTTATAATAATATTGATATATAAATCAAAACATTTCTGGACAAATTGTGCAGTCCTACAAACAAGCCTTTTTTCTTTCTTTCTTTCTTTTTTTTTTTAAAGCAGCTTTCTAAAATGCAATCGCAATTTTTATCTAAAAGACTCGCAATTAGATTTTCCCCCCAAATCATGCAGCCCATTTTTAACAGTGTATGTCTTTTTTTGGTAAGACTTTAAGTTTAGGGTCCAATTTTCACTATTAACTTGTTGCTTATTAGCATGCATATTACTAGGATATTGGCTGTTTATTAGTACTTACAGTATAAAGCACATACTAATGCCTTATTCTGCATGACCTTATTCTACATGCCTTAATCCTACCAATACCTAAACTTAAAAACTACCTTACTAACTATTAATAAGCAGTAATTAGGAGTTTATTGAGGCAAAAGTCATAGTTAATAGTTAGTTATAGTGAGATTTGGACCCTAATCTAAAGTGTGACCCTTTTTTTAATTGTCAGGCCTAAAATATTTCATATCAGTTCAGTCAGCCTCCAATGCCAGTGACTAGCAACTAAACAGATTTAGAATGTATTTATTATTATACATTTTTTATTCACCCACCAGTGTTGGTGCTGAACTCGAAGGGGGCGCTGAACTCTCCGTAGCCCGCGGCGGTGCGAGCACGCACGTGAAACACGTAGGAGGTCAGCGGGGTCAGATCTTTAATATCAGCATTACGAGACATCGTCTTTACAATGCGATAACTCCTCTCATTCTGATCCTGAGATTTATAAATAAAGAAAGAGACGGAAGACAAGAGGAAGGTAAGAGGTCAATAGGGGGACGTTTGAGGGCTATTTTAACTCCAATAAAACTTCACTTCCTGTTTATCCCGACAGCAAGTGTCCACAGGGGATTGCTATACTGTATCTTAAAGGAACAGTGCACCCTAAAATTAAAATTCTGTCATTGTGAGGACTTTATGATGAACTATTCCTTCAAAATACGACAAAAAAAGATGTTTCCCATTATTCACCTTCTCGTAGTATTTAACCTCATATTCCAGTATGACACCGTTGGGCTTCTCGGGTTCGTCCCAAAACAGAGAGAGCGTGTGGCGGGTGATGTCCTTACTCTCAACAGTCATGACCGTAGAAGGAGCTGAAGAGAGACAGAAGGAGTTAATATATTTATAAAAGGTTTATGTTTACTAAATTGTACTTTTGTCAGGTTTTCCTGAGACATCTGTCTTTCTTTTATCACATCAGAAACAAACAGAGAGAGAAAGGATAAACCCAGAGGACAAGGAGACCTTTTCTTCTTCTAAATTGTGGATTTGGAGTTAAGACCGCTATTGTCCGTTTGGTTTCTTTTCCCCTTGAAGCTGTTTTTGTTGAGGGTGAGAAAGTCAAACAAGACAGAATCAGAAACAACAGAGATCTGCGTCGTCTTCTCCGCTTTTCCAAAGACACATCACACAGAGTCGAAAACACAATAATAAAAGAGAAAAACAGCAAAAGAAAGTGAAAACAGATTTGAGGGATGTGAAGGAAGAAGAAGAAAAAAATCTCCATGTATTAGTTTCCTCTACCAAACAGAACGACTCCAGATATCAAAACCACAGAACGTTTGCCACATTTCCACAGAATTCAGATGCGGTCTTTGGCGAAGTCCTACACATCCCCTTCTGTGTATTTTAGCTAATTAAGGGTGTGCGTTAAATCAAGCATAGTATTAGCATTGCTCATATTTGCCGTTGAACAAACTTCTAACTCTAAGGCCACAATATTTCAGAAAATGTGAAGTTTTGGCTTCACATCCACGTTTCAGGTGACTGAAAACAAAAAAATGGATGTGTTAAAATGAAAAAAAAAAAAAAATCAATGTGCCTGCCATTCTTCTGTTTTTTTTTTTTTTTTTTTTTTTTTTACATAAAAACTACCTAGCAACCACCCAGAGCATTCAATCAATCATTTAACATCCACCTACCCAAAACCCAAGAAACCACATAGCAACACCCTGGCAACCACTGACAACACCCTAACATCATGGCAGTGAGTTTTACATGGGTAAACTCACACTTTCTTCTTCTTCTTCTTCAAAAAAAAAACTTTATTAAATCTTAATCTTTATTTATTTACAAACCCGATTCCAAAAAAGTTGGGACACTGTACAAATTGTGAATAAAAAAGGAATGCAATAATTTACAAATCTCATAAACTTATATTTTATTCACAATAGAATATAGATAACATATCAAATGTTGAAAGTGAGACATTTTGAAATGTCATGCCAAATATTGGCTCATTTTGGATTTCATGAGAGCTACACATTCCAAAAAAGTTAGGACAGGTAGCAATAAGAGGCCGGAAAAGTTAAATGTACATATAAGGAACAGCTGGAGGAGCAATTTGCAACTTATTAGGTCAATTGGCAACATGATTGGGTATAAAAAGAGCCTCTCAGAGTGGCAGTGTCTCTCAGAAGTCAAGACGGGCAGAGGATCACCAATTCCCCCAATGCTGCGGCGAAAAATAGTGGAGCAATATCAGAAAGGAGTTTCTCAGAGAAAAATTGCAAAGAGTTTGAAGTTATCATCATCTACAGTGCATAATATCATCCAAAGATTCAGAGAATCTGGAACAATCTCTGTGCGTAAGGGTCAAGGCCGGAAAACCATACTGGATGCCCGTGATCTTCGGGCCCTTAGACGGCACTGCATCACATACAGGAATGCTACTGTAATGGAAATCACAACATGGGCTCAGGAATACTTCCAGAAAACTTGTGTCGGTGAACACAATCCACCGTGCCATTCACTGTTGCCGGCTAAAACTCTATAGGTCAAAAAAGAAGCCATATCTAAACATGATCCAGAAGCGCAGGCGTTTTCTCTGGGCCAAGGCTCATTTAAAATGGACTGTGGCAAAGTGGAAAACTGTTCTGTGGTCAGACGAATCAAAATTTGAAGTTCTTTTTGCAAAACTGGGACGCCATGTCATCCAGACTAAAGAGGACAAGGACAACCCAAGTTGTTATCAGCGCTCAGTTCAGAAGCCTGCATCTCTGATGGTATGGGGTTGCATGAGTGCGTGTGGCATGGGCAGCTTACACATCTGGAAAGGCACCATCAATGCTGAAAGGTATATCCAAGTTCTAGAACAACATATGCTCCCATCCAGACGTCGTCTCTTTCTCTCTTGCATTTTCCAACATGACAATGCCAGACCACATACTGCATCAATTACAACATCATGGCTGCGTAGAAGAAGGATCCGGGTACTGAAATGGCCAGCCTGCAGTCCAGATCTTTCACCCATAGAAAACATTTTGCGCATCATAAAGAGGAAGATGCGACAAAGAAGACCTAAGACAGTTGAGCAACTAGAAGCCTGTATTAGACAAGAATGGGACAACATTCCTATTCCTAAACTTGAGCAACTTGTCTCCTCAGTCCCCAGATGTTTGCAGACTGTTATAAAAAGAAGAGGGGATGCCACACAGTGGTAAACATGGCCTTGTCCCAACTTTTTTGAGATGTGTTGATGCCATGAAATTTAAAATCAACTTATTTTTCCCTTAAAATGATACATTTTCTCAGTTTAAACATTTGATATGTCATCTATGTTGTATTCTGAATAAAATATTGAAATTTGAAATTCCACATCATTGCATTCTGTTTTTATTCACAATTTGTACAGTGTCCCAACTTTTTTGGAATCGGGTTTGTATTTATTTATTTTTTAAAAAAAGCTTGTTTGTAGGGTTGCACAATTCAACCAAAAATTGTGCAATTAAATATCAATACGACTATAAAATAATAAATAATCATAATAATTTAAAAATAATTAAATATTGGTTTTATTAAAATAATAAACTACATAAGAAATATTACTACTGTAATATTTCACTGTAAAATAAAAAAAATCTAGTATTTACAATATAAAATATAATATTAATTTTATTTAGTTTTATTTAAAACTTTATATTAATTTCAAATCTGTAACATTGCAATACTAATATTTATGGCTGTCTTAATTTTTTCATTTTCAAACGTTCAAGCTTTTATTTTGGAAGCCCTTAAAGCTTCTTTTTTGTTGACAACACTTGGTTTATAAGTGCTCATTAAAAGTTTGGAAAGATAATTGGTACGGTACATTTTCAAATGCACGTTATAAACGACCCAAATTCATAACAAATTCAGAGATGAAGTTCATGCGGAGCTGCATTTACTGTGAATCGAGCCGCTCTGACACGCTGAAACCACAGGATCATGAGCTGCTCGTGTGTAAATAAACACAGTGCTGCGCTTCACTCTGAAACTGTCACAAACGCCGGTGAAGATTCCACCGTCAGCCACCAGAGGTCGAACTCACCAGAGTACTAACCTCCATTTCGGACTTCCCATACACCCTCACTCCTGGACTGATTACTGCACACCTGTTCCTCATCACCTTGCCTATATAAACTCTGCTCTCACACTTATTCAATGCGAAGTCTTTGCCCTGGCTGCATTT
The DNA here is from genome assembly GCA_039654105.1 of Coreius guichenoti. Lineage (NCBI taxonomy): Eukaryota > Metazoa > Chordata > Actinopteri > Cypriniformes > Gobionidae > Coreius > Coreius guichenoti. The sequence goes on from CM077174.1 coordinate 36,024,718, forward strand.
CTGAGCGTTTATCCCCTGTTATTGATCTGCCTGTGTTTGACTCTGCCTTGGACTACCGTTTACGACCCTGTTCTGCCTGCCCTTGATCTTTGTTTGCCTGGATTTTGATTCTCGTTTGTTTGCTGCCTGCCCTGACCTTTTGCCTGTTATGACCACGATTGATGCACTGCCTCTGATATTGCTGTTCACCCTGGTTTACCGACCCACGCCTGCTTGTACTGTGAATTTGTGTTATTTTAATAAACTGCACATGGATCCCAATCGAGTCCTCATTACAGAAACATGCTGTGCATATATTTCATTAAATCGCAGCCTTTGTGATTTGATAATCGAAGTCATATCACGATTTCAGTTTTATTTCGATTAGTCGTGTAGCCCTAGGGTTGGGAATTGAAAATCGATTTCAATTCTGTAATCGGATACTTAAGGTCAGGAATCGGATACTTGTTATAAAATTACAATTTTGATTCCTTCAAATGCATTTTAATATGGCTTTAAACCATTCAAGCGCAAGAAGACCCTCTCATACTGAATAGTGTGCGATAATGAGTTCTCTTCCGCGTCTTTTTGCACTTGAACGGACAAATACACAAATGTCAAAATATCCTTGTGACCACAGTCGGTTATGTCTTAAGTGAACGTAAAGAGTTGACAAAGAAAACGCACAACAGTAGGCCTATATTGGATCCGTGCAGCTCTTAAAGCGACAGCAGCCTAAATTCCTTCTGCCATTTTGATAATAACGTTAATCAAACAACAAAAGACAAAAGAGAAAATTCACTCGCTGTTCTAGACTGAATAACTTTTTAAACTATATTTGTAATGTATGTTTTATTTATAAAGCACAGTGTTATTTTACATTTGATTACAGTTTCTGTACCTGAATACCTTAAAACACAGTTTATTTCAGTCGTATCTTTGTTCAGTTGTATTTATTTGTGCGATTGCTAATAATTTATATTAGTTAGGCTAGTTGTTTTTGCTATGGTATTTTTAAACCATAGTTCCTTGTGTAAGTGTTATTTAGCCTGTTGATTTTTGTTCATGATATCTAACTTTTTTTTTACTTTATTGGAATCAAAATCGATAAGAATCGGAATCGATAAGCAGAATCAGAATTGTTAAAGTTCAAACAATACCCAACCCTATGTAGCCCTAATATCTAGATCAACTGTCCCCCACAATCAGCATACAAAATGTACAAAAAGTGCACAGATTCATTGTTGGCCTCTCTATAAGTATCCTAAATTCAAGTGCTAAAGCTAGAGTTTCATGCATTAGCGAGTGTGTGACTGTTAAACAATTCGATCCCCCGCCAGCTGTAGCAGCAGCTCGACGGCGGTCCTCTTCAATCTCACAGATCCGTCTTCTTCTGCCAGACCCGACAGACTAAACGTGATTTAGGGGCGTCCCTCAGGGGGACTCGGAGACGACCCCCTCCAGCCAAAAACACAGGGGTCACCGCCCCCCTTCAACCACCTAACACACTCATCCCTAACACACATCCATCATGCCGTCTGCTCTGACAGATATGGGCCGTAATGGAGTTGTGGGTGGGTGTGTGTGTCTGGCTGAGATAACGTAAAAGGAAAGATGAGAATCTGTGCTCATTCATCGTTAACACTCAAGCTGTAAGATTTATGTTAAGATTCAGTAAAAATGATTTAGGAACATCATACTATACAGTATGTTCATTTGTTAAAGCCTTTAGTGCATGCTGGGATAGTCAGAATTTGCATATTACATTATTTTTTTCATAATATTGTTTTATAGAAACACAAAAGCTAAGAAATGCAGTGTATCAGCTGTTGAGCCATATGCGTCTTCATCACAAATTTCACAGTTTTATAATAATATTGGATTACTGATCAGACTTAGAAAATAGGTGTTTTTTTATTGTAAAGGTTTCTTCAAAATAAATGCAAAGGCAATTATTTAGCATTTCAAGGATTTTATATGCATATCTTGGCGCAGCGATGCTGTATCGTTTGTTAGCAAACAGTAATCTATAATGCCAAATAATTGTTTGATTTTACTATTATTAGATGTGTATGAATGATTTGAAAAGTGAAAATTGGTCTTTTTATCATATTGATTAATAAAGCAACGAACAGCATGTTACAGTAATTTTTACCATGGTTAAGGAGGTTTTACATAGCTTCCCTTTCCTTGAGACGTTTAAAATCTCTTTATCTGACTTTCAATTTTTTCACTATGACAGCAGGAATAAATTGTGTTTTGTCTATACGCATTAAACATTATTTCAGTAGCAACTACGTTAAGTATATGTTAATTATTCTAAAAATACCCACACGACTGCCCAGTGCACAACTAAGTAGGACACAAGTATTCAGGTCTTCTGTTTTATAGCCAAAGGCACGTCGATGCATGACAAAACCCCACCCTTTCACACTACGCCCTACACCCTAAACTCCACACTCCGATCCCTCAGGCTGATTTACAGGCTTGGGTTGTCACAGAAAGTTCCGGATCTCCAGCTAACGCTCTATTCCGATGGAAACCCAAGACACCATCAAGAGCACAGACCGCATATCACAAGTCGGCAATTACAGACACACACACACATACACTGTCATGAATCAAAATAGAGTGTATTTGACGCTCTACATGTGTGTTTGTAATGGAGCACAAAGGTCATATAGAAGTTCTCCGTAGGTGATTAGGCGAGTGAAATTGAACCTCGTGAAATGTTTTCTCTGAAGATTAGGTGAGAAATATAGTACACAACTGCTCAAAAGTTTGTAATAATGTGTTTTTTTTTTTCATGTTTTTGAAAGAAATCTCTTCTGGTCACCTAGGCTGCACTCCAAAAATACAGTAAAAACAGTAATATTGTGAAATATTACAATTTAAAATGGTTTTTGCTGCTTAATATTTTTGTATACAAAAACAAAAATCAAATTTTCATTTAAAATAGAAATCTTGTGACAATTATAAACGTCTTTACTATCTATTTACTATCTACAATACTATTGAACTGTTTTCAACATTGATAATAATCATAAATGTTTTTTGAGCATCAAATCATCATATTAGAATGATTTCTGAAGGATCATGTGACACTGAAGACTGGGGTAATGATGCTGAAAATTCAGCTTTGATCACAGGAATAAATTACATTTTAAAATATATTACAATAGGAAACAGTTATTTTAAATTGTAATAATATTTAACAATTTTTCTGTTTTTACTGTATTTCTGTTTAAATAAATGCAGTCTTGGTGAGCAGAAGTGACTTCTTTCAGAAACATGTAAAAAAATATTAATTATTTTGGTCAGTAGTGTGTCGCATGCAAACATGACGCCTGATTAAATTTGAGCATGTTTGGACACACACTTACCAGCTTGGTTGGTGGTAAGCGTGACGGACACGGCCTGCTCCAGGCTGGGGTTGTGTTTGGACACCCCGTTGACGGCCCAGATCTGGAAGGTGTAGTTGGTGTGCGCCTGCAGCTGATGAACAGACACCCGCGTGGAGCGCAGACTCAGACGCTGCGGAGAGTATCGCACGTCGTCCCCGCACAGCGCACATCTCTGCGTGTCTCGCACACACTGCTTACACACCACGTTATAGGTGAGATCCTGACGGCCTCCGGAGGAGAGGGGCGGACTCCATTCCAACAGAACCGACGTCTCGTTGACATTAGATATCAGATTGTGTGGAGCGGATGGAGGACCTGCGATGAACACAGAGAGAAAGAGAGCTTTAGAGTCTGAGTGCATATCCATCACATACAAATAGGCTGCTATTTCATTTTGCTAGAGATATAATGGAAAATGTTTTTTTTTTTTTCCCTGTTTCCACCTGGTATTATGATGCATTTTGGTCGATCGGATCACAAGTGGATGATGCTAAATACAGGTGTAAACGGGGTCTAAAACGTTTTGAGCTTGTCCACTTTCCACCACTTCCAGAGGTAGTCGAAAACGCATTCGACCGGATTGCTTTCGTAGTGTAAACGCTCATGTGTTTGAATGTTTGAACAGCCAAAAAAGACAGTTTTCTCTCCGCCTACTGACTTAATGCGTAAACATTATGTGAAACGCGCTAGCCAGACGGGATTTAAACTAAACTAAAGTTTGGTTTAAAGATGAAAAACATAAGCACAATGTTCTCTCACCATTCCTGATTTCTAACACACACTCACAGTGTTCGGCTGGTCTTGTGGCTGTCAGAGCAAAAACGAAAGCGGATGCTCTCCGTATGTTTTCCTTCGTCTCCGGTCGCGTTCATATGTAAATTGCGTGAGCATATTTTGTCCATTAGCTCGAAAGACTGAAAAAACCCATACATTTATGTGCCCATAGACCCTCCCCTCGAAGAAATCAGGACAGAAGTGGTTAAAAGTGGACAAAAGAGACGGATTAAAACACCAGGTCTAAACGGGAATGTGTCTTCCTCGTCTACTTGTGATCCGATCGACCAAAACGCATCTTAATACCAGGTGTAAACAGGGCCTTTAAATGACAATGCTGCATATATGTATGTTTCCAAAAAAATGTGACTGAAGACTGGAGTAATGATGCTGAAAATTCAGCTTTGATTACAGGAATAAATTACAGTTTAAAATATATCGCAATAGAAAACGGTTATTTTAATATGTAATAATTTTTCATAATAGTACTGTTTTACTGTATTTCTGATCAAATAAAGCAGCCTTAGTGAGCAGAAGAGATTTCTTTTAAAAACATTAAAAATCTTACAGACCCCTAACTTTTAAATGGTCTGTATATGTGTGCGTGTGTGTGTGTTTGTGTACTTATCCAAGTTTAAAACTTTCAATGAATAGGAGGATGAGAGAAAGAGACAGAATAAGAGAAAAAACAAGAACAGAAGGAAAGGACAAACAGCGTCTGTTATACAAAGAGATAGAGCTGGTCATTAGTATGGAAGAGAGAGAGAGAGAGAGAGAGATGACAGACAGCTGGTAGAGTGAGACTGATACAGTCTCATTTAAATTCATTTATTTCATGTGAGGAACATCTGCTGCACATAAAAGGATGTAAACAGAAATAATCACATGCCCATGCAAAACATACATTAGAATTTTTGCTTTCAATTAGTTATTTCTGTAGATTTTAATTTGTCAGACAATACGTTTCAGCTCATTTTTCATTTTAAAGGAATTTTGTAATTTAAAATGTATTTTTTTAAATTAAATTACATTATGCAGCTATAGATAGCCAGATGTCCCATCTTGAACATTTACACATTTATAATTTTTTTTATTAATAAAGATGCTTATTAAATGGAAACTGTATTATTTGACCCAATTAAATAAAATATTCAAATAAATTTTAAAGTAAAATCCTGAAAAAGTTACTCAAATACCCATTTACATGGTACATCATGGTACACCCACTTCAAACTGGTGCGTATGTTTGCGTTTAACTCACGTGTGCAAGGCACGGCAGCCGGATCAGTCTCCGATCTGTAATATCCCTTGTCACAATCACAGGAAGTGGCTCCTTCTTTCATGGAGTAACTGTGCAGGGGACATTTACAACAGCCGCCGTCTGAAGAAAGAGACCTGTAGTAGCCCACCTTACACACTACGAGAGAAGAGAGATACAGGACGACGTTAATTCTGTGTAAATATACAACCCAGATAACACAATATAAATCAGATTATTATGAATCATTATTAAACGATTAAATTATGAAATGATTATATATATATAAGTATATAAGCAGACAAAGATGGAACATGAAAAGCCGCCAGGTTTCCATATACAAAACAATGATGCATTTATGATGGAGAGAGAAGCCAGGAAAGGGAGGTGAAGTCAAGAGAGCGAGAGACAGACCAGAGGATGATGAATGAGGAATTTGGGGTGTTTTCCCAGCATGCACCAGTCACCTTCAATTCTCCCATCCATATATCTGAGTAAAACATGTTTTGACATCATAAATAAAGAATGCGTGATGTTTAAATAATCTAGCGTGTCGTGTCCTCCTACTCCTCCTGAAAAACGGTGATGAAAAACATCACCGTTTTTCATCGTCCTTATCACTCATTTACGTGCAAACACATGCGTGCCCATCGCTCTGTGTTTAGACGTCTGTGTACATATGGATGAAAACTGGGAGGATGAAAGATGCCTTAGACTCCAGCACACTACTATAAACTTCTATCCGACTCCAGAGACCAAACAGAAACGATGGAAACATGAGGTCAAGGTTTGGCTGGTTAGCATGACCCTGTTATCTCCTGCTGGCAGATGTGGTAACTACAACATATGATAGCAAAAAGCATCTTTCTTTGCATTAATAACCATTCAAAAGTAGCCATGAATGGGAATGCAAACAGATACATTTCATAAAAGTCAAATAAATGACTTCCAGCCACCCAGAAGTCATTTATTTTAGAGTACGTTTACAGGACAACGATGTACATAAATGGAAAAGTTTTTCCTTAGCATTTTTCATGTACAGACGACAACATTGTCAAAACAATCCCCGTTCACATGGATCTGTGAAAACGACTGAATTATTTATGCCAGGCCAGTAGTTGGCAATGTGACTTTGTAAAGAAACACTGCATGCACATGACGTCACCATTTCCACAATGTTTTTGTAGTTTTCACAGAGACGAGAATGGTATCATTTTCAAAAACGTGCACTTTGAAAAAGTTTGCATTTTCAGGCCTCCAAAAAGCCTTTGTCGTGTAAATGTTTTTAGTTGAAAACTGTGTTGTGTAAACAGTCATGAACTGAGAAATCAAATTTCAGAGCTGAAAACTTCCTTGTTAGTCCAAAAACAGTTTTTATTGTAACCAAGCCCAGATAACCCCTCATTGTGGAATGTGCCCATCTATGAGGTGAAAGACTGTCTCTGCAGAAGAAAATCAACACCTACTTCATCATTGCAACTTTGGCCCCGCCCGCTGGTGTGTTAGTGAGATGACGAGGAGAGAAGAGCAATACAGGATGGACTACAAATAACATCACCTTCTAAAAGATCCTAATGCTAGGAATGTGGTTATTTTTTATCAACAGTGTGAACGTCTCTATTATTATTTATTTCTATTCGGTACATTTCACTGAGGATTCTTTGGTAAATCAGTCGCAATTTCGGCGCAGGCTTTGCAAACAGACTTTTAGGATATGGACTCGACAGTAATGCCACAACATGTAAGTAACCGTGTTAATTCTGATGCCTGATCTGTGAACAGTGATTTCTGATATGTAATGATTCATGTACAGTCAGATGTTCTTTGTTTATGTGTCAGTAAATCAAACCAGTGACTAAATGTTCAACTTCACATTGTTTCTCTAAGTAGGATGAAAAAAATCTGTTATTTAAAATGGTTATTAAATTATATATAGAAAGTGATCAAAGAACGCTCCATTTGCAATCGCTGGAGCTGTCAATCAAACAGCGCGAGCTTATAAGTTACTTTTTATATTTGCAAAAGTCATTTATGCATATTAACCCTGTAAAGCCTAACATGAAATGAAAATCTTTTTTTTTATTTTTTATTTATTGAACATTTAGAAGAAAGAAAAAAAAAGATTTTCATTTCATGTTAGGCTTTACAGGGTTAATATGCATAAATGAAAAAAGAAACTCTGTACATGCCTTTTTTTGTTGTTGTTGAAAATCATATTTGATAGGTCAGGCTTTTATGGATCATATAGTATGATATAGTGAGAATATGGAGCTAATACTTGGGGAGAAAAAAACACCTCAACTTTATTCAGAGGTCCAAATATGCAATTTCGTGGAGATGTTGTAATTTATATGGTCAAAAAGTAAGATGAAATTCTGATCTTATATGCATAAAATGCAAATCAGTTGTTACTCTATATCTCCCAATAATATGTCTTAGTAAGGTTATATTTAAACGCTTAATTTTATGATCAAAGCTCTGTAATTTTCTGTAAAAATAAATAAATCCCTATTTTGGGAGCACAACATATAATGCAATGCAATGCAATACAATGATGACTGAGAGATGTACAAATAACATTCCACAAATGCCCAACATATATTTGATATTCATATTATTTAAAAAAAAAAACATTAAATCCAGTATATTATCATCTTAAAATATTAATTACACTATAAAATTTATGCTTACATTTGCTTTATAAAAATCAGATTTCACAGCAAAAAGACACATGTACCATGACCTGAAGGTGGACATTTTTAGAATGATACTAAAATGCCTTTTACTTGATAAGAACAATCAGACGACAGTAGATCGCGTGAAACAGATTCAGCAGTGTTTAGAGAAATTCATGCATCAAATATAATATCAAATATAATACTTTATAAGATTAAATGTTGCTGGAAACCTGCTAGGAGTAAAGAAAAACTTGACATTATAAAAAATTTAAAAAAAAAAAGAACAGAAACTGCCAGGAAAAAATAAACGCCACAAGGATTAGATGTTCCTCTGCTAATCCCAAAGAAGGGAACAGACCTTCCGACAGATTATCACCATCAGTCTCGGCCTCTAATCTCTGTTTAAGATTGATCCAGAGACACCAAAGGAAGAGGAAATCATCTCTCATTCGCTCTTCCCACTGGACCTAATCTTCACTGAACTGAATGAGCTTTTCTGTAGGGAACAAACCTTCTCAGACATCCAAACACACACTATATGACACAACCCTTCTGAGATAAGGGGACAAAGAAAATTGTCTTCTGGTTTCCAACACACATTCCAGCATTCCCTGACATCTGCAGGATGAAGAGCAGCTATATCAGTCACATTTCTAACCCCTCAAATCAACGTCTTTCCATTAGTGAGACGCTGAGAGACGGACGAGTTTCGATGAGAGATGGACTGCATCAGTGGGTGGACTGAAAATCCTCAAACACACACACACGCTTCAAGAGCATCTTGTACTTTTAAACAACATCCTGAATGTTTCATCCTTTTCTCTTCTCTTGTTTAATCTACTCTAAAACTGTTGTCACTCATTTCTCTGTCAGTCTTCATCCTATCCAACACAGTCGTTCATGTTAAGAGGATAAATTATGTATATGAAATTAAAATTCTGGCATTACTTACTCACCCACATGTCAAACCAGTTTGACTTTTCTTCTATAAAACACTACCGGTCAAAAGTTTTTGAAATAAGTCTCTTATGCTCACCAAGGCTGCATTTGTTTGATCAACAATACAGCCTTATTACAATTTAAAATAACTTTTCTATTTGAATATATTTTGAAATGTAATTTATTCCTGTGATCAAAGCTGAATTTTCAGCATCAGGAACAAACACTTTTTTTATTTTTAGGTGAACTATCCCTTTAAGAATAACAGAAGTCAATGGGAAGTCTCAATTTAGATAGCTAGATAAGTGTGTGTGTGTGTGCGCGTGTGTGTGTGTTAATGACGGTTTGCAGAGCACTAGGATTTTTTGAGACAAAAACATCAAGATCAGGTTCCTCTCCTGAGGGCATGGAAGATCTCTCTAACACACACACACACACACACACACACACACACACACACACACACACACACACACACACACACACACACACACACACACACACACACACACACACACACACACACACACACACACACACACACACACACACACACACACGTGAAGAAAACATCAGTTGGCTTCTTGTCTCATGGTCTGGCATCTGTTGTTCTACATGGTTTAGTCACTAATTAACAATTACCTCTGACCCCCCTCCCCCCCAACCACACACACACACACGGACGGGTCCATCAGTCTGATTGATGACAAACATGTGGAGGGCGGGCGGATCACATTGATTGATGACTCACTCGCTCCACATGTTGACCTTGACCCCACCCTGAGGCCTACAACACTAACCGATTCATACAAGCCCGACTTCACCTTAACAAACTCTATTCTCATTACCAGAGGAAGTCATCCATCTCCTGATGCCTCCGACGAGCTCTAGTAATAATATTAACCTGAACAAAAGCAAATCTCATTTAACTCTTGACTAGATATCCATGGTCACATGGTCTACCCAAAACATCAAATGAGATCTTCGTAATATCTCAACTGTTGCTCATAGAAAGCAATGAGATTAAATGGAGAGCAAATGGAGCAGATACAAACTCTCAGTTTCTCACATGCAGGGCTCCAAAAGACATTCAGTTTTTGCTCAGATTTAGCAAGATGTCAATATAACTCAGATATTTCTCATCAAAATCACCAAATGAACTGAGCTGCTATTCACATTTATTTTATAGCTCTAAAATTTAGCTATTTGGTCAAGAATCATCTGAGACAAACTTGGTACTTAAACGAAACATAATTAGGAACTCCACTAAGTTCGCTGAGCTATAAAAGAACAACCTCTGAGCAATAAAAATCTTCTCTGGGTGGAGTAACCGACCAAATTGGCTTGGTAAATCAGAAGTTATGACAGGAAATGTCTTGTATATATTTAAAGCTAAATAGAAATATATAAAAAAGACAAAAGCACAGAAATACTGAAAAACTAACATTTAAATAAAAAATACCTGAAAATTAAAAACAAAAGCTAATTCACAATATTAATACATACTATAATATACAGCTGCATAATTCTGGATAAATTAAGAAATCACAATTTTTTGGTTTCAAATGATTCTCCCACGATTCTGAACAGACTACTAAACAAAATAACATGTCATTTACTAGAGGTTCTGACAAAATTGCTGCAGTCTATTTAAAATGTTTAATTAATTTAAATGAATTATTTAAAATAATCATTCTGAACAAATGATTCAATGACTCACTCATAAATACTTGTTTCCTGATGAATCAGAGTTTCTGAACAAATCTCATTTTTTTAACATTCAGCTGTCGACACCAAACGGTGTAATGATGTAATGGATACATTTTTTTTTCTCTATTTTGATCGCTTCCATAGACATCAGTGTTTATATCTGAACTGTAAACTTTTATCCCAGTACGTCTGTGATAATACAAATATTTTTAACACAGAAATAATGATACATTAATTTCAATGTTCTGCTGGCTGAATCGTTGCCATTTAGGAATGAGATTGTGTGGGTGTTTGAATTGAGAACGCAATCTTTTAACAGCTCTGGAGCTCTGCTATAATAGTATATAAATAATACTAAAATAACACCATTTTGAAAAAGAAGTAAAAACATTTACAATTCTGAATAAATTCTTCACCTGAAAGATTTTCAGAGAATAACAACATTTTTGTCTGTTTCTCACACAAAGCTAATTTACTGTATATATTTTGGGTGAAATATGACTCTAAAGACATCTTTACAAAGCTGAGTTAAGGCTGCTTTTGTTAGTGTGACCATATTTTGATTACCGAAAACCAGGACACTCGGCCCGGCAATGAGATACTCAAATGATACTCGAAGTTTACTCAAAGATCCCTTATTAATTTCAGTACATTTAAAGTATGACCCCTCTGTATGGATAGTATTTTGTAATATAACAATTTTCTATCTATAACCAAAATGTCTATGTCCTGGGAAAACAGGACCTTTGGTCACCCTAGCTTTTGTGCCTGCTCAAAATTCGGCGTTAAGACGTAATGCCACGTAAAAGCCTGACTAAATTATGCCTGCTCTGACTCACTGCAGCCCCTACGCTCCTATAATAAAGTTTTTTTATTGGCATTGATGGTTCCATTAAAGTGCCCTTATTATGGATTTTTGAAAATTACCTTTCATGTAGTGTGTAACATAGCTCTGAGTGAATGAAAACATCCTGCAAAGTTTTAAATCTGAAAGTGCACCGTATATAAAGTTATTGTCTCTCAAAAGTAAGAGTCGACTCTGAGTCAATTAAACGAATCGTTTTTTAAACGAATCGCAAGCCGTTTCGTTGTGACGTCCAGATGAAACATTAGCATATTGCCCGTCCACTTATTGCGCGTGCATTGTGTTTCATATTGTGTAGGTATCTGGCTAACCGGCTAACTCACGTTATTACTGTCTTACTGAAATACTACTGCAAATCAGCTGTGGGCCACTATTACCTAAAAATGTGTCTATTAATGCAGATTGTCTGTTGTTCTTACTACTTTGAGTAAAGATAAAGGATGGAGCAAGATGTTTTGCAAACTTTAATGTTACATCAGTCATTCACGTCAGTGCTGGGCTAACGTATGTGCTGTTATTGATACAGTTCTGCACGTGCACTGCAATAAATTAGAAACACAAACACACACACAGACACACACACACACACACAGGTTTGTTGATGAACACACTTGTTAATGCTGATGGTGAGGAATTACAGTTGAAACATCTCAATGTACCTCAAACTGAGTAGCATCACTGAGAAACGTCCTGCTCTAAGTTAGGGTTGAATAACTAGTTCTTCCCATGTTTCATCATCGATTCGGACTCATGCTGGGATTGGTGTAAAATCGACGTCATTACTGTCTTTACAGTGTGTAATCGCTGAGCTTTAGGAAGCCTCCTGATGGAGCTGGAGTTCAGTTATGGTAATGGCGTTTAGCTTCCGAAATATGCACTGTACGTGGTAGACCAATCACAACAGACTGGGCCATCTGGCCAATCAGAGCAGAGTAGGCTCGTGGAAAGGAGGGATTTAGAGAGACTGATTCATCCATCGAGTCGTTTGAGAATCATTGAACATTGTGGTGATTAAAATTAAACTGTTTTTTGACCTTTGATGCATGTTATTGGAGACCTCCAAAACAAAATTAGGAAACTTTAAAATAGCATAATAGGGGCACTTTAAGAACCTTTAACATCCATGGAACCTTTCCAATGTACAAAAGGTATTAATGGAAAAAGATTATTAAAATGTTCTTCACAGTAAGAAACATAAATGCATGGTTCTTTTAAAACCTGTTCACTGAAAGGTTCTTAGGGGAACCAAATATGGTTTTTCTATGGCATCACTGCAAAAAAAAAAACCCTTTGGAACCTTTATTTTTAAGAGTGTAGTATCAAAAGTATATAGTTAGAATTACTGTGAAAATGCATTTATGCCACCTCTGAGCTGCATTAAATAGCCTGTGTAGACACCTACACTGTAAATTGTTGTTACTTAAAAAAAGTGTTCATGCTGCATTAAATGTCAAGTTTAGTCAACTTGAAGGGACCTATTTTAGCGATCTGAGCACATGGTCTGAAGCACGTGGCGCAGGTGTACTTAGGCCGTATCTGAATCCACTTTTGCTAGTTTAATGACGGAAAAAATGGTCGGCGTGCCAGGCGCATGGTCCAAAAGGGTTGTCCTTAGTCTCTTAATGAGTCAGGGGTGTGTTTTGGGCGTAACGCGCAATAAACCAATCAGAGTCTCATCTCCCATTCCCTTTAAAAGCCAGTTGCGCTCGCACCATGGCGGATTCATTATTTACATGGCGGAATTTGCGAGCGGAAAGACTGAACGCTTCTCCAGAGAGGAATCCTTTTATTTTTAATATTTAAAAATGTTTGTGTACGTGCGTTGTGCACCCGCCTATAGGTGCATATTTCTAACGCGCCCTCTAAATAACACAAAAAATTCTGCGCTATTGACTTTAGACCAGGTTTCAGTTGGTCAATGGCGCAGTCGTTTTCAGTTGCCTCAAAATAGCAACGTGCCAACAATGCGCCTGAACACGTTTTCCTCGTTTTCAGACCAGCACGCCCATGGACGAACAGATGGGCGCGAGTGCAATTGCTATTTAAACAATGTGGCGCTGGACGAGAAAATGATAGCTGCATCGGGCTGAAACTAGCAAAAAACACTTGCCTGGCGTCGCATTGCGTCGGGTGTATGATAGGGCCCAAAATGTGAAATTGTGCCAACTTGGATATTTGAGTTGACTAAACTTAAAATGTTAAGGCAGTGCAAACACTTACTTTTTTAAGTTAAAACCTCAACATTTTTTTTGTGTAAATGCTATTTCAGAAGCACTTCTGTTCCACCTTTGCAGTGTAAATTTGACATATATCACCTGAGCTTGACCTCTCCTCAACACTCAACATGAACACATCATTTACTTCATCAAAGGTGCTGCTGAATTATTTATTAATATACATTATGAAACCACAATGCTGTTGGTATTATTGTGTCAAAGTGTATTGTTTTAATAAAACAAATTTGGCAGGTTTTTGAAGGTATTGATGCAAGACTTCCTGAAATGGCCTGAATGTCATGCTCCCCTGAACACGTACACCAACTTCCACCATTCAGACAGAGGAATTTCCCAAAATTTACTGCATGTTTATCAGCGGTAGAATCGCGTACACCCTGTAGGGCTGCAGGGGTCTTTAAAATCCGTACGCAATTAATAAAACCACAGGGTTTTAATAGCAACTACCATGAAAAGAAAAGAATGGAGAGATTAGAGAGAGATGAGAGTGTGTCTGGCAAGGTCTGCACATATTGTTAAACATGAAAAGTTGTGGCAGTATTTTCTAATACAGGAAGTTTTGGCACTGGAGGATATGCAAATGAGTTCCATACGCAGATTTATTTTGTGATAGATTGCATTTGTTGTGACATGCACATACGCACACAGAGTTCAGGTGAATCTATTAATACTCTTCATGCACAACCATTTCTGACACTCCCTACCAAAACAAAAGGTTACAGCATGATGGGATTCTTTTTTGATACCGTGTGTGTATGTGACTTATAGGGTCAGGATAAAAAAATAAGGGTGTGTATTTTTAGTTTGTTTATCTAAACCTCTGGAAATGCGGGACGACAGACTGTCTGGAGCTGCAACACCTTCCATTGTGCATGTGTGTATGTGCGTGTTTATGGGAAGTGGGAGAACAGCAGGGAATTTGGTACGTTTCTATTGATTTGTTGGGAAAACAAATACACACACCTACAGTACAAACACGTACACGTGAACGTAATGATGCTGTGGCGGTGCAACATGATGAATATGACAGCAGTGACATGACAAACCCTCTTATTTTGACCTTTAACCTTTCGGAACTTTCTCTTGACCTTTAGGAATGAGGGCACAGAGACACGTGGTCAGTTCTCTCAATCAATACGTCTGTGTATTTACTATGTGGATGTCCTCAAAGATAAAAATTATATAATAAAAAATGTTTCAGTAATTCTAAAAATTCAATAGCCGTTTCTCTATAGCAACAATAGAAGTCTATGGTATGTTGTCACACATGTATGTGCATTAGGGCTGGGCATTGAGTTGGCAAGTTGATTCATTTCTGTGAATCAGTGAAACTGTTCATTTCAAACAACTGATTCAAACTCTATTTCAATGATTTGACTGCATCATAACTCAAAAATATCAAGTCGCTGAGTCTTACATAAATATAAATAAATAATATATATTAATTAGGGATGGGCGATATGACCAAAATCTTATAATCACGATATGAGTAATTTTATAAATCACGATAACGATATACATCACGATATAGTTATTTTTGCTTTAACTCTTTCCCCGCCAAACACAGAATTTTCCGTTATTTGTAAGAAAACGCTTCCTGGCCAAACACGGAATTTTCCGTGTTTCCGTGTTTTCACTGTTATACGCTAGGGGGCGCTATTACGCATCTTCTGAATGAGTACAGAATCTTCTGATCAAAACACAGGTGAAGAAGACGCAAACAAACGAGCGATCGCATGTAAGCAGATGCATTTGTAGAATAACGTGATCATCAACATTAAACAGCATGTGAATCAAAACTATCTAATGTTACTGAATGAAATGTCGACCCAGGACGAGCTCTAGGACTGTGCAAGCATTAGGGGTGTTGATGGACTCGATCTACTCCATCTGTGTTAGATCATCGTTCTGAATCCGATCTGGATGTAGTCTTTGACAAAAACGTGATTTTCTCAGCCTTTTGTTCAAAATGTTGCTTTTTTTATGAAACTTACCCATATTCAAGTGTTGATAAAAAAAAAAAAGGAATGCATGAAGCTAGAATAAAACGTTTTTTTTTGCTTTAAAAGCAGAGGGTCTGCTCTTTCTTTTGATATATGCATGCTCAGATATTCATACAACAAAATTCTATGGGCCATTACATTTTTGTGAAAATGATCAAAAACGCTGGCGCTGGCTGGCAACTTTTAAAAAAAAAAAAAAAACGCTGACAGGGAACAAGTTAAAGGTGCAATGTGTGAATTTTAGCGGCATCTAGCGGTGAGGTTGTGAATTGCATCACCCACCGCTCACCCCTCCCTTTCGGAGCACATAGAGAAGCTACGGGGGCTGGCACAGGGCAAAAATGTCGTCGTCAGAGAGAGCAGAGAGTGACTAGCGCTCTGTAGAGAAGTTTGTCCGTTTAGGGCTACTGTAGAAACATGGCGGTGCAAAATGGCGACTTCACTGTAAGGGGACCAGCGGTGTATGTAGATAGAAATGGCTCATTCTAAGGTAATAAAAACATAACGGTTCATTATGTAAGGTCTTTATACTCCACTGAAAACATAGTTATCTATATTATATTGCATTTCTGTCAATAGATCCTCATAAATACTACACACTGAACCTTTAAATGAGGATATGATATCAAAATTTTTGATACCACAGAAAATTCATAATTCTTATCACCATTTTCAATATCATTTAAAAAACTACTACTAGACTAAAAAGCTTATTGAAGACAAATAAACTGTGATAAAGAAAGAGCAAAGAAAACAAACTACAATAGAACAAAGAAGACATGAATGAAATAGACATACCTGAAAAACTTCAAGCACTAGAAATACTACATAAAATGTATAAAGTAATCAAATGTATATATAAAAAAAACAAAAACAAAGCATAGTCTTTACTGTGTAAATTAAATGTAAAAGTCAAGAGCAGCAAGAGATTTTCTCTCTTTTGTTGTTTGATTAGCATTAATAATGACAGCAGGTAAATTTGGATGCTGTCACTTTAAAGGGATAGTTCACCCAAAAATGAAAATTACCCCATGATTTACTCACCCTCAAGCCATCCTAGATGTATATGACATTCTTCTTTCAGCATTTATTTCATAAAGTGATTTACCCCCCACTTTCAATTCTTTTACTTCAATGAAAGTTTAGATTTTTGTGAATTTTTGGAATAAAAGATCAAAAGGATAAACAATGCAGATTTATTTTTTACAGCCATATTTGATCATATTTACCAGGGGTGCCAATAATTCTGACCACCACTGTAAATGATGCTGTTTACCTGCAAATACATGTCACTTTGACACAGGTATGTGTATTTAACCATTCAAGCCCAATTAGGCGGCAAAAAGCACTCAGTTGAGTTCTCACGCGCTCTATGAGCAGCAGCTTCATGTCGCTCGTCCCTCAGACAGCGCTGAGAAACAGTCTCTCAGAGAGTGTGCACATATACTGAAATGAGTTGTCTTCCGCTGCTTATTGCGCTTCAGTGGTTTAAAATCAACTGTTTTTAAACCGCAATGCTTAAAAACACATGCAAACGATAAGCTTTCATGACCGCGAAGCACAGCAATGTCACGTGAGCGTAACCGCGATAGAGACGATAGTCCAAAATCTCTACCGGTTGACACATTTCTACCGGTTAATCATGTTGTCGCCCACCCCTGATATTAATATATTTTTTTATATAAAAATAAAATATTATCTTTTATATATAATTATATATTATAATATTAAAATTATATTATATCATAAACAGTGTGGAAAGTACAAAAAAAAAAAAGATGTCTACGGTGCAATTTTTATTATACTTAACCTTCTTGCATTAAATATTTTGAATCTACATGGCTGCAATGGCTGGTGAAAAATTATGGTTCCTTGCACTGCAAAAAATATACACGCATATATATGCAGCAACACTATGTGCTCAATTTATGCTGACACTGTAAATTATCGGCTGACATAAACACACATAATGATAATGAACATCTTTGTGCCTGAAGCTTCAGTGGGTCAAATGCTAAACCACTGATGTCCGTTTGTGTTAAAAATTTGTATGGATCTGTTCCAAAACATAGTGAGCTGTCTACCTAGACTGCATTTTAGGACATCATAGAGATAATCCGGACATGATCTCTGCTCCAAAAGATAGCCAGCACCCATATGCTGTATTCTAAATTCAAAAATGTAAACGCATACTTTGCATTGAAGACAGTTTATGCACTAATCTGTAAAGAACAACAAAAAAGTTACAAAATATTTGTGTACTATGTATTTTTATGCTTATATTGTATTGCATTATTACTGTACCAGTAGAAGAACAGCAAGGGACTTCACTAGATTTTGGAACAGACTTTCTCACTGTATTAAAAAAAATGAATATCTATCTAATTTTTTACACCTCTTTACATCCATCATTCCATCACAAAGACTAAAACTGAGAAAAGACCACCTACACACCTCCTACAGTTTGACGAGCTTAAGATTACAACTCAAAACCTTGCAATCACAGCCCATTGTTACAGGAGAGCGAAGAGAGAAACAGAGAGAGGGAGAAAGAGACAGCATCTGTCATCACATCAAAGGGATGTTTAAAGGGAACGTGAAGTGAATGATGAGGAAAAGAAATCAAAGACCACCTAAAAACCTCTCTTTCTCTAGACATCAGCTCCTTTTCATTCTCTCGTCTTTTCCTGTCTGAGAGGAGGGCGCTGACCTTCCCTGTGTGCTGACAAATCTGTTTTTCTCTGCGATCACCTCCTTTATTCTCGCTGTCTTTCTGTCTTTTGTTGTCCCCCCTTCCTTTTACTGCATGTCTATCTCTCTCTCTGTCTTTTTTAACCCCCTCTTGACAGAAAATAAAAGACAAATTCAAAGGCAGCAGGAAAATGAGGGAGAGAGAGAAAACAATGCAGAACTTCCAGCAAGATACCAAAACTCAACACTGATGGTTAAAACACTACAACTAGTCCCAACGCCAAACCACATTATCGGAAATGACTAAAGCAGCGACACAGTTTTCATGCAAAAAAATGCTTTTTTCCCTCCATGGAGTACAAAATGAGACATTTTCCAAAAAAAATGCCCTAGTTGCCTTTTTGCATCCAGCTATAAATGAATGGGGACTACAAAGTTTCAAGCTTCAGAAAAGGTGGCGAAGTACCGAAAAAGTAATTAATATCATGCACGATATACCAAGTTTGCTGAAGACAACTTCGAACTTTGGGTGAGAAACAGCCTAAAATTTAGTCGCTATTCACTGCCAGGTTTAAATATGGGAAAATGCACAGCATGTCATGGATTAATATTAGTGCTATTGATCAATAAAAAAAAATACTAATTGCACATTTTTCTGTAATTAATCACGATTAATCACACTTTTTAATCTATTTTTATATTGTAATAATTTCACATTTAATCCCCAAATGAATGTAGAAACAACATAAAGGCAGTAGCCTATATTTTAAATATTTGTTTAATAGCATCTTTTTATGAAAGATGGCATCACCGATACCAATATGCAACTGATGTCTCTATGAAATAAATTTTTCCACTCAATTTTAGCCATTATAGCCATTCATAATTAAAAGCTATCAATTTTAACATTTATTAGGCTTAACAACTTTTAATTTAAGTGAACTTAAAACAATCTTCAAATAAATCTATTATAATAAATGTCACTTGTGCCCTTCAATATATCAGGGCTCAGTTTTTTTTCTACTGGCCCAGTCAGACCAGTTCAGAAATACCCTGTCAAAATGTACAAAAAGTTATTGTTTTTATTGTTTTTGACCCATGTAACCTTGTAAACAGTGCTTTAAGATTTGTAGGTAAGTCTAACAGGCAGGATATATACAGAAATTAAATAAAGTTATCAAACACTTCTTCTTACAATATAGTCTATATTGCCAAAGGTTTTGGGACGCCTGCCTTTACATGTACATGAACTTTAATGGCATCCCATTCTTAATCCGTAGGGTTTAATATGGAGTTGGCCCACCCTTTGCAGCTATAACAGCTTCAACTCTTCTATGAAGGCTTTCCACAAGGTTTAGTGTGTTTATGGGAATTTTTGACCATTCTTCTAGAAGCGCATTTGTGAGGTCAGGCACTGATGTTGGACGAGAAGGCCTGGCTCACAGTCTCTGCTCTAATTCATCCCAAAGGTGTTCTGTCGGGTTGAGGTCAGAACTCTGTGTAGGCCAGTCAAGTTCCTCCACACCAAACTCGCTCATCCATGTCTTTATGGACCTTGCTTTGTACACTGGTGTGCAGTCATGTGGGAACAGGAAGGGGCCATCCCCAAACTGTTCCCACAAAGTTGGGAGCATGAAATTGTCCAAAATGTCTTGGTATGCCCTCATTAAGAGTTCCTAGCACTGGAACTAAGGGGCCAAGCCCAACCCCTGAAAAACAACCCCACACCATAATCCCCCCTCCACCAAACTTTACACTTGGCACAATGCAGTCAGGCAAGTACCGTTCTCCTGGCAGCCGCCAAACCCAGACTCGTCCATCGGATTACCAGACAGAGAAGTGTGATTCGTCACTCCAGAGAACTGCTCTAGAGTCCAGTGGCGGCGTGCTTTACACCACTGCATCTGACGCTTTGCATTGCACTTGGTGATGTAAGGCTTGGATGCAGCTGCTCCGCCATGGAAACCCATTCCATTAAGCTCTCTACACACTGTTCTTGAGCTAATCTGAAGGCCACAAGAAGATTGGAGGTCTGTAGTTATTGACTCTGCAGAAAGTTGGCGACTTCTGTGCACTGTGCGCCTCAGCATGCACTGACCCCGCTCTGTGATTTTACGTGGCCTACCACTTCGTGGCTGAGTTGCTGTTGTTCCCAATTGCTTCCACTTTGTCATAATACCACTAACAGTTGAACGTGGAATATTTAGTAGTGAGGAAATTTCACGAATGGACTTATTGCACAGGTGGCAACCTATCACGGTACCACGCTTGAATTCACGGAGCTCCTGAGAGCGACCCATTCTTTCACAAATGTTTGTAGAAGCGTCTGCATGCCTAGGTGCTTGATTTTATTCACCTGTGGCCATGAAAGTGATTGGAACACCTGAATTCAATGATTTGGAGGGGTGTCCCAATACTTTTGGCAATATCATGTATATATACTTTTAAATAAGGGATTTTATGAAAAACGCATGACTTTTGAAGACTTGAAATACACAGCACGTCATGTATGGATAATTTTATGCTTCATTTTTGTCACTTAAATTTAGAAATAAGAAGTTTACTAAATACTTCTCAGCATGAGGGTGAGTAGGTGATGTTAGGGTGCACTTTCCCTTTAAGAGAGCTGAATCAGAGCTGAATTTGACTGAAACGAGAGAGGGAAATTCAGGTCAGCCGAGGCAACACGTCTCCTGTCGTTCCCTTGTAAGACTTCCAGAGAGTCCATTAAGTCTGGTTAATATAAGGGACTGTCAGCGAGCTGCAACATTATATCAATGTTACGGTGGTGCCGTCCCTCTCGCTTCTGTCAGGCTCCTTTTAGAGAGGGGAGAGTCAGCGTTGAGAGAGACAGTCGGAGATAAAGAAGTGAGGGAACAGAACACCATCCAGACCAGAAACAGCTCTCAACACCTCGGTAATGATGTTCAACTCATACACACAGGACTCTTTCTATCTCTGTTTCCTTTGGTGAGGAACTGGGTTGGGCTGTCCCAAGCTCTTCAGGCAGAGGTAAACTCTGACCTGTTCCTTTTAGCCCGGTGTGTGGTTAAACCGTTCAGGCGTGTCGGAGAAAAAAAAAAACAAAAAAAAAAAAGAGGCCACAAAAAGCTGGAACACGAAACATAGTTTTACACCGACTTTCCCTCAGCTCAAATAAATCACACAAGAAAAAAAAAGCACAAGGAAAGTGATGAAGAAAAGGTGAGAGAGATTGATTCCTTCCGCTCCTGTCTTTTCCTTCATTACCCAGAGGAAATTTTATGGCTCAGAGACTGCTCGTTCATAGCTCAGATTAGATCAAACAAAAATGGGTACTTTCAAACTTAAGCCATAATAGCCATATAAACTTCATTTATAACACTACTGCATTACTTTTGTAAATAAATATAGGAGTATATAAATAATATTTTAGGAGTTTTATGTGGTGATTCATAAAAGACAATGGGAGTCGGGACACAAGCATTGATCAATTTATCTAGCATAGTGTGTCATAGTGGACGACAACCGACCCAGCATTTGCAACATGTCACAACTGAATTTTTTTGGTCCTCTGCGATGGGTCTCATCACATCTATGACGTTGACTAATATGAGCACTGCAGCTCTTCCAGACACTCTTCCAGAAGAGAAACGATGGTTTTGGTGCTGCTAGGTGGAATTATGCAATGGAGGAACAGATTGTGGAGCTATGGCAACAATACTCCTGACTTTATTATGTTTTCTCAAGGAACAACCACGACGAGTGAAAAAAGATAAATGCTGGCGAATGATAGCGGAGGTGCTTCAGCAACCCAGTGAGTACTGGAATTAACTAGGGATGCACAGATATGAACATTTTGGCCAATACTCTTTATATTTGAAAGCCGAAAACAGATATATTAGCCGATAAATCTAAATCCAATCCAAAAAATACAAATCAAAATTTTTGAGTGACTGACTACAAAAACAAAAGTCTCACCATTAAAAGCCATGTCCCAAGCACACAATTATAATGTTCTCATTATAATTTTTGTAGCCTATATGGCAGACTTGCACTGCATATGTTGCACTTAACTGTATTTTCCTTTTTGAAGTGATTTCAATCATATTTCAAGCAATTCAAAACCATCATGTTGAACAGTGCGTATCTGAAGTTTATCAGCTAAAGGAAATAATCCATTATTTATCGACTTTAGGATATCGGACCGATAACGATAACATTAAAAATTAACATATATCGGCCGATACCGATATGGTGGCATCTCTAGAATTAGCATTAGGCTAGTATAACCATTGTTTGTTTACGTTCTTGTTTCCAGAGAGTCAGTCGTTAGTTCCACCTTCTCGATGACATCACGCACGTTGTGTCGGGAAGCAACTTGTAGTCCGACATGTTTCTTGTCCACGACATAAGAATTTAGTCAAAATCGCATAATCTGACAGTGACTATCGTAACAGACAAAAATATTGTGTAGTCTGAGCTCTCACATTGCAAAAAATGCTTTTCTTATTTAGTAATTTTGTCGTTTCCAGTCTAAATATCTAAAAATTCTTAAATCAAGATGCATTTACCAAATAAGTAAAATTACATAAGATATTATTTCTATATCTTACCCCATTGGCAGATAATTTAGCTTGTTTTAAGCAAAAACTCACTTCATTTTGATTTTTTCCCCCAGAAAACTAATATCAGAAGACTAATATCTAATATCTTATGTCATTTTACTCATCTATTAAAAGCATCTTGATTTAAGAATTTCTAGATATTTTGACTGGAAACAAGACAAAATGCTAAGTAAGAAAAACATTTTTTTTGCAGTGCAGAAACATCTGAGATGATAATTACATTATTTTAAAATGTAAATGTAAAAATGTGTGTGTATATTATATATACACATTTTTAAAATGTGTATTTATTATAAAAATGTGTTATTATATACATTTTAACAACTGGTGCCTTTTTTCAGGAGAAAACGCTCAGAAGCAGGAGATGTTTCAATAGAAAATCTCAATTCGATTTGCTCTCCATGGTCTCACTGTCAGGAGAAACAATTGAGATTGAGATTGTATTTGCAGGCCAAGTGTAAACCTCCAAGCCAACTGTTCTGGAAGAGACAGAACAAAGAATATATTGCTTTATTTTTCATAAAAATTTATGTTTTATTTTATTATTATTTATCCTTGTAATTTAGTTGCATTTAAAAATCTAATTAGCAGTCTACTATCACTTCTAAAACTCAGACATATTTCTTCTGCTTAATCTTACATAAGTATAAATCCCTTTTTGTTCTCCCTTGAATATCATTTGTCTAAAAACAATTGAGACTGTAAAGATCTATCTGTCCTGTGGGTGTTGTTGATCATGCAACAGGCTGCTTTAAATCACACAGAACAAACAGCAGCTTCTCTCTTGCCGCCCCCCATCGGGCCCATATAGAGACCAGGATCCGAGATCACAGCTCCCGAGTCTCCATGGCATCCTGTGGAACCCCAGCTGTCAAGAGTTTTGATGTCTTAATAAATTTCTCCTCTCCAGCTGTCAGCCAAGCGTCAGAGATGGATGAAAGAGTCAGTGACCTTTGACCTGCCCCAGACCTCTTCTTCAGCTCCCCCCAGTGAACCCCCAAAACTCTCACAGAACCCCGAGACTCTATTGCAACTGCAGATTCCTTTCAGCGCAACGTCAACCCTGAAGAAGCCCAACAATAGTGTCGACCGCATCCCACAGATAGTCTTACATGCAATGCAACTCTACAGAAGAAACTAATAAAGTAATGCATTGCGGTTTTCACACTGTACTATATATACCGAGGGAACTTCTTCAAAATAATAACATGCATTTACTTTAAATGTTTTTAGCAACAAATTGTCCTCATGCAGACCTATAAAATGTGAGATGATCTATTGTTAGACATGGCTATATGGTGTGCAAAAGTCTCGCGTTTCACCATTTGTAAATGAAAGCAGTGATATAATGGTGGAGAAAAAAGAAAAAAAAACTGTCCACAGTGAAACCAAAATTAAAAAAACAACATATGCAAATCAAGCAAAGCATTTCCATTTTGAAAAGAGTCTCAACAAGCTGATGATGACAAAAAGTGTTGCAACTGTGTTACTTTAAAAATAATTGTATTAATATTAAAATAATATAATATAATATATATAAAGACACATTGTATATATACATTGTTATTAATATATTATAATATAAATTATCAAGATAACGAATATGCACAATATCGTTACCATGGGCATTTCAAAATACCATGAACAATTATTTATTACGAAATAATATAGATTTATATAATATATATTTTATACTAAACTTTTCAATTTTCAGAATAATTAATGTAGATTCAAATGCCATCAATACTCATGAAAGCTAATAATCTGAATAACTAATAATCTAAAAAGAATTGTATAAATATTAAAATAAATAATATATAACAAAATGTGTGTGTGTGTGTGTGTGTATATATGTAGTAAAAAAATTACTCTTTTTAATGTTTTTGAAATAAGTCTTATGCTCATCAAGCCTGCATTTATTTGATAAAAATTACAGAAAAAAAACTGTAATATTGTAAAATATTAATACAATTTAAAATAATGGTTTTCTATTTTAATATACTTTAAAATGACCCACTTTATATTAGGTAGCCTTAACTACTATGTACTAACATTTAAATGAATCATTTGATACAATGCACTTATATGTTTTTACAATGTACTTACATTTTCAAAATTACCTGCATGTAATTACATCTGTAATTAATTTCTGTAGTTGCATTTATAATTACACTGTTGACCCTTCCCTTACACCTAACCCTACCCTTAAACTTACCCATACCACCACACCTGTCCCTGACTTACCCGTATCCCACCTCAATATCAGCAAAAGTGTTTTACAATACAATATGAACACAGTATATTGTACTTATTTTTTGATGTAAGTACATAGTAGTTAAGGCCACCTAATATAAAGTGGGACCCATGATCCTTCAAAAATCATTATAATTGTGTTTTTTGTAACTCAGTTATTATCGACGTTGGAAACAGTTGTGCTGCTTAATATTTTTTTGCAACCTGAGATCTTTTTTTCAGGATTCATTGATGAATAAAAATAATTTATTCAAAATATAAATCTTTTCTAACAATAGAAATCTTTAATATCAATTTTTAACAATTTAGCACATCCTTGCTGAATAAAAGTATTCATTTCTTTCAAAAAAAGAAAGAAAAAAAATACTGACCACAGACTTTTGAATGGTAGTGTATATTGTTACAAAAGATTTCGATTTTAAATGTTCAAATGCTTGAAATGTCATGAAAATGTCTATGCAAAGTGTGAAAATCCTTAAAAATGTTATTTATACTTTTCAATTTTCAGAACAATTAATGTGGATTCAAAAGCCATCAATACTCATGAAAGCTAATAATCTGAATAACTAATAATCTGCCTGTAGCATAATTCCCCAATTTTTCAAAGAAAATTCAACTCATCGTGGACTTGACGCACATTTAAGGAAACCCGAAGCAGCTCCAGATGACTGCACTTGCGGCCTGAGTGAGAACGTAACCTTTGATCTGTGACCTCTTGGGGCAAAGGTCAAGGGTGGCGCCGGCTTTGCCTCATCATCACGATGGAAACCACGCAAAGTGTTTGCAGCACATCTACAAATAGCAGCACATGTCTAGAAGTCATTACGCACAAGAGAAGTCCTACTTTCCCTTTTCTCTGTCAACACTTCTGTGTGATGTGTATTTATTATTGTCACAGGCTCTTATTTGGCTTGATCTATGGCAGAATGAAATGTCAGTTTTAAAGATAATTACATTTTTTCTCCTCCACAGATCCATTCATCACACTCACGGCCCTCTGCCATTTTTAGATTCTTGATAACATGCCTCAACTCATTCCATCTTTCTCTCGCGATCCCTCTCTCTCACACACACACACATCCACAGTGAGTCACATCCTATTATGTGGCATGAATTTTCCAAAAATCTGTTAATTACAAAGTCCAGAGCCGAACTAGTATGATTATAATGAACTTAGTTCCGTGAGAACGCTCGGTTGAGGGCAGCACTCTCCTCTCTTCTACTCTGTGTTTGTAATCAGCATCTCTTGTTCTCACGTAACGGTCTCATGGGAGGAGCGATCTCAGTCCTCCTTATTACACAACCACAAACACTGATAAACCAATCAGAAGTGCTATTATTACCAGCTGATGACAGACACTTGCTTGAGAAGAGAAGGCAAAAGACGGACGGACGGATGGACGGAAGTGGTATTATAATTAATTAAAAATCCAAAGAAATTCATATAACTGCAATGTTTGAATAGAAAAGCTTTGAAAATGGTTTAAATGAAACTTTATAGAATGCAACAGTCACCCTTTTTCAGCAGCCTTGGTTCTAGAAGTACTTTTTTCCCCATTTTTCCCATTCATTTCTCCCATAGGGATTTTTAAGAAGTCTTAATTAAAGAGTTATAAGCCAAGTCAACCTGCTCTGAGAAGAATTACAACATTACAAACTTTGATTCGAAGCAAAAAATTATTTTGAAAATCGAACAAAAAGACAAAGGCAGAAGACTGTGTACTTAACAGCGTTAGTGAGGGAAAGAACTACAATCCCATGAAGCATTGCAAATGACAATCAAATAAAAAAATGGATAAACATAAAAATATTGATTCAAAGATGCTGAGTATATATAAAGATACAATATATTTTACATTTTAAAAAATACAAATATTTAACTCTCTGTCATTTCCGTGTTTCCACTGTTATACGGCAGGGAGCGCTATTACGCATCTTCTGAAAGAGTACAGAATCTCCTGATCAAAACACAGCCGAAGAAGCAGCAGAAACAAACGAGCGATCGTATGTAAGCAGATGCATAAGTAAAATAACGTGATCACCAACATTAAACAGCATGTGAATCAAAACTGCCTAATGTTACCGAATGAAATGTCGACCCAGGACGAGCTACAGGACTGTGAAACTTTGGGGGTGTTGATGGATTCGATCTACTCCATCTGTGTTTTGATCATTGTTCTGAATCCGATTCAGACGTAGCCTTTGACAAAAACACATTTTTCTCAGGTTTTTTGCTCAAAATGTTGCTTTTATATGAAAAGTACCCACATTTAAGTGTTGATAAAAAAAATTATGCATTAAGCTAGATTTTTTTTTTTTTAAAGCAGAGGCACTGTTCTTTCTTTTGATATAATGCATGTTCTGATATTCATACAACAAAATATTCTGTGGGAAACTTGCGAAAATGATCAAAAATACTGGCGCTGGCTGGTAACTTTTTTTCAAAAAACGCTGGCAGGGAAAGAGTTAAGTAGTGTGAGAACATAGGGAAACTGACTCTACGTCATCCGCAGTGCTTCATGGGAGTGGGCAAGCGCTAAAGAGTTTTTTTAAAAGATTTACTTGCTGTGATTTTCTGATTGGTGGAGATTTCTTTGCAGAACCATGGGTAAAGTAGCTTATCATAAGGAATAATAATGCAGGCTAATGGCTTCAACAAAAGCATATACCATAAATTGATTATCAATTATGGTGATTGGCACAAATATCGATTTCGATCTTGATTCAGTATCAATTCATATGTATAGCCTACTGTACATATAAGGAAAAATAAGTTTGCCTTTTTAGCACTATTTTAAACTTTTCTTGGGTTAAATTATATTTGCTCGCATTCATTAATATTCACTTGTGTGTGCTTATATAAGAATCATTAAAAATATTAGGATGTAAGTTATTAACGTTTTAAAATGTCACATTTAAAGAAATCTAGTGTTTGATCATGTCTAAATATTTATTCAAATGCAAAACCTAAAAATAAGTAAGCAGTTATGCAATACTTTTGAGCAACTAGACTAGATAGGCCTACATGTATATTTATTAAAGAGCCATACAGGCACCTAGTGGGTAATGGCATTACAAATGAAAATTATTATTTTTCCAGCCACAAAATGACTATTTTGCCTCTTTGCATTGGAATTCTCTTTTTTAACCTTAATTAATACACTAATTGTAATATAAATAATACAAATATTAGAAGAAAAATATTTTAAGTGATCATTAATGGACCATAATTATTGCACAAATAGTATTTAGTACCAAAAGATCTCCTCAAAATATTCAATAAATATTATTGAACTAAAATATAGAACATTTATTTAATTTAAAAATAGTTAAGGTGTATGGTCACATTTGACCACCAATGAGTATGAGTGTGACCAATTAGTAAGGAATACCTGAGGGCTAAATACAAGAAAAACATCAACATTAATGTTAACAACGTTGCATCTCCATCACTCTCCATAATAAAATGATACTGTAAATGTGGTTGACGTAATAATCAATGCACACCATGCTGTACTGTTTACCAAAAATTGCTGCAAATACCTGTATAGTGAAGCTGTTGTCTATTCAAATGTATTGACAGCGCTGGTTTGTTTAGCACTATTGAGAGCTCCATGAACCACGTGACCGCGCGCGCCGCAGGGAGATAAAAGCATGTCGCAACTCTGTTTTTCAACGGCTCTGGCTTTAACTGTTATGCAACATTAAGTGTGCCAAAACAGTATTTATTGTTTGAATTTCGTATTAAAACTTAAAAAATATCAAATATTGTTTCATATCAAAAGCAGGTTTGGCAATTTGGCGTGAGATTTACTCGGGCAGAGTGAGAGCGTGAGACAGAGCCTGAAAGCGTGTGTCTCACGCCAAATGCGTGAGAGTTGGCAACCCTGATTTTTTTTTCTTAACTTGCACTGTATAGGCTTTATGCCGAACGTCACATGAACAGACCGGAAAACTGGTTTCATTGCATCCGCTTGATGAAGAAAGTGTTAACGGCAGCATGAACTGATGGTGATATCTATGGACTTTCATGTAATGCAATGAGCACTGGTTTTGCTCATATTTGATAGTCATATTGAGAAAAACAGCTCTAAATGTAATGTAGCATGTTCAAAAGACCTGAACCGGAAGCGATGTGACCTGTTTTACAGAATACGGAAGTTTGTTGTGCACAACCCGCAAAGGCCAGAGAGAATGACAGAACAATCAACATCTTGTGGGTGTGGCCAATTCAATTCAAAATTCCAACTAAATTTTAAACCTAAAATTTGCCCTAGTTCTAAAATTTCAGTTCTAAAATGCCCTAGTTCTAAAAATTTAAAAATTTGCCCTAATTCTAAAATTTGCCCTAGTTTGACTAACATTATAAGTGTCTTACCCTGACATTGCTCATTCCGCTCCTCATATCCAGGGTTACACAGACAATTCCCGATGGGCACCAGCCACTCTCCGTCTGCACCGCAGTACATTTTGGGAACCTCCTGCTCTTCCGAATTATTCACACAGGAACCGCGCACCTCCACCAGGGATGACGTGTCCGCCCCAGTTACTGTGTCAGGAAACTGCGCTAGGTTCCTCACGGCTAATGGACACTTTTTGTAAAACACACGAACAGAAACCAGTGCAATACAGGCCCCTACATCCTGGAAGGCCAGATAGAAGCCAGTGCGGCTCAGAGCGCCGACATCCCGAACCTCAGTGTTCAGCTTCATGATCCGATCACCAATATCCACCTGCGTGAAGCTCTCGTCTGCCGCCACCGTGTCAATCTTAGCAAAGCGGCTCTCGTGAGCATACCGCTCGTTATCAGAGTCAGACTCGAGGTAGTAGAGGTTGAACGTCTCTTTGCAGGTGCCGATGACGCCGGGCAGGCTGTTACAGTCACGCAGGGTGAATTTAATCTCGATGTAGATACGCTGGGCCGGGCCACGCTGTATCCAGTGAGTCCTGAGCCAGTTGTTCTGACTGGGCTCCATTACATTACACACCTGGTATGTTCTGATGGGGATGTTCTTCTCGTCCATGATGCTCACCTCTTCCCACTGCATGAGACAGCACAAGAACAATGTTAGAAATGAGAAGAAAATTAAGAAAGTCATAAGACCTTCTCAATGTCAAATTGAATTGCAAGGTATACTGAACATAGAATTTTTGTATTTTTTCTAACTAAACTATATATGCATATATATTTTTATTTCTGTCATGACAACTCTTGGAGTGTCTGGCATGGTAATGGATCTGACAATCTTGATCTACACAGGTGGAGCTGGGGAAGGTGGAGGGTTTCTGAAAGTGCGCTGCAACTGCTACAACAAATGCTGACCAAGTATTTGAAAGTTGAGCAGCAAGCTCATTGGCTACTGATACAGCAGGAACCAATTAGCTGTGCCCTATAGAGAATGATGTGATTGAATGAAATGTAATGAGATAAGAAACACAGTTTACCATGAAATAATGACAAAAAAATGTCTTTCTACCGATTTGTCCTTTTCAGATTCACAAAAAAAAAAAAAAACACTTTTAAACCAGTTCTTTTTACTGAATCAGAAACAGCGCATCCAGTTTGGAGCCATTCACGAACAGTGTTGGGTAAGTTACTTAAAAGTAATTAATTACTAGTTACTAATTAAATCTTCAATAGTGTAATTAGATTACTGTACTAATTACTCTCTCCAAAAAGCATTTAATTACTAATTACTTTCTAAATCCTATAAACCTTGACTAGTTAGGGGATTCAAGGATAGACATGAAACAGCTCTTTTAATTCATTTAAATAAGTAATATAAAACTACGTAAATTATTCTTATTAACTGACCAAAGTATTACAAATTTGGTCTACATAAAAACATGCATTTTAAAGTTAGACTTAAAATTTTGATGTTAATTCCACTATTGTATTATATACAATTGTTCTGGAGTCTATACACAGTATTTAGTTCAATTACATAAGTAACTAATTCAATTACAGAAAAAAATAAGAGTAATCCCTTACTTTACTTTTTCAAGGGAAAAGTAATTAAATTACAGTAACTAATTACTTAGTAACACTGTTCACAAACAACTGAGTCAGTTCTTTTTAATAAATTTACTCACAAAGTTAAGGTTAAAATACGAAGCAAATGACAATGAAAATAATTTAATTTCACCTGTGAGTGGTTTTTTTTTTAATGAATTGAGCAGTTTAGTCCAAATTTTCTGAAGAGACACGATCACTTTATATGATAAACAGAACCTCACTGGTTCTTGCTGAAGCTCAAACGTGCTGCGTAACACGAGAATGAACCTCATTGGTTCTTGCGGAAGCTCAAACGTGCTGCGTAACACAGGAGAATGAACCTCATTGGTTCTTGCGGAAGCTCAAACGTGCTGCGTAACACAAGAATGAACCTCATTGGTTCTTGAGGAAGCTCAAACGTGCTGCGTAACACAAGAATGAACCTCATTGGTTCTTGCGGAAGCTCAAACGTGATGTGTAACACGAGAATGAACCTCATTGGTTCTTGCAGAAGCTCAAACGTGCTGCGTAACACAGGAGAATGAACCTCATTGGTTCTTGCGGAAGCTCAAACGTGCTGCGTAACACAAGAATGAACCTCATTGGTTCTTGAGGAAGCTCAAACGTGCTGCGTAACACAGGAGAATGAACCTCATTGGTTCTTGCGGAAGCTCAAACGTGCTGCGTAACACAAGAATGAACCTCATTGGTTCTTGAGGAAGCTCAAACGTGCTGCGTAACACAAGAATGAACCTCATTGGTTCTTGCGGAAGCTCAAACGTGATGTGTAACACGAGAATGAACCTCATTGGTTCTTGCAGAAGCTCAAACGTGCTGCGTAACACGAGAATGAACCTCACTGGTTCTTGCGGAAGCTCAAACGTGATGTGTAACACGAGAATGAACCTCATTGGTTCTTGCAGAAGCTCAAACGTGCTGTGTAACACGAGAATGAACCTCACTGGTTCTTGTGGAAGCTCAAACGTGCTGCGTAACATGAGGATGAACCTCATCGGTTCTTGAGGGAGCTCAAACGTGCTGCGTAACACAAAAATTAACCTCATTGGTTCTTGCGGAAGATCAAACGTGCTGCGTAACACAAAAATTAACCTCATTGGTTCTTGCGGAAGCTCAAACGTGCTGCGTAACACAAAAATTAACCTCATTGGTTCTTACTGAAGCTCAAACGTGCTGCTTTACGAATTTTTTTTTAACTTTTTGAAGTGTCAAAGTGGTAGTTGCGTAGCTGTCAATGGAGGGACAGAAAGCTCTCAGATTTCATCAAAAAGATCTTCATTTGTTTTCCGAAGATGAACAAAAGTCTTATGGGTTTAGAACGAGGATGAGGATGAGTAAATGATGACAGAATGTTTTATTTTTTTGAGTGAGCTATCCCTTTAACTTGTTTTTATTAGATCAAAAATTTGTACTTTTTTGCTTATTTAATTATCAATAAATTGAAGAAGGGTATTTTGTACTTCATC
Source organism: Coreius guichenoti (assembly GCA_039654105.1). Classification (NCBI taxonomy): domain Eukaryota; kingdom Metazoa; phylum Chordata; class Actinopteri; order Cypriniformes; family Gobionidae; genus Coreius; species Coreius guichenoti. The sequence continues at coordinate 36,057,592 of CM077174.1, forward strand.
AGAACTCCTGATGAAACCAATAGATTTTGTCAGTTTCCGGTGACATGAAAACAGTAATCGATCCCAATTGGAGCATCCCTATAAAAAACTGATGACAAGTGGTTGACAGCTTAAAGTATGATACTCATCAGACTCCCAAGAAACAGAAAACAACCGATCGTTTAACTAAACAAACATGAGGTCATCCAGAGTGAAAACGGGACTGAACCATGGGAAGCTGTAGAGTAAATGTAGATCTAAAACATAACATCTGTTTCCATCTTACAGGTTTGAGTATACGTTTGCCTGAACTAACCTCAGAAAATCACTATTCTTCTTCTTCGACTAGCCTCAGATACAATAACAACTCTAGACAGTCATTAATGTTGTACAGCCTAACACTTCTCAGCGTCTGCTAAACCAGCACTACATCCACTGATTGGACTCATTGAGTTTTCATCATCTAATCAGCAGTAATGACTTTTATTACAGCAAATGAACGCCATCTAAACACATGCTAATACCCAAGAGTCTGACTGGGTATCACATATTAACCTACATTACCGGTTAAAAGTTTGAAATAATTAACATTTTTTAATGTTTCTGAAAGAAGTATCTTATGCTCACCATGGCTGCATTTATTAATTTTTTTTTAAAAAAATGTAAAAGCGGGAATTGCGAAATATTTGTAAAATTTAGGCTAAAAGAATTGATTTCTATTTTAATATATTTCAAAAAATAATTTATTCCTGTGATCAAAGCTGAATTTTCAGCATCATTCCTCCAGTCTTCAGTGTCACATGATCCTTTAGAAATCATTCTAATATGATGATTTAAAAAAAAAAACAATTTTTTTTTTTTTTACAAAAAATCTTAATTATTCCAAACTTTTGATGGCATTAATAAATTTGCCCTATGACCTTGAACTATGTGCATTTATTTATTCAGCACACGATTTTATCCAAATGTGCACATCTCAGTTAATAGGTAGATTGATTTACAATTTTACCAAGTGAATAGCAAAAAAAAAAAAACATCTGTCAAAAATGTATTGCGTCAAATATGCATTGTGTAGTAAGTGATGTCCACTGAATGCATATGCACAATACCAATGTAATATTTTTCATTTCTGCCTATCAGCAGCCACAGTCCCACAAAGACCATCCTGACGGCCCTTAATAATCTCCAGGAATTATACACCATGCGCTAAACCTAATTGAGCGTTTGTGAGATAATAAGGCTGACAGCAATCTGGCATCCGTCAGGGACCGTGATTGTCTCCGTTCGGTTCGTCCCTTCATCCGTGTAACTACGGAGGCCCAGAGGAGCAGCGCAGAGATAAGAGCCCGGAGCTGCCGATAGCAGGACGAGAGGAGAATAGAGCTAATTGGCCGTATTAAAGTCTGAATACCCGCCCACCGTCCGTGCCAAAGGCCTGTCCATCACGGAGAAGATCACAGAGGGAGAGGAACTCAGGAGCTCAATGAAACTTGGATCGATGCAAAAGGAAGCCGAGCTGCTCTGTAATGAAAGAGAATTCTGTGTGTTTTACTGAATCGCTGTGGTAATGTGGTAATTTAGATGCACCTGATCTGATGATGTTAAACGGCTAATTGGTGATGAGGGGCTCCGAACAGCGCAGAGATCCCAAGAAGCATACATTATCGGACAAAACCCGCTGACCCCCTCGATCTGAAATCTCACACACACACACACACACACACACACACACACACACACACACATACTCAAACAGACCTTTTCTCTGCCTCTGGGTTGCCAAGTCTCTCCCCCCTACCTCTTTTGAGAGAAAAGGGATAGAGTTTCCTAACAAAGGGCATTTCTGTCTCCCTCCACTATTTAGGAAATTTGACGCCCGTCGCTGTAACCTAGCTTTCCAAATTTACATCCGAGAGAAGTGGAGAGGGCTGGGTGATCTCATTCGTATTTGGAGGTATTCATACGTGAGATGGACATTTTTGGACACTGAAACGGAGAATATCAACATACTGACCGCATCAGAAACGTAAATGCTTATACATACGATATGTAAAAGTCTATATAAATCCTCTGAAAACTGGTTATACCAAAACAGTGAGTTAAAGGGATAGTTCACCCAAAAAAGAAAATTCTGTCATTATTTACTCACCCTCATGTTGTTCCAAAAATGTAAGACTTTCGTTCATCTTCAGAACACAAATGAAGATATTTTTGATGAAATCTGAGAACTTTCTAAACCGTTCAATTCATATGGATTATTTTTACGATCCTTTTATGAACTTTTTGAATTGTCAAAGTGGTCGTTGTGTAGCTGTCAATGGAGGGACAGAAAGATTTCAGATCTCATCAAAAAGATCTTCATTTGTGTTCTGAAGATGAACGAAAGTCCTACGGGTTTGGAACAACAAGAGGAAGAGTAATTAAATGACAGAATTTTCATTTTTGGGTGAACTATCCCTTTAATGCTCAAACACAATCCCATGGCACTTCTCAGTAATTGATGAGAAACTTTGCCAAAAAAGACATTATTAATGGCAAATTTATTTATAAAAGAACTCCATATGGGTCTAACAAAAATAGTCATCAGCACTCTTTGAAACTCTACAAAGTAATAAAACAAAGATTAATAAAGCATGTTTTACCAGAAAATACTCTTTCAGTCTTTCTAATTTAAACTTTCACATTTAATTCAATGTGTTACCTGTCATTATTTGAGAAATTTAGCAGCAATTTCTGAGTGAAAATTGTTTCAAAGTAAATCCTACACTAGTTCAGTGTAATGTAATCATCAAAGCAGAAAATAATTCAACTGTTATAATAAATTTGGTTATAATAAATAAAATAAAATCTGTAAATGTGTTAAATAATTGTGATGGTGTTTAACATCTTTAATTAATCTCATTTAATAACCAAAAAGAACTCTGTTAAGTCAACAGAGACATTTTTTTCTTAGTGTAAAGAACATTTTATTAATCTAAAGAATCTTTTTCCACTCTAAAGAACCTTTAGTGCTATGGAAAAACATGTTGAAGGTTCCTCATGGAACAACTGATGCAATAAAGAACCCTTATTTTTAAAGGGATAGTACACCCAAAAATGAAACTTTCAAGATATTTTGAAGAATGCTGGTAACCATGACTTCCATATTATTTTTTTCCTACTATGGAAGTCAATGGCTGTCGTCAACTGTCTGGTTACCAACATTCTTCAAAATATCTTCTTTTGTGTTCAGCAGAAGACAGAAATTCATACAGCTTTGGAACAGCATAATGGTGAGTAAATGATGACAGATTCACCATTTTTGGGTTAACCTTCCCTTTAAGAGTGTTTATATCTTACATTGATGTTGTATTGTATCGATCTAAACATATGGAAATGTGCTAGAACTATTTGTATGAATACTAAAGAGGTCAGGTTGGAGAGGGAGATGGAGAAAGAGGGAGCGAGAGATGTTTTTTTTTTACTCACCCCTCCTTCTGTCGGGCTGGCGACCCATGCCAGTTCTCCCTGCACTGATCTGGAATCCAGCAGCGGGACTGAAGGAGAAAAAGACAGAAGACTTGAGAATGAGATGGCCAAAGCTTGTGATTCTTATACATAGTGGAGAAAACTGATGCTAGGATAAATTTAGAAGTCATAAATCTCTGATAAATAATGACAACAGCTGCAAAGGACGCCAAAAAGTGCACAGGGGTTTGATCTAGTGAGAGCTGACAATAGTAATTGACAAAGGAATTATCAAATTAAGAGACATTGAAAATTACTAAAAAATATTGTTCAACACAAAGCACTCCAGACCACACAAGAGACCCTATAATAATTATAAAGCAACAGCTACTATGATGTGTGATATTATATTTAGGATAATGTTTATATTTCCAGAAATCAAATTATAACTATTTCATTTTTGTGACTGCAATACAAAAAGTGCCAAGATTATCTTCAAGGTAAAATTAAAGAGATATTTCATTATAAATACTAATTAGGGGAAGGATAAACAGAATACTGAACAATTAAAGACAAAAAGATAAAAAAAAAAAAAAAAGAAAATAATAAATCTTTGGCATATCTCTATGTATGAATAGTATTTTGTTTTTAAGCTGTTAACATGTGAATTGTCCTGCTGTGTGTACAGTACATTATATTTCAAAACATAACTTGCAACAAACTCCTTAATTTTTTCCCCCTTAATTTAAGGGGTTTGATAACTGGCTACATATCGTTACCGTTTGACTTGTATGTGCGCCTGAGTTTCACTTTGCGCCCTAAACTTTTCCTCTTTATCCCAACCCCTTTTACCTTCATTCGCCGGATGATTCCTGGGAGCGGACAGACCTGCACAAATCCCCAGGAAAAGCGAGGTGAGCGCGTAAATAATCCCAGCCATGAGCGCCATTCGTCCTGTAACTGTCTCTCCGTTATTCCTGTTTATTCCTCGTGCTGCTGCTCCGCGCGACTGAATCTGATCTTGAGGCGCACGAGACGCGCACTCAGCGAGCTCTGCTGGAGGGGGCGTGGCATTCTGTAGTGACGTACCCATCAATCAATCAAGAACGAAGTGGTCATTTAAATGTCTAAAATAATAATAATAATAATAATAATAATAATAATGTAAAAATGTCATGTATATATGTTATGCTTGTAGGTAAAAAAAAAGAGTTAAAAATTGCATAATGTTGGATGTAAATTACACATTAATTTAATATGTGTATATGTAATATTTTGTTATTTAAATACAATATTATACCAATGTAATATTCATTTTAAACATTTAATCATTTTAATTATTGTTTTAAATAGCCTATTAAAAATATTTAAAAAATAGTAGGCCTACATTGTTTAAAATATTTATCGACTAATAATAATATAAGGAATAAAAATAATAAATAATATGAATAGATGAAATAATAAAAATATAAAGTGAAAGATAAAAATAATGCTATTTAAACTATTTCAATATTATTATTATAATGAATAGTAGTGAAGTGTTAGAACATTTTGAGGAGCGGAGAGCGTATGCTCAGTCGAATTGTGCACTGATCTTATAGCGCCATCTAGTGTTCATTTTCCGACACGACAACAGGCTTAATAAACAACATAATACTTTTCCCCACCATCGCCAAATGAACCGTGGCGTGGGCTGTTCTTTCATTTCTTTCATCCACACTCGAGAGAGTGACGTGCCACATTCAAGACACTAATAAAAGAAACCCAATGTGTCAATATTAGACTGTTTGTGTGGTGAAAAGACACATTCTTATAGGGCATCTGTTTGGACTCAATACAGTATCCTGGGGGCTTACAGCAGGGACCCTCGGCCCTCGGCATTTTATCATTCAACTCATTTTTTTCTGTTTTATACTCATCTCACTGTTAAGTAAAATGTTCGTATTGATTGAATTCCACCTGACACCTGGTTCCTCTCATGCATTCAGACGCTTCTGCCCTCACACAGTCTCTCTCCTCAGGGTAATATGCTGTGGGAGATGGTTCATCTCCAGCTGACTGAATCCAATAGTTTCCATGAGTGGATCCTGACCTCCATCGAGAGGGTCATTAGCTGCTCTCTGGACAAAGAGAGGCGACGAGGCCCCTGGGGAACCTGTGGGACCTGTAGGTGTGAATGAGGGGCAGCTGTACCAGCTGTATCTATTTTTTCAATCCATACTGATCTCTAGTAGAGAGAAAGCCATTTTACCTGTCCCACTTTCTGTGGAATAAAGTCCTGGGCAGCTGCTTTCTGTCTTAAACCAAAAGAAACTTAAACTTACGGTTCCTGCGATAATTACCGACCATATTCCTATACATAAAATGAACATCTGCACTGGACAAAATATTTAGCACTGTCTTTTATTCTTAACTTGAACAAGAAAATAATTATTCATCCTAAAATATGAAATAAATGTCAAGAAAGCATTAAACTGAACTTTCTCATACATGTCAACACATTGTTACAACACTAATTTTATGTTTCAAAACAAATTATAAGTAAACTGTTTAGGTTTCTTGAAAATTATTGCTTCAATTAATGTTTTGCAAGATAGAAAGTGATTTTTTTTTTTAGAATTAGAAGGTTCTATCTGCATTTGGCCTGTTCCAAAAATACCCATTTACAAATTTGAGAGGGTTTTGATATTGTACATTAGGGTCTCTCTCATTTTCATGTATGATTGAGACTTGTTCCCCATATCATTTTTCCTGTATAGAATGCAAAAACTCAAAAATCTCAAAACTGCTCAGAATGCAGATGCAACCTTATAATTCAAAGGTGGTGATATATGTGTAGAATATTATTTGTTTAAAATATTATACCATTTAAATAATTAATCTGGCAGTTTTTTTTTTTATTTATTTTTTATCAGTCTTTACAGTTGTGTGAGTCTCCTTTATTCCGTCACACTCAACTTCTGGTCACATAATTATTTAGTTACAGTTTTTCTCAATCGATTTGGCACATTTCTCCAAACTCAGGTAACTGCTCTCAAAACATTTAACACAGTGATCTGTACACTTTGTAATTGTCCTAAACAGATAGTAAATTCTCCTTCATTTCATACAAATTACAAATCAAAAGCATAATTTTCTCAAAACACTGTGCACAAAATTCCCTAATGTTATCACAGCAGTTCATACAGCCAACCAAATCTTTAATATATCAGGAAAACATTTGCAGCTTTTTCGTTGGTCTTCACAAAGATCACAAGCATTTTTGTACCATTTTCAAAACACAACAAACAAAACTCTGTGAATTGTAAAATAGTCAGTTGCACACCTTATGTCCTCAATTAACCCCAAATTGATATCTGATGAGTTAGTAATCCACTCAACACAGAAAAAGACAATTTCCTAATTGTTCACACAGCTGTCTTAATTACAACAACTACAAAAGGGGAAGAGAAAAACAACAAAGAAGACGAATGAGGAGAAAAGACAATAAAAAGAAGAGGTGTAAGAGTGAGAGGTGGTGGACAGGGTAGAGGAAGAGGAAGAAGAAGAGCTGAGGATGTAGGAGAAAGAGAAAGAGAAAGAAGAGCTGAGGATGTAGGAGAAAGAAAGAGAAAGGAGAGCTGAGGATGTAGGAGAAAGAAAGAGAAAGGAGAGCTGAGGATGTAGGAGAAAGAAAGAGAAAGGAGAGCTGAGGATGTAGGAGAAAGAGAAAGAGAAAGAAGAGCTGAGGATGTAGGAGAAAGAGAAAGAGAAAGAAGAGCTGAGGATGTAGGAGAAAGAGAAAGAGAAAGAAGAGCTGAGGATGTAGGAGAAAGAGAAAGAGAAAGGAGAGCTGAGGATGTAGGAGAAAGAGAAAGAGAAAGGAGAGCTGAGGATGTAGGAGAAAGAGAAAGAGAAAGGAGAGCTGAGGATGTAGGAGAAAGAGAAAGAGAAAGGAGAGCTGAGGATGTAGGAGAAAGAGAAAGAGAAAGGAGAGCTGAGGATGTAAGAGAAAGAGAAAGGAGAGCTGAGGATGTAGGAGAAAGAGAAAGGAGAGCTGAGGATGTAGGAGAAAGAGAAAGGAGAGCTGAGGATGTAGGAGAAAGAGAAAGAGAAAGGAGAGCTGAGGATGTAGGAGAAAGAGAAAGAGAAAGGAGAGCTGAGGATGTAGGAGAAAGAGAAAGAGAAAGGAGAGCTGAGGATGTAGGAGAAAGAGAAAGAGAAAGGAGAGCTGAGGATGTAGGAGAAAGAGAAAGAGAAAGAAGAGCTGAGGATGTAGGAGAAAGAGAAAGAGAAAGAAGAGCTGAGGATGTAGGAGAAAGAGAAAGAGAAAGAAGAGCTGAGGATGTAGGAGAAAGAGAAAGAGAAAGAAGAGCTGAGGATGTAGGAGAAAGAGAAAGAGAAAGAAGAGCTGAGGATGTAGGAGAAAGAGAAAGAGAAAGATTTCTGAATTTTAAGTATGTGTCCATAAACTATTCCATGCTACTGTAAGTGAAAAGATTTAGGCATATCTATGTATACTGCTGCTTCAAAGTGTGAACTCAAGCAACAGTTTCACAGTAGTACTGACTGCAATCAATGCCATTACTGTAAAACACTAACTTACTGTATTGTACCTTGTGCTCTTTTTACTCTAGAGAATCTTGGCGTTGGATAGCAGTGAAACTCATTAACTCATTACAATTATTTGCTAGTTTAAATGTTGTACTGGAATTAAAAAGGAAAAAAAGTCCCAGCTAAATAAAACTGTCTATATAGAAGAAAAGCAAATGTCTTCTTCCTACAAGCGATCACATGCAGCTTTGTTTTTCTCACACTGATAATATGGCAAAGCAGGTGCTATTTCCTTCAGTCTGGTTATCACCGCATCCCTTTTATCCTCTCTCCAGATTAATTTGAATGCAAATGCTTTAATTCCCACATATTTTTCTAACAGTCCAAGATTGTCTTTAATGCTGAATTCCCCAGAATTTGATATGCATTTATTCAAACAGGGTGAATTTACAGTGAAATAAACCACACATTTATCTGCTACATTCAAGATGTCCTTTAGATAATCCTTCAGGCGATACTCTGAATGATCTTGTTTATTTTTATCAGCCTTTGCAGCGATGAAGTTACCACTCACATAAACCTCATTGCTCTGAAGTGTTTGTTTCACTTGAGTTAAGTCCGGATCTGAATAGTCAGAAGCTTGAAGACATTTGTCCTTCTCGACTCTGAACGCGACAGCGTATTGTCCGATGTCACGCAACCTGGAAATGAAAGCAGTGGGAATTTTGTGAGCTTATTTGTTAAATTAGCAAATAGTAATAGAAAAAAAATGCATTATATTAAAAATGATAAAATAGTTTAAAGTTAAAATTATTGTTTGATGGTGCAATAATTAACAAATACAAACCCGATTCCAAAAAAGCTGGGACACTGTACAAATTGTGAATAAAAAAGGAATGCAATAATTTACAAATCTCATAAACTTATATTTTATTCACAATAGAATATAGATAACATATCAAATGTTGAAAGTGAGACATTTTGAAATGTCATGCCAAATATTGGCTCATTTTGGATTTCATGAGAGCTACACATTCCAAAAAAGTTAGGACGGGTAGCAATAAGAGGCCGGAAAAGTTAAATGTACATATAAGGAACAGCTGGAGGACCAATTTGCAACTTATTAGGTCAATTGGCAACATGATTGGGTATAAAAAGAGCCTCTCAGAGTGGCAGTATCTCTCAGAAGTCAAGATGGGCAGAGGATCACCAATTCCCCCAATGCTGCGGCGAAAAATAATAGAGCAATATCAGAAAGGAGTTTCTCAGAGAAAAATTGCAAAACGTTTGAAGTTATCATCATCTACAGTGCATAATATCATCCAAAGATTCAGAAAATCTGGAACAATCTCTGTGCGTAAGGGTCAAGGCCGGAAAACCATACTGGATGCCCGTGATCTTCGGGCCCTTAGACGGCACTGCATCACATACAGGAATGCTACTGTAATGGAAATCACAACATGGGCTCAGGAATACTTCCAGAAAACATTGTCGGTGAACACAATCCACCGTGCCATTCACCGTTGCCGGCTAAAACTTTATAGGTCAAAAAAGAAGCCATATCTAAACATGATCCAGAAGCGCAGGCGTTTTCTCTGGGCCAAGGCTCATTTAAAATGGACTGTGGCAAAGTGGAAAACTGTTCTGTGGTCAGACGAATCAAAATTTGAAGTTCTTTTTGGAAAACTGGGACGCCATGTCATCCGGACTAAAGAGGACAAGGACAACCCAAGTTGTCATCAGCGCTCAGTTCAGAAGCCTGCATCTCTGATGGTATGGGGTTGCATGAGTGCGTGTGGCATGGGCAGCTTACACATCTGGAAAGGCACCATCAATGCTGAAAGGTATATCCAAGTTCTAGAACAACATATGCTCCCATCCAGACGTCGTCTCTTTCAGGGAAGACCTTTCATTTTCCAACATGACAATGCCAGACCACATACTGCATCAATTACAACATCATGGCTGCGTAGAAGGATCCGGGTACTGAAATGGCCAGCCTGCAGTCCAGATCTTTCACCCATAGAAAACATTTGGCGCATCATAAAGAGGAAGATTACGACAAAGAAGACCCAAGACAGTTGAGCAACTAGAAGCCTGTATTAAACAAGAATGGGACAACATTCCTATTCCTAAACTTGAGCAACTTGTCTCCTCAGTCCCCAGACGTTTGCAGACTGTTATAAAAAGAAGAGGGGATGCCACACAGTGGTAAACATGGCCTTGTCCCAACTTTTTTGAGATGTGTTGATGCCATGAAATTTAAAATCAACTTATTTTTCCCTTAAAATGATACATTTTCTCAGTTTAAACATTTGATATGTCATCTATGTTGTATTCTTAATAAAATATTGAAATTTGAAACTTCCACATCATTGCATTCTGTTTTTATTCACAATTTGTACAGTGTCCCAACTTTTTTGGAATCGGGTTTGTAATTCTGATTTAGAACTCAATACACTTTGTTTCAGTCTACTGTTGTTATAGTTTTTCTTAATGTATTTCTTGTCATTTCATGATTTTGATCATGTATGTGTAGGTATTTTTATTATTTTAAATGGTAAATTCTACTAATATGTTCAATCAGAACAACTTACTGATTCTCAAAGTTCATCACAATATTCATGAGGGTTGTTGAGTTCACATCCTCACCCACAGCACAAGTACAAAAGTGAAGCAGGCAGATCAAGAGGATCCTCAGCGGTACAGCCAAAACCTCCAGCAAACAAATACAAACACTTGTATACACAAACATGTACACACAAAGCACAGAAATTGAAAACGGCATTCTGTTTATAACTGAATATTCTTTGAAGTCTTATTGTATGTGCTCTTTTTGACGAGACCAGTTTTACAAACAACGTGAGCAATAGTGATGGTATTTTAGATCCACTAACAATGGTATTATTAAGTGATAAAGAAGTATGAGTATAACTTACCATTTTATCTGTTGTTCAAATCAGAAGGTTCACAGATGCTGGAGTCATCAGGAGTGATGAGGAAGAGGAAGTAGATGGTTTTTATTCTGACACTCGACCAGCCCCCTTCGTCCACACTATGAAAAGACCAATTAAAATGTCACTGAGCATCCACCTACAGTATGTTGGACTTCCTTAAAATGGTCAATAATACCTCCAATCTCTAAAAAATGTCATGGGTTCCTCCAGTAAAACTATCATAAAGGAAATGGATTTAAGGCGTAGCTACACGGCAGGCAATTGCCTTGGGCCCCAGCGTACATCCGTGCCGTGAGAGGTTTCAAAAAGTGGTGGGGTTTGTTTTTATAGGGTGGCACACTTTTTTATGATCTGAGAAACAGACATTCACCAAAACAATAACATCCCGTATTTAGCCTAATATAACTGAAATAGACCATTTTCCCTATTAAAAAAACAGCAAAACACAAAATATGAACTTTCTGATTATAAGCGGAGGGTGAACCAACACAGTAAGTTTCAAGTTACTTGTCACCGCACAACCTACACATCCCAGCTTAAACAATTAATTAGCCTATTTGTTATTAAAGCATCTATGTTCACAAACCACTATTAATTTTAACAGAAAAGCAAGCATAGAGAGAGCAGGGGCAAATTTTTCAGAAAAACTTACGATAATGTTTTTAGAAAGAGATATATTTTTGCTGTGGTCAATAACTCACAAGTGTGGTCAATCAATACCAGGTGGTATTTTGTACAAATGTAGAATGACTACAGTATAATTTCACTTTGAACATAAGTTGCACATTGTTACTTTTGACCCCGTCAGTTGGGACGAAAGTAACACACAGGTGGGTCAAAAGTAACACAACAATACAAGCTAGATTTTTTGTGTTACTCTTGTTTTTATTAAATATACCTGACTAGGACCTTCTTAATATGTAACTGCAAGCATATTTTGTCCTTATCTTTGCCAGAAAATTAAATTACAGTTTCATCAAATGTTTCATCAAAAGTAACAGCATCAGGCAACTGAATAAGAGATTTCTCTCTTACACATGCTCCGACTAATTTCTGATTCATATTTCTGAAGATAATGTGTTATTTAAAGTTACCGTTGTAGAGATTGCGGTTCATGTGATCTACGGTTTCTCAATCGATTTGGTACATTTCTCCAAACTCAGGTAACAGCTCTCAAAACAGTTAACACAGCAAACTAAACACACTCTTATGTTGGCGAAACAGTTTAGTATTCACTGCACACTGCACAGCATTTTATTCTAGTAATGCATTTATTAAAATTCAATATTAACATCAAAACTAAAAGTGTGTTCTCTTGATTTGATAACAAATTCAGCTGAAGATACACAAAGAAATAAATAAAAATATATGTTTTTCATTAAGTTCTTTAATGAGGAGTTCAGGTGTATAACAATGAGTTGTCACCCCACAAAAAAATAATGCAAATAAGTACATAGGTAAATAAATAAAATAAAAGTACTGCATTCATTGAATCAATTAATTTATTGATCATGCCTCTCAATTACATCTGGCCAGAGAATTTCATCAACATCACAGCAAATATTTTCACGAGTCATGCATTGTGGGAAAAAACGCCTTGAATGCTGTATCCATCCTTGACATGCTTGTGCCCCAATATCTCCACAGGCCTCTGCCATCGCTTGAAGACTTACTTGGTTGTAAGGGTTGCGATCGTGTACTTTCCGTCTCCAAGAGGAGAAGAATTCCTCAATTGGATTCAGGTAAGGAGAATATGGTGGAAGGAACACCATCCTGAAATGTGGGTGATTCTCAAACCACTCTCGCACTAGTGCTGAATGGCGGAATTGGACATTGTCCCAAACAACTACAAAATTCCGCACCATTTGCTCCTGATCACCCTGCGGAAAGAGGATTTCATTGAGGAGGTTTAAAAAACGTAGGAGCCTTGCTGTGTTGTATGGTCCCAAGACAGCATTGTGTAAATGCTGCTGAAGACGTGAATGGCCAAATCCACAGAATTAAGTTTTTTTGCTCTCATTAGTAAGTTCGCTGAATGACCATACAGTGTGATTAGGGGGGCACGTTGTGTCATCTGGGGGGCACTGCCTAGAGAACTGGTTCAGAGTTGCCAACTTGATCCAGAAGTTTATTTGCTAGCCAAAAATCTTCTGAAGGAGCAATTTGGTAATGAATTTTAAGTTGCTGCTGCATACATGGGCCTCAATAAAGGCCTGAGGATGCACAAGGTTTACATGCATATTCATTGTTTCTGCTTGATCAAAGAAGGCATCAGATCCTATTTTTGGATGCATTGAGGATAAGCAACCAAGTGCAGTTAGCAAGACATTCAAGGAAACAATGCTACAAATGTTGTTAAACCAGTTCCAAGGGGAAATGTAACATCACAACAGAGAAACCATTGCGTGTACAAGACCAAAGATAGTAAAGCTTGCTCGTTCTGTTCTGTCAATCATGTTTTAGAAAGGTGTAATCCCAGGATCGCACTGATTGAAGTGATATACACAAGGAATTCCAGGAACTGCGGAACAGCTTGGAATTCAGCCAAGAGCAGATAGACACTCTTACTAAAGAAAATAATTTTTAAAGCGCTCTGTTCACACACTTACTACTCAACTCCCCTCTGTTGTCGCAGAAAACAAAACCATGAAAGAGAACATTCTGGACTTGCAAATTTAGTCTTCACAGGCATCCGGAACAAACTCACCAAGTGCACCGTATCAGATCTCAAAACGACAACAATCGACCATGACCTATCATCGCAAAATTTGAACCTTATAAACAAAAAGAGCTGGTTCAGAGGCAAGGCAGACAACTTAAAGGCAGAAACTGTGGACTCAATGAGCAATACCCACCAGACATTCTTGAATGTCGAAAACAACTTTTCCCAATCTGAAAACAGATGATAGATGAATAAAAAAAGACAAACATTGTAGTGGACAAATTATGTCATGATAAGGAATTTTCTGAACAATTCACTTCCATTCCTGAGTCAATAACTGCCATGATCATAAACTTATAAACACACCAAGACTACCCCAATCCCCTGTCTCTCTCTCTTGCTCTTTTAAATCTCTAAGATGTTCTCTTAAGTTGCACCTAGGTCTGCTATCTTTGGTCAATATGACCCCAAACATTTATAGAGTGATTGTACAAAAAAATATACATTTTAATAATACAAATTATATATCATTTTTTTCGTTTACTTCTCATCTATACATATATACTGTGTTTTGGGATATGAAGTATTGTTTTACCTATTTACTGCAAAATTCCTCAACCACACCATTAGCATGCATATGAAATATTACATTTTCATGAAAAAAACACTTTAAAGTGTTTGCGATTTCATATGTCATATGATCCATCATATGATGGTTTGTCATATGATGCGATTTCTTGTTTTCCTTTCTCTTTAGTGTGTGATGTAGCTGTCTGTGCATGTATAAGATCTGCAGAGTTACAAAGCTCAAAGTCTCAAACCCAAAGAGATATTCTTTGTAAAAGTTAAGGCTCAGTCACACCTTCCTAAAACGTTCAAACACGGCCCCACAAATCTACGTCGGTATGTGGGGATAGAGTTTCATAACACCGCCCAAATGTATACGCAAAGAAGGAGAGCGTAACTTTTATTCTCGCTGTAGTATTGTTGCCGCTGGTGCCGCCATGTCATGGAGACGCTGTGTTTTTTGCGAAAGCTAAACTACTTTGTTTGGCCTTCCAAAGGAGGGGACAATTACTAGAAAACAGTGGCTAAGCTTTAGTTACAACACTGTTCCAGAACAGTACAACCCAAATATTTGACTGTGTGCTGCGCATTTTTCGGAGGACTGTTTCTAACACCTGGCTCTCACAGACCGCTTCTACGTCTTTGTCGTTTCTACGATAACAAATGCAAACTTACCAATCTGATACTTTCTGGTCCAGTCGCGCCGGCAAAGTTGATCGATCAGCTTGGTCATCTGCATTTTTCGGATCAGAATCGGGCTCGAATTGATAAGGTAGGACCGACATTATCATCTGTCAATATTGCTTTGCTTCGGGAGCTGATGTTCCAAATATGGTAAGGGCCGTGACATTTCCGTCACATGCTTAAGGTATTCGGGCCAATCACAATGCACTGGATCGCTGGCCAATCAGAGCACACCACGCTTTTCAGAACGATGAGCTTTGTAAAAATCGACACGTTTCAGAAAGAATTCTGCCATCTGTTGGTTAGAGAAAATTTTGCAGAAAATATAGTTTTAGAAAGAAACTGTAATTACCATATACTTCCAGCAGAGGCCCCATAGAGATCCATTCATTTTCTGGATGTGGCCAGCTGCTCTTATAACAGCTTTTGTGATGAATATTTTGTGAATATATATACTTAAACATTATAAAATACATTAAATCAGTATTTTTTGTCAAAGTTTACAATTTTTTGTTGTTGTTTGAGGTATTTTGAAGTGTCTTGTTATTGCAATAATGCCACATAAATTTGCAATAATGCCACATAAGTTGCCACTAAAAGAAAAGACTTGATTGTAATCAGATTTTATTTATTTCAATAATCCAAATGTATAAAAATAATTAACTTTAGAATAAGAAATCAATTTTTAAATAGTAAATAAAAATCAAAACAGCAATAAGCAGATATAAACAGGAATGAACACACACCTATGTGTGTGTGTGCGTGCATGCATGTGTGTGTGTGTGATCATATTCGTTTCACATTGCATTCGTGTTCTAGTACCATGTCTTCATTTATGTGTGAAAATGTTTAAATTTAATCAGGAATTATTGATTTTATTTGCCAATTTCTATAAAAATGCTCTATTGCAGTCACCCCTTTCTCTCTGTGTGTGTGTGTGTGTGTGTGTGTGTGTGCACGCACGTTTGCGTAATCCTGTTCATTCCACATTGCATTCGTGCTCTAGTACCAGGTCTTTGATTATGTGTGAAAATGCTCTCCATTGCAGTCACACCTCTTGTGTGTGTGTGTGTGTGTGTGTGTGTGTGTGTGTGTGCGTACGCAAGTGTGTGTGTAATTGATCATGTTCGTTCCACACTGCATTTGTGCTCTAGTACCAGGCCTTCATTGTGGTGTGAACATTTTCAGATTTATGCTGGGTTTAATGATTGTTTTTGACAAATGAAAAAATATATATATATATATTTTCGCATTTCCCATTCATTTTCAATGTGGGTTTTTTTTTACATACCTTCAGAGAAACCGAATCAAGCCCTGTTTTTTGGTGTGTGTATAGATAGATAATGTTGGAAAGACCCACAAAATCTTATTCCACTGAGATGAAGGGAACCATTTTTTTTTTTTTACTAAAGTAAAGTCGATTGGGGTCATGACCCCAAGGACCGATTGAGGGTTAAAGAGTTGGATTCTCATGCTAAACATGGTCAAAGTTAAAAAAAAAAACGAGTTGGGTGTATGACGGAGGATTTCTGTTCCAAATACACTCCTTCAGGATTCATATAAGTTTCAGAAAGTTTTTTTTCGAGTATGGCCCTTTATGAAGTCATAAAGGGCGGAATTGCTTGTATGAGCACTTCTCCCGGATGAGCGCGTGCGCACATCAACCAGAGAGAGAGCAAGAGCACGTCCATCAACGAACTTCGTTTGGGTTACAGGAGCCGACGGCAGTGCTGTCAGTTTGTTTTTAGACCACAAAATCAACAATGTCACTAAGGAAGTGTGTTTTTGGTTGTGAGGGAAAGATAACCTTATTCAGCTTCCCAAATAACCCAGCGTTAAGGGAGCAGCAACGGAGTTGTGCAAGTGTGTTTGTTTGTTCCCGGCATTTCGGTGACGAATGTTTTATAAACAAGGCCTAGTTCGACACTGGATTTGCAGATCATTTGAAACTGAAAAATGAAGCAGTCCCAGAGATAAAAGATCACGGTCATGAGTCGGAACCGCAGTGAAACTGCATCAAATATCTGTGTTTTGTTGGCAATCGACACGTAAGTACATATAAAGCAAACAACACGAACGTATAGTGACTCAAAAGTTATGCTGGGATAATGAGATGATATATTGTGTGTGTGCATGCTCGACTCTTTAGCTCCGCCCACTTCACGCCTCCATGAGCTCGGCTGTTTTCGGAAAGAATCGGTACAGCTGTATCTGTCTTTTATAAATATGATAAAACTAAATACTCTTCGGAGATATGAAGGATGCAATACTACTCTATAGGTACTCAAGATTAACATGAGATTGGCAGAAACTGTGTGTGTTATGTACCCTTTAATGGTTTTTGTTTTGTTGTTCTGCTGTGTACATTCTGTCATTTGTGTATCTTTAGTTTTGTTAGTCTGCCAACAATATTGCCTCGTTATGCACACACACATTCGCACTGCCATAACTGCACGAATATACACTCACCTAAAGGATTATTAGGAACACCTGTTCAATTTCTCATTAATGCAATTATCTAATCAACCAATCACATGGCAGTTGCTTCAATGCATTTAGGGGTGTGGTCCTGGTCAAGACAATCTCCTGAACTCCAAACTGAATGTCAGAATGGGAAAGAAAGGTGATTTAAGCAATTTTGAGCGTGGCATGGTTGTTGGTGCCAGACAGGCCGGTCTGAGTATTTCACAATCTGCTCAGTTACTGGGATTTTCACGCACAACCATTTCTAGAGTTTACAAAGAATGATGTGAAAAACATCCAGTATGCGGCAGTCCTGTGGGCGAAAATGCCTTGTTGATGCTAGAGGTCAGAGGAGAATGGGCCGACTGATTCAAGCTGATAGAAGAGCAACTTTGACTGAAATAACCACTCGTTACAACCGAGGTATGCAGCAAAGCATTTGTGAAGCCACAACACGTACAACCTTGAGGCGGATGGGCTACAACAGCAGAAGACCCCACCGGGTACCACTCATCTCCACTACAAATAGGAAAAAGAGGCTACAATTTGCACGAGCTCACCAAAATTGGACAGTTGAAGACTGGAAAAATGTTGCCTGGTCTGATGAGTCTCGATTTCTGTTGAGACATTCAGATGGTAGAGTCAGAATTTGGCGTAAACAGAATGAGAACATGGATCCATCATGCCTTGTTACCACTGTGCAGGCTGGTGGTGGTGGTGTAATGGTGTGGGGGATGTTTTCTTGGCACACTTTAGGCCCCTTAGTGCCAATTGGGCATCGTTTAAATGCCACGGCCTACCTGAGCATTGTTTCTGACCATGTCCATCCCTTTATGACCACCATGTATGCATCCTCTGATGGCTACTTCCAGCAGGATAATGCACCATGTCACAAAGCTCGAATCATTTCAAATTGGTTTCTTGAACATGACAATGAGTTCACTGTACTAAAATGGCCCCCACAGTCACCAGAT
The DNA here is from genome assembly GCA_039654105.1 of Coreius guichenoti. NCBI lineage: Eukaryota > Metazoa > Chordata > Actinopteri > Cypriniformes > Gobionidae > Coreius > Coreius guichenoti. Next base: position 36,075,858 of record CM077174.1, read on the forward strand.
CTCAACCCAATAGAGCATCTTTGGGATGTGGTGGAACGGGAGCTTCGTGCCCTGGATGTGCATCCCACAAATCTCCATCAACTGCAAGATGCTATCCTATCAATATGGGCCAACATTTCTAAAGAATGCTTTCAGCACCTTGTTGAATCAATGCCACGTAGAATTAAGGCAGTTCTGAAGGCGAAAGGGGGTCAAACACAGTATTAGTATGGTGTTCCTAATAATCCTTTAGGTGAGTGTATACACACACTTACGCACATACAGTACTAACATGCTCACACTTTGATATACACTTATGTTTATTTTCCATTTCATCATAAAAAAATGTCATCTATCACTTTTCTAACCTGGAACGTTCATGGATTTGGTTCTCAGACAAAGAAGATCAAAGTTTTGAATCATTTAAATAAACTACAAGCTGACATATGCTTTCTGCAAGAAACAAATCTATCAGAATCAGATCATAACAAAATTAAATCATCAAAATAAAATAATTTATTCTCGGCTCACTACACAAAACAAAGAGGAGTATGCATTTTAGTAAGTAAAAAAATCTCATTTGTTCATAACATCACCATTACAGACACCGAATGACATTTCATTATCATAAACATTTCGATTATAATAGCCCAGTTACAATTAGTAATCTATATGGCTCAAACACAGATGACCCATCTTTTTTTTTTTTTAGACTTCTTTTTTCTCCATTTCAAACCTTTCCAACTGTCCAGTCATAAAAGCAGGTGATTCCAACACAGTTCAATCATAAAACAGTTCATGAGTGATTTTGGTCTTGGCGATTGGGTTGGAGGACTTGTTGGTCATTTAAAGGTGTTGGCTCAGCTGAAACATACTAGAGATGTTCACGAACAACATCTCTAGTATGCTACTACAGCCAACAGTGACCTGAAGCATCAGTGTCAACAGAACTTCATTCCTGCACAGAGCAACTTCCTGACTCAGGAGAATCCTGTGAATGTGAAAAATGCTATTAATGAAGAAACATACTTTACTGAGGTGCAGAGCTCATTGGTGCAGGAACTAGGAAAGTTGTAATTAGTAAGTGGTCAGTCCTGAATCCTGCTGACAACTCGCCCATGAGCAAACTTCTGAATAAAAGAAAAGACGGCTGCTCTGTTTTCTACACCTTTGAATCTCCCTGTGTTGACACGTGTCTGGATGCGACAGGCCGTCACAGCATTATAGAAGCTCTGAAGAACTGGAAAGAACATGATGGAATTAAAGCTTTTGTCTTCAAGAATTTCTGGAAGTTTGACACTGAAAAAGATCTTCAGACCAAGTTTAAGCAGATTGTGGCTCATGTTCCTCTCTTCCGCTGTGTGAGTGAGAATGAGTGTTATGCTTGTGAAGGGGAAGGAAACACTCCCATAGATGAGCGCTGTCTGCCTCCAAGAGAGATCTAACAGTTATGCAGTAACATGATGGTTCATTTCTTCATATCTTTCCTATGTGACTTTGAACTAGCATCCAATACAGACCATTTGTTATGAAATTCAGCATGCTTAGATGAGCTTGTGTTGGATTTTTTTTCCCCACAAGAGGTCGGCAGAAACACTCAATGACTGAAGAGGCATTCACTAGAATTGGACTGGATTGAGCTCTTTTTTGTTTTGTTTTTGTGAAACAATGTACAAATTATGCTTATTTGAAAATTAAAAATAATAAAATTCAAGAATGTAGAGATAAATAAAATAAAAATCACCATTTTCTTTTTAAATCTGCATAATTTTAAAGATAACATTTTATCATAATAGACTGATATAAGATTTCTGGGGAAAAAGGGTCATTTTGACCTGCGAGGAGATGTTTTGTTTTTCCCTAGGGAGGAGAGGAGTAGGGTTAAATAAATATAATTTCAAATTTTGCTGTTGTGCAAACAGCTTTTGTAACAAATTACATTTATTACCTGTTTATCACTGGGTTTGGTGCATGTGAATAATCTAGCAGTTTTATCATAGAGAGAAAAGATTTATTATAAAATATTATACATATATTACAACTATTGCATTTATTATTATTAATTAGTATTACTATTAGTACTAACATTAGTGGTAGAATGTGTTAAAACAAGCTACCCGAGTGTGGACTCTTATATCGGCATCTAGTAATTCTCAACACATAAGACTTATGCATAATGCATAATGCCTTGGTGCCTTTAATATTCCTTTTCATTTCATTTTTAACTTACTCTCTCAAATAATTTTTTGTAGGAACATCCTTTAATGTCTACTACACTGTACTTACTTACAGATGCACAAAGAGAGTTAATGCATAAGCCTGCAGCACCATTTAACAGCATGATCTGTTTGGCCTTGTGTAAGCAGCAGTGATCTTGCGGTCTGTTTGACGTTTATCTTGTACATGTGAATGATTTGGCAGTTTTTATCAGTTGTTAGAGTTGTGTGAGGCCATAGGAGCAGACATATAGCCTACCACAAGTATTCAGTCACACTCGCTTCTGTGTCAGAAGGTAAAATGTGTGATTTTTTTTTAAAAAATCACACATTTTTTTTATGTGTGAGCAGGGTAGAAGAAGCAGACACTATTTGCTGTTGCATGCATATTTGGGAAAAAATACAGTGTAATAAATATTTTAGTGCTGTCAAATGATTAATCGCGATTAATTGCATCTAACATAAAAGTTTGTGTTTACATAATATATGTGTGTGTGTATTATTATATTAATATACACTCACCTAAAGGATTATTAGGAACACCTGTTCAATTTCTCATTAATGCAATTATCTAATCAACCAATCACATGGCAGTTGCTTCAATGCATTTAGGGGTGTGGTCCTGGTCAAGACAATCTCCTGAACTCTAAACTGAATGTCAGAATGGGAAAGAAAGGTGATTTAAGCAATTTTGAGCGTGGCATGGTTGTTGGTGCCAGACGGGCCGGTCTGAGTATTTCACAATCTGCTCAGTTACTGGGATTTTCACGCACAACCATTTCTAGAGTTTACAAAGAATGGTGTGAAAAGGGAAAAACATCCAGTATGCGGCAGTCCTGTGGGCGAAAATGCCTTGTTGATGCTAGAGGTCAGAGGAGAATGGGCCGACTGATTCAAGCTGATAGAAGAGCAACTTTGACTGAAATAACCACTCGTTACAACCGAGGTATGCAGCAAAGCGTTTGTGAAGCCACAACACGCACAACCTTGAGGCGGATGGGCTACAACAGCAGAAGACCCCACCGGGTACCACTCATCTCCACTACAAATAGGAAAAAGAGGCTACAATTTGCACAAGCTCACCAAAATTGGACAGTTGAAGACTGGAAAAATGTTGCCTGGTCTGATGAGTCTCGATTTCTGTTGAGACATTCAGATGGTAGAGTCAGAATTTGGCGTAAACAGAATGAGAACATGGATCCATCATGCCTTGTTACCACTGTGCAGGCTGGTGGTGGTGGTGTAATGGTGTGGGGGATGTTTTCTTGGCACACTTTAGGCCCCTTAGTGCCAATTGGGCATCGTTTAAATGCCACGGCCTACCTGAGCATTGTTTCTGACCATGTCCATCCCTTTACGACCACCATGTACCCATCCTCTGATGGCTACTTCCAGCAGGATAATGCACCATGTCACAAAGCTCGAATCATTTCAAATTGGTTTCTTGAACATGACAATGAGTTCACTGTACTAAAATGGCCCCCACAGTCACCAGATCTCAACCCAATAGAGCATCTTTGGGATGTGGTGGAACGGGAGCTTCGTGCCCTGGATGTGCATCCCACAAATCTCCATCAACTGCAAGATGCTATCCTATCAATATTGGCCAACATTTCTAAAGAATGCTTTCAGCACCTTGTTGAATCAATGCCATGTAGAATTAAGGCAGTTCTGAAGGCGAAAGGGGGTCAAACACAGTATTAGTATGGTGTTCCTAATAATCCTTTAGGTGAGTGTATATTATATATTATACATTTATGTCTGTGTATATATATATATATATATATACATACATGTGTAATTTATAATACATATATTATAAATGTATAATATATGTATAAATATAATAATATGTGACCCGTGCTGGCAAAATTAGTCGGATTAAATATTGATTTTAAATGTATTAAAAATGAATAATGCATTGACACAATCATTTACCTAATCTCCACAGCTCTCTCCGTTAGTGAGAACAATTCTCACGTTTTTTACATCTTTCTTGCTGAACACAGTCTGAATATCAGATTGTTCGTCTGTACATTGAGCCAGTGGGACAGTAATCGCTATTGCGTACTGAACACCAATTCCCTGCTGGGTCATCGGCTGGACACTGGAAGACATAAAATAGCACAACATTATCACAATTTTCAAGAAATATTTATATCCTATATTTTTCATAAAAATGCAACTTTGCATCACTGTTTTACATTCAGCCTAACTAATTTATTTACATGCACTTCATTGATTTAACTGTCCTCTTTAAATTGTTTGTGATGTGCAGTCTTACAGTCCTGCAAAAATCACCATGCAAAATCTTTTGTTACTTGTTATGACTTACCAAAATCACTCAAAGCTGTTGTGATAACAATAACTATTAAAGTAAACCTATGAATTTAACTCCAACCAATGTAAGCAGCCAGGGGCAATTCTAGGATTTTCATCTTAGGGGGGCTCAGCCCCCAGTGAGGGTATGAAAAAAATGGTAACACTTTAGTTTAGGGTCCAATTCTCACTATTAACTAGTAGCTTATTAGCATGCTTATTAGGATATTAGGATTTATTATTACTTATAAAGCAAATATTAATGCCTTATTCTGCATGACCATATTGTACATCCCTTAATCATACCCAGGAATGTAGGCAGGATTATAATCACTGAGATCCCAAATGTGAGGTAGTTAGGGGGGTTGGGGGGCATGGCAAAATTTTGATTTCTATGATCTACATATGTGCATTTTAAGATGTTCTGAAGACCAAAAAATTAGATAACAATAGCTTGAAAACCATGTCAGTGGGCAGATATGACTGATATAGTTTTTCCATTTTTGTCAGTGAAGAAAGTAAACATATTTACTGATATTTATATGTTTTATGAATCATTTTCGTAGACACGTTAATTTACTGAAGGCTACTAGGAAAGCTAGGCAACTAAGTTTATTAAATTAATTCACAATATGCACACATTCATTACTAATCTTATGCCCAATACAGGCTGAAAAAAGCTGAGCTTTTTTTATTTACTGAAGGCTACAAATGGAATTATATTATTTTACAATATGTACACATTAATCTTAGGCTATGCCTAATCTGAAGAAAATATTTCTTGTTTGTTAATCACATTATGTATCACATTAGGCCTATTTTCAATTAAAAAAAAATTAGACAAAATTTTATTAATTTGCCTGAATATTTTTGTCATTTGTTTAACATTTCTAAATTAAAGAAGCAGCTGTCAAATATGAAATGTTTAGTTTAGCTACTTACATATCTCACACTTGACGTTGAGTCGCGCTGCTAAAATTCGCGCTCAGCCTCAGCAGCTTCTGTGTGAACATAAACCCCGCCTACTCTGATTTGATTGGTTTTCTCAAATATTTTGACATTGACGAGCGGTGATAGACCAATGAGGCTCAGATAGACGCACACACCTCTGCTTCTGACGTGCGCTCTGCTCGGCGCCACTGCGGATTGAAGAACACACTGATTAACGCAGACTAAAAGACGGGACGAAGCCGAAGCCGAAGCCGAAGCCGAAGCCTCCTGCCAGTTTCATATGTTTTAAAGGTTAATCACATATTTTTAGGGGGGCTGGGCTGAAGCCCCCCTAAAAAGGGCCTAGTGACGCCCATGTAAGCAGCAATTGTTATAAAAATGGAACCTAGACCAAACACACACGCACGCACGCACGCACACAAACACACACACACACTCAAAACAGAGAAATTCTGGCTGTTAGGAGCTGGGTATTTGTGTCAAAAGGTCAAATGTGTAAAAAAAAGTATCTTTTTTGTCTTTCATTAAATGTGTGAGCAGGGTAGAACAAGCAGCCGCTTTGCTGTGAAAATACAGTGTAATAAACGTATAAATATTTATAAGCATAATATTGTAAGGTCCATCCGTTAACGGCTTGATTGAAGGATTCTGCGTGTAAGCCTTTTCAGCATTTCTGTTAAATTCAATTTATTAACATCTAATTTTAAATCTGACTCCATGAATAAAGTGATCTGACTCCAATTTTATGTGACTTCAATTTGTTACATTTGTAATTTAACAGCTGATGATTCGTTGTGATTAAATTTGGATCGTTGGTTTTTCTTAGTATCTCTTATTTTTAAATATTCGTTCATCAAGGGACCCGATATCGCAGAGAAACAGACGCGTCGCGATTTGCGCGTTCACGGACACAAACTGGCCAGTTCTGATATTAGTCAGAGGATTGCAGAGTGAATATTTTACCTTGAAGTGGTCGCACCTGCTTACTCAACAAAAAGTGTAATTTGATTAATAGACACGAGAGCTGCAACTTGCTAATACAGTAATAGTCAGAAATCAGATTATCTCAAAATGCTGTGCCCCATGCTCCAGTCAATGAGTCTTCGGTTTGATCTATTCTGGCAAAAGATTTGCGGAAATAAAGGACTCCACATTGATCCATACTAGAATAACGATTTCAGAATAATACAAGATAAATCAAGATTAACATTTATTTGGGCCAGACAGGACTTACATAAAAATAATTAAACACGAATCCATGGTACACAACTTTCAGCATAAAAATATAAAATACAATTACAAAGTAATATGAAAATAGTTTCAAAGAGTCATTATATCTGGCACTGTACATACAGTGTGTGCGACACAGCACTGCATGGGGGCTCTGGCTACAGAATGTTCCCAAATGGCAGCTCTGTTACCCTTTCTTAAATACCCAGACCAGAACAAAAGGGTTGTAAATATTTGCAACACAAACACCTGGTTTCGGGGGAGAGGATCAGATATCTTCTGAGACCACTCAAAAGGAGAACAGAATTCTCATAAGTTTCAATCTTTCTCATCCTACCAGTGACAGCAGTGAAGTTGAGACCATTTTACCAATCACACTGAGACCTTTAAAAAGATACCACACATGAAAGGGGAAAAACAATAGATTAACAAGATACATCATCTGTGGTATATATGCATTCTGTGACTTGAATCAGAGGGAAGGGAGTCGGTGAGGGAGAGGGGGAGAAGGTTTGGGCAGGCCGATGTCCTACACTCTTTCTGTGAGATCTTCTCTCCAGATTAGTGAGTTTTATTGTTCTATTGCAGGGGGTTGGATCTTCAGCTTTTGTTTTAGCAGTAAAACCGATTCTTACAATATTTTGCAATATAGTGCTTTGAGAAACCATCACAATATAATGGAGTAAACTACTGGAGATTAGTTTTTTTTTTTTATTGCTTACACACAATTTCTGAAACTATGGCTCCATTTCTCAAAACTCTACACACAAAACCACAAAACACAAAATATACAAAAGCAAACACTTAATTCAAAACAATTTTTAACTTTTAACTTCGCTCTTCCCCCAGACATGGAGGTTCACTGGGCTTGGCAGGGCATCGTAGACAGCTTGTACCAGGAAACTGACCCGATGGAAATCTGATGTTCGCTCAGGTAATCCAGCACTGCAGTGTACTCTCCCACCTAGTCCACGCTCCCTGCTGCCGAAGTCCCACCACCCTGCTCACTCGCTCTTCCTCCACGCCTGCTCGGACCTCGTCCTGGAGTAGATTGTGCCTTTCCTTGCCGCAGGCCTGGCTGAACAGAGTCTTTGGGAAGTAGCCCAAGCCCACTCTGCCTGTCGCCACGGTGCCCACCAGTGCCTTTTGTCTCAGGCGTGACTCTGCCTCCTCCACTGCTTTCCCAGCCTTCCATTTCCTTCCTGTCCTCACTTCAATGCTGGCTGATGACACCTTGCAGTCCCTGGAATCCCTATACTGTAGGGCTTCTCTGGTGCGTATCACCATGAATTCTTCAGTGAGGCCACTGAAGGGCAACTGCAGGATGTTACTCCCATACAGTGCAGCGCTGGTAAGACCAGCCACTTCTGAAGAAAGCCACTGATCTTCCTTTCTAGGGACTCAACTGTTGTCATTGGGACTGCATGCAGGGGCCACAGGACTTGGGGCAGGATGGAATGCTGGTAGATCCAGGCTTTAAATCTACCAGGCAGACCGGATTTGTCAACCTTGGTGAGCCAAGCTCCAAGTTCTTTGTTGGACTTCTGGATGGCGGCAGAGTCTTTCAGGCTGGAGTCAAACTCTTGACAGGTTGCTCCGTGATGGTTGGGATGACAGTTCCTGAGACAGAAAAATGGAACTTGTCAACCACTTTCCCCCTCTTCAGCACCATGGACCTTGACTTGGAGGGCTTAAACCTCATCCTTGCCCAGGTGATGATTTTCTCAAGTTCTTGCAGGATCCACCTGCTCCCTGGGACCGATGTCGTCGTGATGGTAAGGTCATCCATATAGGCTCTTATAGGGGGCTGTCATACGGCTGACTTGGTTAGGGGCCCTCTGCATTCCAGCTCGGCTGACTTGACCACCATGTTCATGGCGAGAGCGAAAAGAATAACAGAGATGGTGCAGCCTGTTATTATTCCTTTCCCAATGCAATGCCAGTCTGATGTCCCTGACCCAGAAGTGACCCGCATCCTGAAATTATTGTAGTAATCCAGGATCAGGTCCTTAATATTACTGGGAACATGATGGAGGTGTAGAACGAGCTCGACCAGCTTATGTGGTATGGACCCATAGGCCTTGGTCAGGTCCAACCACAAGACAGCTAGTGTGTTCCAAGCAGCCAGGAGCTCCAGGAATCCCCCCTTTCTGCACTGAGGGGTCGATGTAGTTGTTCTTGAGGAAAAAACTCTGTCAATCTTCGCGAGACGATGCTGAAAAACACCTTCCCTTCAACACTCAGTAGTGAGATGGTTCGAAACTGGTTGATGTTTTTTCGAGTTCTCCTCTTTGGGGATCCACACTCCCTCAGCACACCTCCAATGGTCAGCGACTATTCCTCTTCTTCAAATCACCTTCAAGATCTTCCACAGGTGCTGGAGAAGCTCTGGGCAGCGCTTATAGACCAAATAAGGTACTCCACTGGGGCCTGGGGTAGATGCTGAGCGAGCTGCCTTGATGATCTCCTCAACCTCCTTCAGACTTGGCGGGGCTGATAAGAGCTTGGGAATCGCTCACTGTGTCCTGGAGGAAGCGATTTACTTCCTCTGTTGAGCACTCAAGCCAACCACTGCACTTGCCCCCGAGCAGTTGTTTTGTGAAGCCAAAGGGATTGGCAATGAACGTCGCTTGCTTCCCGGCTCTCTCTCTCCCCCGTCTCCAGTGCCACTCTGCTCTGCGTAGGATCATCAGCTTCTTTCGCGGATGTTTTGTAGCTCTGCTAATGATCGTTTCTCATCAGTAGCTTTCTTGTGCTGTTTCTTGAGGGTGCGCAGCTCCTGGCACAGGTGATGTATCTTGGTAGCCCTGCGGTTCATGGTGTAGGAGGTAGGCTTGATTTTTCCTTTCTCTACCCGGCCGAAACATCAAATGATTAGCCATATACACACCAAACCGCACACGGATGTGCAGTGTGCAGTGGAGTGTACACATGAGTTTGTCACACGTACATGTACATTCACAAATACACTGTATATACAGTATTTTACACGGTTATGGATCTGAACTGAATCAACACTCAACTGACTTGAGCTGAATAATGACACTATTGGCTTGTTAGAGCTTTACAGCAGAATTTAAATTTGTTACTAACGTGAAGCTGCTTGGAAACAATCTGTATTGTGTAGTGCTACAGAAATAAAGGTGACTTGACTTGCATGAATATTCAGTATACACCAATCAGGCATAACATTATGACCACTGACAGGTGAAGTGAATAACACTGATTATCTCTTCACCACGGCACCTGTTAGTAGGTGGGATATATTAGGCAGCAAGTGAACATTTTGTTCTCAAAGTTGATGTGTTAGAAGCAGGAAAAATGGGCAAGCGTAAGGATTTGAGCGAGTTTGACAAGGGCCAGAGTTTGACTGGGTCAGAGCATCTCCAAAACTGCAGCTCTTGTGGGGTGTTCCCAGTCTGCAGTGGTCAGTATGTATCAAAAGTGGTCCAAGGAAGGAACAGTGGTGAACCGGCGACAGGGTCATGGGCGGCCAAGGCTCATTGATGCACGTGGGGGCACCATGTGGTCCGATCAAACAGATGAGCTACTGTAGTGCAGATTTCTGAAGAAGTTAATGCTGGTTCTGATAGAAAGGTGTCAGAATAGACAGTGCATCGCAGTTTGTTGCATATGGGACTGCATAGCCGCAGACCAGTCAGGGTGCCCATGCTGACCCATCCACCACCAAAAGCATCAATATTGGGCACGTGAGCATCAGTACTGGACCACGGAGCAATGGAAGAAGGTGGCCTGGTCTGATGGTTCTTTTACATCACGTGGATCGCCGGGTGTGTGTGAGTCATTTACCTGGGGAACACATGGCACCAGGATGCACTATGGGAAGAAGGCAAGCCGGCAGAGGCAGTGTGATGCTTTGGGCAATGTTCTGCTGGAAAACCTTGGGCCCTGCCATGTGGATGTTACTTTGACACGTACCACCTACCTAAGCATTGTTGCAGACCATGTACATTCTTTCATGGAAACGGTATTCCCTGGTGGCTGTGTCCTCTTTCAGCAGGATAATGCACCCTGCCACAAAGCAAAAATGGTTCAAGAATGGTTTGAGGAGCACAACAACGGGTTTGAGGTGTTGACTTGGCCTCCAAATTCCCCAGATCTCAATCCAATCGAGCATCTGTGGGATGTGCTGAAAAAACAAGCCAGATCCATGGAGGCCCCACCTCGCAACTTACAGGACTTAAAGGATCTGCTGCTAACATCTTGGTGCCAGATACCACAGCACACCTTCAGGGGTCTAGTGGAGTCCATGCCTCGACGGATCAGGGCTGTTTTGGCAGCAAAAGTGGGACCAACACAATATTAGGAAGGTAGTCATAATGTTATTGTCACGTAGAGTGATCTCAAAAACAAAGGAGAGCTGGATCCAAATGCAGTGAGTTTAATAAAAGAATAAACATAACAACTTAACACGGAGAACCAGGGAACCAAGGAACCAGAGAACAGAATGAGTAGCACCCAACATATAGCCGTGTAGGACAAGACTCAACAATGAACACAAGAAACACTGGGGTTTAAATACACAAGGGGTAATGGGCAAACAAGACACACCTGGGAACAATCAAAGAACTAATCAACAAGAAAAACTACAAAGGACTACAAAACATGGCGTAAAACAGGAAGTAACACAAGTCCGCACAAGATCAGGGGAAAACAAGACCAGAATCATGACAGAGCCCCCCCTTTAAGGAGCGGATTCTAGATGCTCCTAAAAAGCAACAACAAACAAGAGTCCAGGAGGGTGGTGGAGCAGAGGCAGAACGGGGGAGGGATGGAGGGCCAGGCCCGTGGAGTGGAAGAGGGCCTGGAGATTGAGGCAGAGCAGGAGGCCAGGCTGGAACAGGCTGAGCAGGCGGCCAGGGCGGCGCAGGCAGAGCAGGGGGCCAGGCTGGAACAGGCTGAGCAGGTGGCCAGGGCGAAGCAGGTGGCCAGAGTGGAGCAGGCAAAGCAGGTGGCCAGGCTGGCGCGTGCAGAGCAGGGGGCCTGGGCGATGCAGGCAGAGCAGGCGGGCCAGGCGGAGCAGGCTCATGGGTTGGAGCCGTCACCGGACTTTGGTCAGGAGCTGAAGCCATCACCGGAATCTGGTCAGGGGCTGGAGCAGTCTCGGGACTCTGGACAGGGGCTGGAGCAGTCTTGGGACTCTGGACAAGGGCTGGAGCCATCTCGGGACTCTGGACAAGGGCTGGAGCCATCTCGGGACTCTGGACAGGGACTGGAGTCATCTCTGGATGATAGTCAGGGGCTGGAATCGATGTGTGCCCACACACACAAAATTGCTGTGGCCATAATGCCCAGCGCTGCGCTCTCTGAAGACTCATGTGTGGCGGCGGCCATCTTGGCTGAGGGCTCAGGCGTGGCAGCGGCCATCTTGTCTGAGGATTCAGGCGTGGCTGTGGCCATCTTGTCTGAGGGCTCAGGTGTGGTGGCGGCCATATTGGCTGAAGACGTTGGACTGGTGGCCATTTGGCTGAAAACGCTGGACTGGCGGCCATCTTGGCTGAAGATGCTGTACTGGTGGCCATGATGCCTAGGGGAGTGCCGAGTTCCTCCTCTGTGACTCCCACAAAAGCAGAGCCGCTCAGCTGTAATCAACTAGGATCGTGCAATGGCATAATTGAGCTGAGCGGAAAATTCATGAGAGGGATCACCTCCATTTTGGCCAAATGAGCCAGTTGGATAAAGTCCATAACATAATCCTCCAGGCAGTGATCTCCTTGACGGAGATGCATAATCCTCACTGCTGGGTCCATGTTTGGTTGAGTCTTCTGTCACGTAGAGTGATCTCAAAAACAAAGGAGAGCTGGATTCAAATGCAGTGAGTTTAATAAAAGAATAAACATAATAACATTTCTGAATTGCTAAAACACATTTCTCGAAACAATCACCCACTTTCTCAAAACCTTAAACACAAAACCAAATCTTCAAACTACATTCAGAGAACATCTGACTCTTCTGGCAAAATCAAACAATTGCCTCAAAACCATTTTATCTGTGCCACAGCCTTTAATAATGGCATTTTTTAATCATTAAAAATAAATAAACGTTTGAGTTTGACAACAAACACACCGCAAAACACAGCTTTACAGCATAGTTAAAAACATAATAATAATTAATAACTTATTAACATTGACTCTCAGTCTTTATTCACCTTTTTCTCATGGTTTATCAATAGAATTCATAAAAGTATAGAATATAATAGCATAGTTCTAATAGGGGCACATTGCAGAGATGTTCACAAGTCTTTCATCTGAAGTCCGAATCAAGTCTGAAGTCTTTATCTCTGGAGTCTGAGTCAAGTCTGGAGTCTTTTGTCACGAGTCCGAGTTGTAGGATTGAAAATAATCAAAGATATTTGATATTTGAAATTGAACAAAGACATTTGCTTCACTGTTTTCAACCCCCATCTTTCTTATCAGAAGGGCCATTTGGAATTCCTAAAGACAATGAGATGCTGAAGGCCTGTAGGCCAAAATGTGTCACACCTTTAGTACAGTGGGGGAAGTTTGGTCTGATTGGTCAGTTTGAATGTCTCACATTAGGGTTTCAGTCACATGGTCAAGGAACAGATAAAAAGAAGATGTAACTGTTGCTCTGCCCGCTTCTTTTATTTCTCTCTCTCTCTTGATTCTCTGGCTCTCTCTCTTCTTGGGGGCCTTCTCTTTGGCTCTTCTCTTTGGCTCTTCTCTTCTTTGCTCTCTTCTTCTCTTTGTCTCTTTCTCTCTCTCTCCCTCTCTCTCACTTTCTATCCCTCAGGTAACATTCTATTCATGCTGGGTACGATAAATGGTATACGTTTTATCATCACATACATCTATTTTGAAACTATTTTAAGTGTAACCATAACCAGATTTTGTCATTAAATCCTTTCTATTACAAATGACGTGCTAACTAGTTTTGATTTGGTATTGACTTTGAAGTGCTATTGCAATACAATATAGTCACATTCTAGCAACGCTCTCCCACATATTTTGCTATTGTAACTGCGCTTATTTCCGTCGTTGGTATAAGTTGCAGTGGGTGGTAAAGACGAGAAATGTACAGTGTTCTACCATCTTGCTGATAACGTTTCTTTAGTCATTCGGCAACCCTGCAGCCAGAACCACTGTAGGCGACCCATCCTTACAGAGTCGAGTCTCAAGTCATTTCATGCCTTACAAAAAAAAAAAAAAAAAAAAAAATCATATTCAAAATTCCTATTTTTATTCTAGTTGCATTATATAGACAAAATATATGATCTTTCTATTATCTGTTTTGTTTGTAATAAAGGTCCTAAGATGTAAGGGATAATGTTCATTACAATGTGCAAAACAATCATCCTGGCAACAAGATGAGTAGTCATTTTTAATACAATTGCTAATTGGACGCAAGATGGCGCCAGTCACGGTTTGTTATACAGCAGTTTGTTAGAGCGGCGTTGTTATTGACGACAGTCATTAACAGAAAATATCAAACCTCGGAATGTTTAAGTCAATAGAAAACCGTACGCATGATACATATACGTTAAAATATGCGCTTTAAGTAATAAATTGATTAACATCTCTTTCTATCTCTTTCTCATGGGACACACATTAAGAGAGAGAAAAGATGCATATACTATGAAAAGATTGATAAAACGTAGTGCTGGGTTTAAAGGCTAGATTATTTTTTTTGTTAATGTTTTAACTGACAGGCAATCTTAAGGAGCCATGCAGCTACACCACAGTAGAACAGTTAACGTGACTTACCTTTGTGGATGCGATGTCTCATAAAATTTGATGTTGTCCTTCCAGTGTCTTTAATTGTTTTCCCACATTCTTTGCATCTAGCTTATTTGACGTTAATAAACCCAAATGAAAGAACATATGGCGCAGTGGCTCCAGTCATGTTTCATGGGACTTTCATTATGACGTTTTGGAGTTTACGCGCAATTCACGGACATACGTAATCAAAATCTATGATAAAGGTCGGCTCTACCGCAACACTTAGGGAAATATATGTGACACAGATATTATAAAACCATTCAAATAAAACACAAATTCTTTTAAGTCTAGTTGACTTGAGACTTGACTTGAGTTGTTTTTAAAATATTTACAAGTCCTTTTTGTAGAGTCGAGTCAAGTCTTAAGTCATTTCAGGTCGAGTCCAAGTCAAGTCTTAAGTCTATTAAAATGCGACTCAAGTGCCAATCTCTGGCACATTGTAACGCAGTGTTACAACATGCCCTGCCTGCGCAACTGTAATGTCTTGTGTTGGTTCTGTTTCATGTTTATGTGTCATGTTCTTGACTGAACGGAGCATTGTAGCACACCTCCCATCCATTAAATCGCAATAATCTTTGTGCTTTGTTACTATTGATATGAAACAAAGTCCCAGATTTCAAGATTTCAGATTACGTCCATTTTATTACGAAATCTAAAAACATAAATACCGTTTTGGCGCGGTGGCTAGAGATCGCTCTGGTGCAGCTTGCGGCAGCGCGGAGCGCACGTGAACTGATCTTCTCTTCCGCCTTAATACCAGTTACAGCGCGAAATAAACATGACTGAGCATCTAAAAGTCTGTTAAAAGATACAGGACAATTTATCGAAATCCGTATTATGTCACATGGAATCGCTCAATCAGTGTTTCAACGGCGGAAAAACGTCAGTAAAACAGCTTGTGAACAATGTAACATCAATTTACCCCAGAAAAACCATATCCAGTGTCCATAAACTCAGAGAGCTAGAAAAATTAACTCTAGAGAGGAGCATTTTGATAAATATATGCACCACATTACATATTCATTATAATTTTTAATGTTTTTCAATATTTAATTCATTTTTGAATCAATCTGGCAAGTTTTTATGACAGCCATCATTTAAATGTTTATATTTCAATAAACGAATTGGAGTAGAAATATGATTATGTAATTGTAAAGTTAATATTATAACTTTATTATTATATAAAAAAAAAAACATAATTGAGTCTAATTTAAGTGTTTGTACACATCAGTTAATTTTTACCTTAAATATTATACAAACCCGATTCCAAAAAAGTTGGGACACTGTACAAATTGTGAATAAAAACAGAATGCAATGATGTGGAAGTTTCAAATTTCAATATTTTATTCAGAATACAACATAGATGACATATCAAATGTTTAAACTGAGAAAATGTATCATTTTAAGGGAAAAATAAGTTGATTTTAAATTTCATGGCATCAACACATCTCAAAAAAGTTGGGACAAGGCCATGTTTACCACTGTGTGGCATCCCCTCTTCTTTTTATAACAGTCTGCAAACGTCTGGGGACTGAGGAGACAAGTTGCTCAAGTTTAGGAATAGGAATGTTGTCCCATTCTTGTCTAATACAGGCTTCTAGTTGCTCAACTGTCTTAGGTCTTCTTTGTCGCATCTTCCTCTTTATGATGCGCCAAATGTTTTCTATGGGTGAAAGATCTGGACTGCAGGCTGGCCATTTCAGTACCCGGATCCTTCTTCTACGCAGCCATGATGTTGTAATTGATGCAGTATGTGGTCTGCCATTGTCCTGTTGGAAAATGCAAGGTCTTCCCTGAAAGAAACGACGTCTGGATGGGAGCATATGTTGTTCTAGAACTTGGATATACCTTTCAGCATTGATGGTGCCTTTCCAGATGTGTAAGCTGCCCATGCCACACACACTCATGCAACCCCATACCATCAGAGATGCAGGCTTCTGAACTGAGCGCTGATAACAACTTGGGTTGTCCTTGTCCTCTTTAGTCCGGATGACATGGCATCCCAGTTTTCCAAAAAGAACTTCAAATTTTGATTCGTCTGACCACAGAACAGTTTTCCACTTTGCCACAGTCCATTTTAAATGAGCCTTGGCCCAGAGAAAACGCCTGCGCTTCTGGATCATGTTTAGATATGGCTTCTTTTTTGACCTATAGAGTTTTAGCCGGCAACGGCGAATGGCACGGTGGATTGTGTTCACCGACAATGTTTTCTGGAAGTATTCCTGAGCCCATGTTGTGATTTCCATTACAGTAGCATTCCTGTATGTGATGCAGTGCCGTCTAAGAGCCCTAAGATCACGGGCATCCAGTATGGTTTTCTGGCCTTGACCCTTACGCACAGAGATTGTTCCAGATTCTCTGAATCTTTGGATGATATTATGCACTGTAGATGATGATAACTTCAAACTCTTTGCAATTTTTCTCTGAGAAACTCCTTTCTGATATTGCTCCACTATTTTTCGCCGCAGCATTGGGGGAATTGGTGATCCTCTGCTCATCTTGACTTCTGAGAGACACTGCCACTCTGAGAGGCTCTTTTTATACCCAATCATGTTGCCAATTGACCTAATAAGTTGCAAATTGGTCCTCCAGCTGTTCCTTATATGTACATTTAACTTTTCCGGCTTCTTATTGCTACCTGTCCCAACTTTTTTGGAATGTGTAGCTCTCATAAAATCCAAAATGAGCCAATATTTGGCATGACATTTCAAAATGTCTCACTTTCAACATTTTATATGTTATCTATATTCTATTGTGAATAAAATATAAGTTTATGAGATTTGTAAATTATTGCATTCCTTTTTTATTCACAATTTGTACAGTGTCCCAACTTTTTTGGAATCGGGTTTGTATATATATATATATATATATAATGTACACTATATTGCCAAAAGTTTTGGGACATCTGCCATTACATGCAAATGAACTTTAATGACATCCCATTCTTAATCCGTAGGGTTAAATATGGAGTTAGCCCACCCTTTCCAGCTATAACAGCTTCAAGTCTTCTGGGTGTAATGTATTGGTTCCAATGAAGATGATTCAGAATCAAAGCCAAGGTTACATTTATTAAACTAGAGGACAGAGGTGGAGCCTGAGGGAAGGAGGAGCCCGGTGAAGCCATAGGGTGGAGGGAAGCGCCTAAGCGTAGTAGACAACCCGGAAGTCTGTTGCGGAGATGGAATGATGACTGACCAGGGCGACACCGGTGGGACGAGGGAGGGAGGAGCGAAGGTGGAGCTGGTGAGTCGACTGGCCGAGGTGGAGTGAATAGCCCAGAAGCTGAAGGCGGAGCTCTGGGAACCTCTTGCTCAGGCAAAGTTGGCGACCGAAGGGCCTGAGGTTTCTCCATATAGCAAAACATTTGGAGAGAAGATGAGGGCCTGAAGGGAACCAATTGATGCAGGGGTGAAGGACTGGCTGGATCTGGATGAGTGGGTGGGAAAGGAAGGCTGGGTGGGATCAGAGGTGGCAGCTCAATGTCAATGTAGGGCGATGAATCTGTCCTTGTGCTGGGCAGGACCAGCGGTGATGAACGCATAGATGATTCAGGGCTGGGTAGGGTAGGAAGCAGTATCTCATTGTCCCAATCGAGTGAGCAGCCAATCCTCCTTGTCCAGCTCCACCAAAACTCCCAATGACACGGATGTGACCGGCTCACACACCTGGTCAGATTCATTCTTGGACTTCGTCTCCGGGGCAACTGTAGGTTCTGTATACCTCACAGGCTCCTTTGTTGCGGTGGATGGTAGCTCCCCCTCCGCGGTGGGCTCTGGCGTTGTCTCCGTGGTGCGTGGTGATGGTTGGCTGGGCTCTGGGTTTGGCTGCACAGGTGTGAGGTGGGGCTGAACGATGGTGATGGGGTCTTCCTCCACTCTACCAACAATGAACGAGGATCCCTCTATCAATAGCACAAAGTTGATATACTGCTCCAGCGTCCATGATGGGCCTTTTCGGGGCATCACATAGCGGGTCCAGTTGTCCAGCCCGCACCAAAATCCCTCCATAAGGGTAAGGTCACTGCAAGTGCCTCGGTGGCTGATGGTTATGAACTCTTTGACATATTCCTCCAGGCATCTGCCATCCTGAAAAATAAAAACTGTGGCTCCTTCCTTCAGGTCTTTGCCACTCCAAGGGGCAACATTGATGGAAGCAATATTTATGCTTCTTCTCATTTTAAGGTCTGGTATTCTGTAACGTATTGGTTCCAATGAAGATGATTCAGAATCAAAGCCAAGGTTACATTTATTAAACTAAATCCACACGGTACAAACAAAAGCAAGTTTATGAAACAGAGTGCATTGCACAAACAATACCAGACAACTGAATGAACTAAAATGAGGGACTTAAATTACACAGTGATAATGAACAGAATACAAACAGGTGTGATCATTAAATCAAATACCATGGTGACAAACTAGTGGCGGGAAAATGAGAACAAAGGAAATCATAAGCAGAATAAGAGTCCTTGAAAATGAAAACCAAACACAATGAAATTGTGACACTGGGAAGGCTTTCCACAAGCTTTAGGAGTGTGTTTATGGAAATTTTTGACCATTCTTCTAGAAGCGCATTTGTGAGGTCAGGCACTGATGTTGGATGAGAAGGCCTGGCTCGCAGTCTCCGCTCTATTTCATCTAATTCAAGGTGTGCTATCGGGTTGAGGTCAGGACTCTGTGCAGGCCAGTCAAGTTCCTCCACACCAAACTCGCTCATCCATGTCTTTATGGACCTTGCTTTGTGCACTGGTGCGCAGTCATGTTGGAACAGGAAGGGGCCATCCCCAAACTGTTCCCACAAAGTTGGGAGTATGAAATTGTCCAAAATGTTTTGGTACGCTGAAGCATTAAGAGTTCCTTTCACTGGAACTAAGGGGCCAAGCCCAACCCCTGAAAAACAACCCCACACCATAATCCCCCCTCCACCAAACTTTACACTTGGCACAATGCAGTCAGGCAAGTATCGTTCTCCTGGCAACCGCCAAACCCAGACTCATCCATCGGATTGCCAGACAGATAAGCATGATTTGTCACTCCAGAGAACACGTCTCTGCTGCTCTAGAGTCCAGTGGTAGCGTGCTTTACACCACTGCATCCAACGCTTTGCATTTCACTTGGTGATGTAAGGCTTGGATGCAGCTGCTCGGCCATGGAGACCCATTCTATGAAGCTCTCTACACACTGTTCTTGAGCTAATCTGAAGGCCACACGAAGTTTGGAGGTCTGTAGCTATTGACTATTGCTATTGCAGAAAGTTGGTGACTTCTGCGCACTGTGCGCCTCAGCATGCGCTGACCCCACTCTGTGATCTTACATGGCCTACCACTTCGTGGCTGAGTTGCTGTTGTTCCCAATTGCTTCCACTTTGTTATAATACCACTAACAGTTGACCGTGGAATATTTAGTAGTGAGGAAATTTCACAAATGGACTTATTGCACAGGTGGCAACCTATCACAGTACCACGCTTTAATTCACTGAGCTCCTGAGAGCGATCCATTCTTTCACAAATGTTTGTAGAAGCGTCTGCATGCCTAGGTGCTTGATTTTATACACCTGTGGCCATGGAAGTGATTGGAACACCTGAATTCAATTATTTGGAGGGGTGTCCCAATACTTTTGCCAATATAGTGTGTATATATATATATATATATATATATATATGTATGTAAGAATGGATTTCACCTGAGCATGAACTCAAGTCTAATCTGCAATAAGACAATAAAACTTCTCTCATCTGAATAGGAGATCTACAAGAGAAAACAAGACCCCACCTGGTCAATCTTATCCCCCCCCCCCAGCGAGTCCTGACCATCTCACCCTCTCTGTCTCAGGGCCCACACAATCATGCAAATCTCACAGATCCTGCCACAAGCTGTTTCTTTGTGGTCAAAATAAATACGTTTGGTGCGATTGGTAAAGAGGTTTCATTCCCACATCAGTAGAACAGGCCATCATAAAGAAAACAGAGCTTGTTCTCCTGGTGTGGGAGATGTTCATAAAGATCTTTTGATAAATCTTTGCTGTCCCCCAAAGATAGGCGTGACCATTTGGGCACGAGAAAAGTTCAACCAAAAGCTGCATAAATATTTGGGTGCTAAATGTTTATTGTTCTTTGTTCTGGTTGAGTATTTAAAGGGAATTGGCAAACCGCTCAGGGAAGCATCTGTATTCAGAACTTCCCACACTGTCGCGGTGTGTCTCTATTGCCAGGTAATGATGACTCTTGGAAACTCTTTTTATATTATTTTGTAATTGTGCTGTATAGTGTATGCTGATCAGTTGTGTATAATGGGTTCTATAATTTCTTTGTAATTATTTGTGAAAATTGTTTCAAAGTAAATCCTACACCAATGTTTTTTTAGTGAACAAGAACACTCAATAGGAAATGAAGATCAGCATGACTCATAAACAGAATTTAATGTTTGCAAAGTCTACATAATAAACTGGCAATAGACAAAGGACACATGCATAATTACATAATTATGGGTTCTAATTCCTTTATTTGGTTTTGCCTGGCTAAAATAAACATTAATTTTGATTTATCTTGTATTTTACTGAAATCATTATTCTAGTATGGATCAATGTGGAGTCCTTTATTTCCGCAAATCTTTTGCTAGAATAGATCAAACCGAGGATAATCCGATTTCTGACTATTACTGTATTAGCAAGTTGCAGCTTCTGTGTCTATTAATCAAATTACACTTTTTGTTGAGTAAGCAGGTGCGACCACTTAAAGGTAAAATATTCACTCTGTAATCCTCTGACTAATATCAGAACTGGCCAGTTTGTGTTCGTGAACGCGCGACTCGCGACGCATCTGTTTCTGTGCGATATCGGGTCCCTTGATGAACAAGTATTTGAGAATAAGAGATACCAAGAAAATCAACGATCCAAATTAAATCACAACTAATCATTTGATCAGCCGTTAATTTATAAACGTAACAAACGCAACGAAAATCACATACAATTAGAGTCAGATTAAATTATTCATGGAGTTAGATTGAAAATTGGATCTTCACATTTTAATACATTAAAGTGATTCTTCCAGAAGCGCTAGAAAAGACATACATGCAGAAGTCCTTCAACCAGCTGCTGGATTCCTACGTTGGGCCAAGCGGGTGGAGCTTACATATATATATATATATATATATATATATATATACACTCACCTAAAGGATTATTAGGAACACCTGTTCAATTTCTCATTAATGCAATTATCTAATCAACCAATCACATGGCAGTTGCTTCAATGCATTTAGGGGTGTGGTCCTGGTCAAGACAATCTCCTGAACTCCAAACTGAATGTCAGAATGGGAAAGAAAGGTGATTTAAGCAATTTTGAGCGTGGCATGGTTGTTGGTGCCAGACGGGCCGGTCTGAGTATTTCACAATCTGCTCAGTTACTGGGATTTTCACGCACAACCATTTCTAGAGTTTACAAAAAATGGTGTGAAAAGGGAAAAACATCCAGTATGCGGCAGTCCTGTGGGCGAAAATGCCTTGTTGATGCTAGAGGTCAGAGGAGAATGGGCCGACTGATTCAAGCTGATAGAAGAGCAACTTTGACTGAAATAACCACTCGTTACAACCGAGGTATGCAGCAAAGCATTTGTGAAGCCACAACACGCACAACCTTGAGGCGGATGGGCTACAACAGCAGAAGACCCCACCGGGTACCACTCATCTCCACTACAAATAGGAAAAAGATTTGCACGAGCTCACCAAAATTGGATAGTTGAAGACTGGAAAAATGTTGCCTGGTCTGATGAGTCTCGATTTCTGTTGAGACATTCAGATGGTAGAGTCAGAATTTGGCGTAAACAGAATGAGAACATGGATCCATCATGCCTTGTTACCACTGTGCAGGCTGGTGGTGGTGGTGTAATGGTGTGGGGGATGTTTTCTTGGCACACTTTAGGCCCCTTAGTGCCAATTGGGCATCGTTTAAATGCCACGGCCTACCTGAGCATTGTTTCTGACCATGTCCATCCCTTTATGACCACCATGTACCCATCCTCTGATGGCTACTTCCAGCAGGATAATGCACCATGTCACAAAGCTCGAATCATTTCAAATTGGTTTCTTGAACATGACAATGAGTTCACTGTACTAAAATGGCCCCCACAGTCACCAGATCTCAACCCAATAGAGCATATATATATATATATATATATATATATACACTCACCTAAAGGATTATTAGGAACACCATACTAATACTGTGTTTGACCCCCTTTCGCCTTCAGAACTGCCTTAATTCTACGTGGCATTGATTCAACAAGGTGCTGAAAGCATTCTTTAGAAATGTTGGCCCATATTGATAGGATAGCATCTTGCAGTTGATGGAGATTTGTGGGATGCACATCCAGGGCACGAAGCTCCTGTTCCACCACATCCCAAAGATGCTCTATTGGGTTGAGATCTGGTGACTGTGGGGGCCATTTTAGTACAGTGAACTCATTGTCATGTTCAAGAAACCAATTTGAAATGATTCGAGCTTTGTGACATGGTGCATTATCCTGCTGGAAGTAGCCATCAGAGGATGGGTACATGGTGGTCATAAAGGGATGGACATGGTCAGAAACAATGCTCAGGTAGGCCGTGGCATTTAAACGATGCCCAATTGGCACTAAGGGGCCTAAAGTGTGCCAAGAAAACATCCCCCACACCATTACACCACCACCACCAGCCTGCATAGTGGTAACAAGGCATGATGGATCCATGTTCTCATTCTGTTTACGCCAAATTCTGACTCTACCATCTGAATGTCTCAACAGAAATCGAGACTCATCAGACCAGGCAACATTTTTCCAGTCTTCAACTGTCCAATTTTGGTGAGCTCGTGCAAATTGTAGCCTCTTTTTCCTATTTGTAGTGGAGATGAGTGGTACCCGGTGGGGTCTTCTGCTGTTGTAGCCCATCCGCCTCAAGGTTGTGCGTGTTGTGGCTTCACAAATGCTTTGCTGCATACCTCGGTTGTAACGAGTGGTTATTTCAGTCAAAGTTGCTCTTCTATCAGCTTGAATCAGTCGGCCCATTCTCCTCTGACCTCTAGCATCAACAAGGCATTTTCGCCCACAGGACTGCCGCATACTGGATGTTTTTCCCTTTTCACACTATTCTTTGTAAACTCTAGAAATGGTTGTGCGTGAAAATCCCAGTAACTGAGCAGATTGTGAAATACTCAGACCGGCCCGTCTGGCACCAACAACCATGCCACGCTCAAAATTGCTTAAATCACCTTTCTTTCCCATTCTGACATTCAGTTTGGAGTTCAGGAGATTGTCTTGACCAGGACCACACCCCTAAATGCATTGAAGCAACTGCCATGTGATTGGTTGATTAGATAATTGCATTAATGAGAAATTGAACAGGTGTTCCTAATAAACCTTTAGGTGAGTGTATATTATAGTAAATAAAACACAGATTATTGAAGTACGCTTTACAAGAACTTTCACATTTAATTTCACGTTTAGGCCTAATTCAGTGTGTTACTTGTCATTTCTTTGTAATTATTTGTGAAAATTGTTTCAAAGTAAATCCTACACCAATGTTTTTTTAGTGAACAAGAACACTCAATAGCAAATGAAGATCAGCATGACTCATAAACAGAATTTAATGTTTGCAAAGTCTACATAATAAACTGGCAATAGACAAAGGACACATGCATAATTACATTTTATTAGACACAGAACATGTGTTCAAGAATAATCATTCAAAAAAGTGTGTGCATTTGGTGAATAATAATTCTGTTTTCATAGCCCATTCATTGCTGGGCAAAAAGAGTTTAATGAAAGATACGAGGAGCAAATCGTTCATTAACACGTCACACACATTTGATCATTGCCAAAAGCGTTTTCTGGAAAGAAAACAGGCAGAAAGAAAGGAATCACCTTCCCAGTGTTTTCTCCATACAACTCTGACACTGCATCACATTATTGTTGATGCTACACCGATAAAGAGGCACCTCTGCATGAATCTTTAGGAGATCTTTTTCCATATCCTTCCTTCAGGCGTCCTTCTGCCAGATCTTTTCAAAGACAAAAACATTCATTGTCTCTTTTCGGATATTCTTCCAGTTTGAAAGGCCATCCAAAATATTGTCTGCACTCTGAATGCACTTCGTCACACAAATTGAGTTGTAAGAATAGAAAACTATACAGCTATTCTTATCTGCCTTTGCTAGAAGTTTGTCCATTGGAGAATTACCTAAAGGGTAGAGCAGAAAATGCTCAGCATGTTTCCTTGGTTTTTGAGTTCGAATGTCAATGACATTTTGTGATGGTGTGCAGAGCACACATCTCTCTCCGTTATTGAGAATATTTCTCACATTTTCTGCATCTTGCTTGCTGAACACAGTCTGGATATCAGATCCTTCTTGTGTGCACTGAGCCTGTGGGACAGTAATCGCTATTGCGTACTGAACATCAGGCTTGGTCTTTCAGAACAAAACTTGAGTTACATTCATGCAGGAGATGATCTGAAGGATCAGAGTGTTTAAAAGTAGAAAAAGTTTACTTATTGAATTTAAACTTAACATTGTGACTGCTTGAATTATGAGGAAAAGGATGCTTTTATTTTCTGAGCTGATCCACTGTTGTTTCTCTTCTCATAGTGCTTATGATCAGGAGGAAATGTAGCATATATGCAGACCCGAATGTATGTTTATAATTTACAAATTCGATTAGTCAATTAACATCGCAAACATTTGGTTAACTGTTATTGTGTCACGTGTCGACTTTATAAATTATTTTATGTGCAGTGAGGAGCCTAGCAACCGTTATAATCACTCAAAACTCTTTAGACGTACACAGACATTGTTCATGAACAACAGTCATGTTACTCGCGCCCTTACTGCATGGATAAAACAAGTTTATTTAGGTACAAGAAATACAGTGATTTGAAAATCATTCATTAACATACTGCAGTATGATTATTGACATAAAATGCTTTTTTAAGACACACAATTTGGATGTAACTTCTCACTGCCAGCATCTCCACACTTATTACACTTCATTTGATTATTTTCCTTCACACACCGATAGAGAGGCACTCGGTTATTAATCTTTGTAAACTGACCTCTGACACCAGTCAAGTCTTTGTGCCAGATCTCTTGGAAAACAAAAGCTTTAATCCGAATTGTCTGTGTGTTTAGCCAATTTGAAAGGCCATACAAAATAGTGTCATCTTTTTCATTAATGCTCTTTTCTATGCAAGGTGAGTTGTAAGTATACAAAACAACACATTGATCATCATTTGGCAATCTCAAAATTTTGTTCAGGGGAGATGTATTTGTGGCATCTATAGGATAGATAAGAACATACTCAGAATGCAATGTTTCTTCAGAAGAACTGGTCATTTGGATCCAACTTGGCTTTGCAGCAGTGAGACTGATTGAGTCTTGGATGACTTCACAAAACCTTCGCTGACTATTAGTCTTGAAATCATTGAAGGCATTTTCCATTTCGTTCATGCTGAAGACTGAATCAAGAATAAAATGTTCTGTACACTGTTGATATGGGACCCTGATGACTACAGAATACTGATTAGGCCTGACATGGTTGGTTGGCTGTAACCTAGAAGACAAACATCACAAATATTGCAGTTTTCAAAAACTAAGACTTGTTTCTGAGACAGAATTAATTACGTACAACCTTTCTTACGCACATTCTGCATTAAAGTGCCCCTATTATGCTATTTGAAAGTTTCCTCATTTTGTTTTGGAGGTCTCCTACAACAGGTCTGCATGCATCCAAGGTCAAAAAAACACTTTCATTTTCTCATAATATAAATTGCACATCACCACATTTTCAGTCGTTCTCAAATGACTCATCCTATGATTCAATCTCTCTAAGCCCATCCTTTCCGCAAGCTACTCTGTTCTGATTGGCCAAATGACCCAGTCTGTTGTGATTGGTCTACTGCTTACAGCGCATGTCGGAAACAAAACAGTGCATATGTTAGCCGAGCACTAACGTGAATAGCTCAGGTAACATTAAAGTTTGTAAACCAAATCTTGCTCCAGCCTTTATCATTACTTAAAGTTGTAAGAACTACAGACAATCTGCATTAATGGACACAATTTTAGGTAATGGGCCCACAGCTGATTAGCAGAAGTATTTCAGTAAGACAGAAATAAAGTGAGTTAGCCAGAGACATACACAATAAAAAACACAAAACTATGTATTTTGAATGATAGAAAATAGAAAATACACTGAACAAAATTATAAACGCAACACTTTTGTTTTTGCCCCCATTTTTCATGAGCTGAACTCAAAGATCTAAGACTTTTTCTTTGTACACAAAAGGCCTATTTCTCTCAAATATTGTTCACAAATCTGTCTAAATCTGTGTTAGTGAGCACTTCTCCTTTGCCAAAATAATCCACCCACCTCACAGGTGTGGCATATCAAGATGCAGATTAGACAGCATGATTATTGCACAGGTGTGCCTTAGGCTGGCCACAATAAAAAGCCACTCTAAAATGTGCAGTTTTATCACACAGCACAATGCCACAGATGTCGCAAGTTTTGAGGGAGCGTGCAATTGGCATGCTGACTGCAGGAATGTCCACCAGAGCTGTTGCCCGTGAATTGAACGTTCATTTCTCTACCATAAGCTGTCTCCAAGGGCGTTTCAGAGAATTTGGCAGTACATCCAACCGGCCTCACAACCGCAGACCACGTGTAACCACACCAGCCCAGGACCTCCACATCCAGCATCTTCACCTCCAAGATCGTCTGAGACCAGCCACCCGGACAGCTGCTGCAACAATTGGTTTGCATAACCAAAGAATTTCTGCACAAACTGTCAGAAACCATCTCAGGGAAGCTCATCTGCATGCTCGTCGTCCTCATCGGGGTCTCGACCTGACTGCTGTTCGTCGTCGTAACCGACTTGAGTGGGCAAATGCTCACATTCGATGGCGTCTGGCACTTTGGAGAGGTGTTCTCTTCACGGATGAATCCTGGTTTTCACTGTACAGGGCAGATGACAGACAGTGTGTATGGCGTCGTGTGAGTGAGCGGTTTGCTGATGTCAACGTTGTAGATCGAGTGGCCCATGGTGGCGGTGGGGCTATGGTATGGGCAGGCGTATGTTATGGACAACAAACACAGGTGCATTTTATTGATGGCATTTTGAATGCACAGAGATAATGTGATGAGATCCTGAGACCCATTGTTGTGCCATTCATCCACGACCATCACCTCATGTTGCAGCATGATAATGCACAGCCCCATGTTGCAAGGATCTGTACACAATTCCTGGAAGCTGAAAACATCCCAGTTCTTGCATGGCCAGCATACTCACCGGACATGTCACCTATTGAGCATGTTTGGGATGCTCTGGATCGGCGTATACAACAGCGTGCTCCAGTTCCTGCCAATATCCAGCAACTTCGCACAGCCATTGAAGAGGAGTGGACCAGCAGTCCACAGGCCACAATCAACAACCCCATCAACTCTATGCGAAGGAGATGTGTTGCACTGCGTGAGGCAAATGGTGGTCACACCAAATACTGACTGGTTTTTGGACCCCCTGGACCCCCCCAATACAGTAAAACTACACATTTTAGAGTGGCCTTTTATTGTGGCCAGCCTAAGGCACACCTGGCACACCTGAACAATATTTGAGAGAAATAGGCCTTTTGTGTACGTAGAAAAAGTCTTAGATCTTTGAGTTCAGCTCATGAAAAATGGGGGCAAAAACAAAAGTGTTGCGTTTATAATTTTGTTCAATGTATATACATCAATAATGAATCATTCTTACAGGTTGTGATTCTGAGGAGCAAGTTAGTCCAAATAAAGTGGGTACTGTCCCAGTAATGGATAAGCGCTTTGTAAATCCTATTTAGATCTCACAGAGATTTGAGAAGCAATCGTCAAAAGATTATTCTGCAGTTGTATCGCTGTGGTAATTTTAACCACTGACTCTTCACATCCTCATCCTTTGGAAGTGTTCACAACAAGAATTTGCTTTTGCAGAGCAGAAAACAGCGTCTTCTCTACACAACACGAACAGCAGCTATAGTGTTTGAGGGCGGGTCAAGTTGTTCGTAAGCGGACAACTTAGAACATAGGCGGGCATTAGGCAAATGTGTTACCCAGTGACGTGTAGCCGTAACGGAAGTGGGATTCGAATTCCTGATGACTCGTTTAGGCTGTTCAGAGTCGATTCTTTCTTTTAAGAGACAATAACTTTATTTATTGTCCACTTTCAGCTTCACAACTTTGCAGATCGTTTACATTCACAGACAACTACATTACACATTATTGCATTAAATATTTGAAAAAGGGGCACCTTGAAACATTTTATTTTTCAAACAACTTATTTTTACTGTAAATTGTGCAAATATTGACTTACTTGTCATCAAAATACTGGATAATTTGAGCAAGAACGTCAGTATTCACTTGCGTCTGATTGCACTGAATACACAGATGAAGCAGGCAGAAGATGAATACCCTCAGTGCCACAGACGCCTAAAGTTAAAATGACAAACCTGGTAAACAAAAGAACACAAGCAACAAATCAAAAAAAGCAATTATGAAAATGCTCACCATGATGAATTTTAGAGAAGCAGGGAGACGCTTCTCAGCTCTTCAGAGAAGATGGGTTGAGTCCCATCAGCCTGAGAGAACATTTTATTCTGGGATCAGTCATATGCAAATAAACTTGTAATCTTTAACAGAGGAGACTGTATGAATGTTCAACACTGTTTGACATTTGCATAATTCAGTCCATATCAGTTATAGTTTGCAAATACAGAACTCAAATATCATAACAATGAATGTCCTCTCTACTGTATTCCTGCAGTGGAATGGTCCATCAATAAGTCTAACATTATTGGACTAGTAAATATACAAGCTATACTTCTGGATTGCTTCAAGACTTCATACAGAAAATGCTAATTTCAGCTAATTTAACAGTGAAGCAACAGAATTTGTTTTGATTTCTGTGCAACAGAATTATTGTAACCTGAAAGAATATGCATTAGTTCAGATGTGTATAAAGGTAATTTTGTATTGAACAGTCTGATACGAATGTGTCCTGTCTAGATCAAACTTGCATGACTATCTGACTGGATCTCACACTCTGTCATCTCTTCTGAAATGGAGCTTTTGGAAATGAATGTTTTGGAAAGACTACAAATAACCCTTCCTTAACACACACTTGTGTATCAAGCAACAACACAGCATGCAACAGCTTTCACTTAAGGTGGATTATGACTGTAATTTCTCTGTGTGCCTTACTCTTTATGACCAAACTTTTTATTAAGGAATCAGCCACAGAAAATGGCATACTGACAGCAGTGATTTGCTGCATTGCCTGTCATGAGACTAAAATGTTAGATATTATTCACTGTAAACCTCCCATATGCTGTAGCTCTGAAGTAAAAGCATGTTACATAAATTATGGTTTAAAACAATTATGACAAAAAGTTAATTCATGGTTAAACTATTCCTTGTTCCTGATTTGTAGGAATGATAATCTGATATGTTCAAGTGAATATTGTATTAATTATAAAAATATTTATGTGTTGAATGTTTAATACACTATTAACTTATTTAAGTGTGATTACTATGACTGAATTCTTGGCTTACATACAGCTGTTCACACCAAGGGCAGTGAATATGTTCTGGTTTTTATTTGTCACAGAACTCTGAATAAATCTAAATACTTTAATATAATAATACAGACAATTACATCTGCAGCCATATCAAATGAGTGCATTTAACATACTTCAACTTGTACTTTGCAGCGGTCACGTAACGTGCTGATCAAAGCTCACAAAGACGATGAGGAACAGGAAACAGGCTCTTTAATAACAAAACTCACAGAATAAACAAACAAACACGTAGCATCATTGACGAAGACAGACAAACACTGAGGGAGAACTGAAGTTTGCTTAAGTACACATGGCAAATGAGATAATTAACAAGGTGATAGACAAGGCACATGTGAATTGCATAACTAATTAGACTGGGGAAAAACTAGGTCACAGGGACTAAACCAAAATCACAATAGAAACAAGACCGAAGAGAAACAAAACACAAGAGCATACATGTAACAGCTCTGGAGGAGGGCGTGGAGCAAAATAACAAAAACAATCTGGGGAACCAAATACAGTCCAAGGGGGAGTGGAGGGTGGGATGAGCCAGGGGGAAGCCAGGAGCAGGAGAAGCCAGGATGTAAGGCAGGGACCAGCCAGGACGAGACCCCAGGGCGAAGTCGGAGGCAGGAGGAGCCATGGTGTTGCAGACTCAATGGAAAACACCCTGGGGACGACCGACGAGGATACCACCAACAAAGATGGAGACGCTGGTGGAGCTGCTGGGTCGATGAGCCCAACGCAAGACCAATGGAGCTGCGGTGACGAGCGTCCGAGGTGGGAACTGATAACCAGAGGACAGAGGCTGAGCCGGTGGGACAGACAGGTGTTTAAGATGGACTTGACACGTGCAGGGGACAGCTGGACAGAATGCTTATCTTGGCGTTGAGTCTCAACCCCAGATATACAAGTTGAGCGAGGACGACATCCAATGTCGAAGCGCAAGCTTCTGAGACTGGACCAAAATCAGCCCGTCGTCTATGTAATTTAAAATCTGGATGGCCTGGAGTCGCAACGGAGCCAGAGCTGCATCCATGCATTTTGTGTATGTGCGGGGTGACAAGGCTAGGCCGAATGGAAGAGCCCGATATTGGTAAGTTTCACCCCGAAAACAAACCTTAGGAACTTCCTGTATTGTGGCAGAATTTCTATATTAAAAAAATATATATATGTGTCCTTGAGGTTGATTGTGACAAACCAATCTTTGTGTTGAATTTGACACACAATCATTTTGACCATCAATATTTTGAACTTGAGAACGGTTCAGACTGCGAAGGTCTAGAATTGGACGCAACGGAGCGGCTGTAATAACCTGACTGTCTGGGAGGGGAACATGTTCTACATGGCCCCTTTGTCCAGCAGAGTTTGCAGTTCTTGTATCAGCAAGTTCGCCTGTTCCGGTTTCACGGTAGTGGAGACCACGCCGTTGAAACGGAGGACAGTGCGCAAACTGTATTCTGTTGTCTTTTTCCTATGGTTCTCAAAACCCAAGGAGATGTTTGGCAGTTTCCACGCTGTCACACTCTCCGAAAAGGGCAATTTCAACGCAGCGTCTGGTGACACACTGTCTTGTGACGCAACGTCTTATGACACAATATCTTGATGGGGGGGGATGTTAAATATTCTGGGACACGGCCAGAAGCAACTGAATATTTAACATTTATCTGGAAACTGCTGCCCCCTGAAACACCGGAGGTGGCGGGGATGGAACAGCAGTGTCGTGAGGGTGTCGGGAAGGAGCTACTTAATATATTTTTACGTGCCCCGTCCCGGGGGCTTTTTTTCTTCTTTTTTTTTCTGCAGGTCAGCTTGGTGTGCCTGCCATAGTGTGCAGAGCAGCACCAGCATGACCCGATGACTGAAACTCTTTCCCTACCAGCGTGAATGTTGTTCTGCATGGCTTGGTGGGGAGTGCTGACTTTTTAAGTGACGATGAGCTCCCAGGAGAGATAGCCCATGAGCGTCTCTTCCAACTGGGGAATCATTGTATAAACACGTGCCCCCACGATAGTCGGAACAAGTATATGTCGAGGGCACAAAGACACGTGAAGAAGGGAAGAGACCGTTGCTGAGGCCCCTCCCCCTGGCCACAGACTCCTATGGCCAGTCTAACTGTAATCTGGCTACTGCATGAGTGACCACCTCAAAGTCCATCTCCAGATGGCTATTTTGCCATTTAATTCCTCAGAATTATATGTAGCCAAGAACAGCCAGACAATATATTAATACAAATATCTAACTTTTCAAATCAGATGAGTATTTAAATAATTTCTCAGAAATTTATTGCAGCCAAATATCAACCAGACAAGTAAAAACGGTCTGGATGAAAGGCTGAATAGCTATTTTCATATTAGAGCAGTTTCAGAGAGGTTTTGCAATTTTGTAATAGTTTGTGATTAAAAAGTCCTGCTGCCATGAGGTCTGTACCGTTGTGAGATTATTATAAATGTAATTTCTCACACGTGTTGTGTTCTCCTGAGTCAGGAAGTTCAAAAGATTAAAGTTCCCTTGACACTGATTCCTCTGTACATTGATGGCTACAGCATGCGGTTCGGGATCTCCTGCAGGTTTTTCTGTATATCTGTAAAACATACAATGGAGCCATATAAAAAGTGTTCTGTAATGACCGGCAGACTAAACAAACACAGTTTACTAATGATATTTAATTCCTTCACTTCCTCTTTGCTCTACATCATATAGTAAAATGTTATTTTTAAACCTTGATTTTACTCACTTCTGATCAAAGAAGTAAATTATTCGGGCAAGAGTTGTAAGTTTCGCTTTCTGTTCCTCCACACTTTCTGTCCAATGAAGAAGCAGAAAGTGCAGCAGGAGTCCACTCAGAAACACAATGAGCTTCTAAAGAGATCAAACACACGCACACACTCTATATGTAACATTTGACACAGACAGACAGACATGATCAATGTCTGATGACAAAATACAAATACACTCTTAAAAATTAAGGTTCCAAAAGGGTTTTTTCTCAGAGCCATTGAAGAACCATTTTTGGTTCCCCAAAGAACCTTTCATAGAAAAGTTCTAAAAATATATATATATTTTTTTCTTAGTGTGAAGAACTTTTTAATAATCTGAAGAACCTTTTGTAGAATGGAAAGATTCCATGGATGTTAAAGGTTCTTCATGGAACCATCAATGCCAATAAAGAACCTTTATTATTAAGAGTAAATGACTACCTCTAACACAAACTGAATGAAAAACAAGGTGATCATTTTAAGTATTAAACTTTGAATATTACTGACCATTGATGCTGAAGGTCCAGGGATGATGTGCGAGTCTTCTTCAGAGGCCAGAGTGGAGATGCAAGTGATGTAGATGCTATTTATAATCCTGGACCGCCCCACTTCATCATTACAAGATCAATGGAAACTGTCCACATAACCACTCTCTCTTTTACGGAGGTCTTTGGCAGGGTTTAAGCATCTCTTTGTGTAATTCACCATCCACCCAAATGTCAACTGGCCAAAAAACACAAACATTCTTTTGAGGACAAATCAGCTAAATTTGCCCCTTTCATTCTTAAGAATGACTTCACTTATTTTGTAAACCACGTGTCAGAGATACAACATGTTTCATTTGTTGCTCTTTTGTGAATGTGTATGTTTGTTATAATGAATTATATTAGTTATCTTAGTATCTCAGAGCCAAAGACACAAAAGCTCATCTGACACTTGTTCTAATGCTCTGTATCTGCTGAAATAAACAGGAATAATATGCGTCTGCCATTTCTTATCACCTTTGACATTCAGAGTGTTTATTATTGTAGATTTTTAATTGGAAAATGTTTGTGTTTTATTCAAATTCTAATGCTTCCACAAAAACTTCTGGAGAAAAAAAAATGCTACAGCGAGAGATGATTCATTTTGTCTTTAATGACACAGTGGGCTCCACAAATATGGGCACCCTTGGTAAATATGAGCAAAACTGACTTTAACTGAAATTAGTTTTTTGCAATTTCTCCTCTTAGTCTTTCATTTAAAATATTCACTAATATTCAATATCCACTGCGGCGTGGTTGAAGTGGAGACAGGTCACCAGGGTCCTGTGCGATAGGAAAACCCCAGAACACCTCAAGGCAAAGGTCTATAAGACCGTTGTGCACCCAGTCGCTCTATGGAGCCGAATGTTGGCCCACGACCAAGAAACACGAGCTAGCCCTCCATGCGATGGAAATGAAGATGCTTTAATGGATGCTTGGGCTAACCCTCCATGACCACGTAATGAACAAGGATTACAGGTGAAGACTTTGATCACAGCGAAATTGAGAGAAGCCCGTCTCAGGTGGTACGGCCACGCCATAGCGACAAGGGCTCTGTGGCAAGAACAGCAGTCCGCTTCAACCCGGGAGGCCGCCGACCGAGAAGAAGACCTAAAAAGCGGTGGATGGACAGCGTTACCTAACCCCGAAGGACGTCACAAACCGAACCAAGTGGAGAAGACAGAGCACAGTAGCGGACCCTATGTGAAACACGGGATGCCCGTCGGGAAAGAGAGAGATTCAATAACTACTGTGTCATTAAAGAGTGCTATTGTTGTTAATATGTTGTTTGTTGCTGTAGGTCTTGAGGGCACCAGTAATTCCAGACTGACTAAAAAGACCCAGAAGCCTCTGGTCAATGTCTATGTTTATAGCCCTATAATTGTAAAAATTGCGGAGGTTGTCTGTGATCTTAATCCCGTGCGAATCGGCCATGTCTGTAATTTGTAAAGTAAAAATTCCCCCACAAATGACCTACCATATTTCTTCGAACACCGAGGTCCTGTGATAATATTAGTCCCGTGCGAATCGGCATCTCTGTGATTTGGCCAGGATTTGGCGGGGTCGTATATAATTTTTCAAGGTTTTTGTTTCCTGTGCGCTTTTTTATCCATCTTTCGTGAAGAACGGAGGCTGCGTTAGAAACTTTTTGAAGTCCAGTATTTTGGGTGCTGGGTCATATCGCTATACACCAACTATACAATTTGCAAAAAGAGAAAGCTGAAAACCATCAGAAGAGCGAAAACAAAAAGAATGATTAGATGGAGATTTTAAATCGCTAATTCTAAACCGAAAGTAAAATGTGCACGGCTGCACAGGCATTCATAACGGTGCGGAGCAGCGCGAGTGTTTTCAATGAATTCCTATGGAAGTTGAGCTATCTTTTGATATTCTGTATTATTATTTATTAAAAGTTAAAGTACACCCAGAAATGCTCTCATAATTTACTAATCTTTTCGCATCCGACCAACTGTTACCAGCGTATGCATAAGTAAAAGAAGCTTCAAGCTTTCATGACGAAACTCACGCAAACTGTCTTCTAGTCTTGTTTGTTTCTCATTGCTATTATCAGATATTATGTTATTGTTTGTATACTGTTGTGAGCATTAATTAAAAAAATAAAATAAAATAAAAACGGACGGCATGCAACATCCAACATCCGCGTGACCCGAGTTTCTCGGCGCGCTTACGTCACGCTTCAAGTTACGTCAAGCGTGAACTCAGCCCTCTCATTCACGCAGATGACTGCTGGTCAGAAGCGATAGTCTACAGTTTAAAAAATGTAAAATACTGGTATTTTTCTTACAAACACTTATCGTTTCACTTCAGAAGACATTGATTCATCCATTGGGATCGTATGGATTACTGTAGTTTTTGCTGTATGTGCTGTTGTTACAACACAGAAGGGACGGAGACAAGAGATACAGGTAACTGATGTTTATTTGAACAACCAGAAGAGATGATGGCAGTGCAGGTGAGTGAGCTTGGAATAAGCAATCTATCGTCTAGAGATAGAGAAGGCTTTACTCGTTCTGGGGTAGGCAACCGTTGCTCTCACTGATGCTCCGAAAGGTGCGTAATAGTTAGGCTATATGCTTATTTAACTTTATAGTGTTAAATAAAAAACCTTTTGTGCGTACCGTCAGATGAAATCCTGCAGGCGTCCATGCTTTCTCCGTCCATGCAATAAATGGATATCCTTGAATGGATGTGGATTTCTAGCGTATTTACTTGAACCTCTTAGGTTATCTATGGTTTGACCCATTTCAGAGGTGGCCAAATTCAGAATTTGAATGGACTGAATAAACTTTCTACGAACTGCGATGCCGTGCTGACTGACATGCATGTGCATAAATCACTGTCACACGCACAGTGAAATATTGTAAGTTACTGCATACAGTGGGGAGAACAAGTATTTGATACACTGCCGATTTTGCAGGTTTGCCCACTTACAAAGCATGTAGAAGTCTGTAATTTTTATCATAGGTACTCTTCAACTGTGAGTGACGGAATCTAAAACAAAAAATTCAGAAAATCACATTGTATGATTTTTAAGTAATTAATTTGCATTTTATTGCATTACATAAGTACAAACCCGATTCCAAAAAAGTTGGGACACTGTACAAATTGTGAATAAAAACAGAATGCAATGATGTGGAAGTTTCAAATTTCAATATTCTGTCTAATACAGGCTTCTAGTTGCTCAACTGTCAACTGCATCTTCCTCTTTATGATGCGCCAAATGTTTTCTATGGGTGAAAGATCTGGACTGCAGGCTGGCCATTTCAGTACCCGGATCCTTCTTCTACGCAGCCAAGATGTTGTAATTGATGCAGTATGTGGTCTGGCATTGTCATGTTGGAAAATGCAAGGTCTTCCCTGAATGAGACGACGTCTGGATAGGAGCATATGTTGTTCTAGAACTTGGATATACCT
Source organism: Coreius guichenoti (assembly GCA_039654105.1). Taxonomy (NCBI): domain Eukaryota; kingdom Metazoa; phylum Chordata; class Actinopteri; order Cypriniformes; family Gobionidae; genus Coreius; species Coreius guichenoti. The sequence goes on from CM077174.1 coordinate 36,112,638, forward strand.
TTCAGCATTGATGGTGCCTTTCCAGATGTGTAAGCTGCCCATGCCACACGCACTCATGCAACCCCATACCATCAGAGATGCAGGCTTCTGAACTAAGCGCTAATAACAACTTGGGTTGTCCTTGTCCTCATTAGTCCGGATGACATGGCATCTCAGTTTTCCAAAAAGAGCTTCAAATTTTGATTCGTCTGACCACAGAACAGTTTTCCACTATTGTCCTGTAGCCCATCCCAGCCTTGTGCAGGTCTATAATTTTATCCCTGATGTCCTTACACAGCTCTCTGGTCTTGGCCATTGTGGAGAGGTTGGAATCTGTTTGATTGAGTGTGTGGACAGGTGTCTTTTATACAGGTAACAAATTCAAACAGGTGCAGTTAATACAGGTAATGAGTGGAGAACAGGAGGGCTTCTTAAAGAAAAACTAACAGGTCTGTGAGAGTCGGAATTCTTACTGGTTGGTAGGTGATCAAATACTTATGTCATGCAATAAAATGCAAATTAATTATTTAAAAATCATACAATGTGATTTTCTGGATTTTTGTTTTAGATTCCGTCTCTCACAGTTGAAGAGTACCTATGATAAAAATTACAGACCTCTACATGCTTTGTAAGTAGAAAAACCTACAAAATCGGCAGTGTATCAAATACTTTTTCTCCCCACTGTAGATACTTGTCTGTTCAGCCTCGTCTTCTTTTTCTCTTGTATCACAGTACTATTGAGCCAGTTCTTATGTATGGTGCAGTTTGTTTCTTTCACATGCTAACAGTTACAAATAAGAACAAACTATTAAAGATAACCAATTTAGCTAGTAAAATTATTGGTATTCCTACCCCTAATCTATTAGATAGTGTCTCTACATTTACACTCTGAAAGACACATAAAATCCTAAATGACCCAGAACACCCACTTTATAAATATTTCATTCCCCTCCCATCTGGCCGTAGGTGTAGATTACCCATGTGTAGAAAGACCATGTATAGTAAGAGTTTTGTTCCTGTAGCTATATGAGCTTTAAATACATAAGAAACCAGTCTTTCATACATCTGTTTATGCTCTCAGTGTGTTTTTGTCTGTAACTGTTCTGATTGTATTATGATAAGTTGATAATTTACTTTACTATGTTATGTGTTGTGGTGTTATGTACGCATCTATGGTGGACAAATAAAAGCAAACTAAACTAAACTAAACCAGTGTTGGGGGTAACTTGAGTTACGTAATCAGATTACTTTTTCAAATAACTAGTAAAGTAACGCATTACTTTTAAAATTTACAACAAAACATCTGAGTTACTTTTTCAAATAAGTAACGCAAGTTACTTTGTTTTCCCATTTATTGACTGACAGCTCTCTTGTCCCAATGTTGAGAGAAATCGTAAGTGTGGAGGCGTTGTGTGTAAAAATGATGGTTATTGTAGTTCTAGACTAAATGTGAGCGTGCATTTACTAATATCACTTGCACAAAAAAAACGATTCAGTATTCCTCAAAATGAATAAAATCAGTGAAATGCACAGTCAGAATACTATGCAAACCTCCAATAATTAAAAAATATTTTTATGCATTTAATCTCACTTTATTGATCAATGTACTTGCTGCTGACCTTCGATGATTCAGTTAAACCATAACCATATTGCTGAAGAACATTTTTTCTGATGCTCTGCCTGTTTGCTTGAATTTGATTATGATGTTCAGTACAGAAAATGAACTAATTCGTTGATTGTCTCTCAAGACTACCACTCTCTGATGCAGCTGAGAACAGTGACAGTACAGTGGAGTCTGTGGCAACAATACTGACTGACCTCAGTCAGTTTTAAAGGATGATTTCAATGCCATTCCTGCCCAGAGCTCACAGAACTTCGTACCCAAGTGCAGACACAATGGTCATCATGGAAGTCAGGTAACCAGAATCTCAGAGCATATAACCTAGTCCGAGATCAACTCACTGTGGTGGATGACTTTGTTGTCAGAGGTACCGCCTTATAGTTCCACAGGTGATGAGGAAAAGGATGATAGGACTTGCCCATGAAAGCCATCAAGGCATTGTTCACACAAAACAACGCCTGAGAGAGATGTACTGGTGGCCTAAAATGGACCTACAGCTTATTTCAAACACTGCTCTATCTGCAGTGCAGACAACATGATAAGTCCTCAGTTACTCATACTGCTCCACTCACCCCTGTCCCTATTTCAGATGCAGCATGGGAAAATCCTAAATTATGCAGTAAACATTTTTTTAAAATTAGCTAAATAAGGATGCTGTCAGAAGTTTCTCTCTAGAGGACTTAATTACATTTACCAAGCAGTCCTGTAAACAGCACCACCACGGGATATCAACATTTCGATTTAAGGTATTTTTAGTAGCTAGTGCCTGTGTCAAAATTTAGTAACTCCAGTATTGATCGTTGAGTTCATGTATCCACACACCGATCATCGTCCTATGAGGTGAGCCCTCATTTGCTGCCAGCCGAATATCAGCAGATCAACTACCATTACATGAGACAGAGGTGGGATCTAACAGACGTCACTCAGATGCCACACCCACGGGTCAAGCACAAAGCTCTAGCTGCACAACACTGTATTGTATAAATATGAAGAGTACTAGTATGTTTTTCAAAACAGCTTAACTGACTTCATGATCCACTCTTTAATAAAAAATAGATAGCTGAAACAAATGAATAACAAACTATTAACTATTGGATGTACAGAGTATCCAAATGATGTAGAAGTAATTGTCCAGTAAGGGTCGCCAATTGACCAACAATATAGCAGAAAACAAACTCACCAAGTAGTTTCTTCTTTTTTAATGAGACACATGAAGCCTATGTCACAACATTTGACAGTGGTACTTGTTTACTTTAAATTTGTAATTTTCTACATTGTGCCACGAGTATCATTCACTAAAAGCAACTAAATGCATTAGGCTATTAACATGTTATGTAGCCTACAAAGAAATTATTAAATGAATCATGATTAATTATTGTAATCTATTGCCAGCTCCAAAGGGAATTCTCTCCTTCTTACTCTTCGTGACACTGCTACTATATTCTCATAAAAACATATCTTTTCTTACAGTATTTCCAACCCTCCTCTGTTTAGTGTTCTGCTGTTTAGTTACTGTATATTCATATGTGTATATGTATATCAATGTACTATATTGATGCTGTGTATGTGTTATTTTCTTGTACAGCGACCTTGAGCTTGGGAAAGGCGCTTTATAAATAAAACTTATTAAAACGTATTATTATTATAATGGTTTTATAGACAGGGCTGAGAATAAGCCAGGATCATGGGCATTTAAGTTTATTTTTTATTATGACATTTCATTCATTTTTAACAAACAAGCCAGAATGAGAACGTGAAAACCCATATCAATAAAATATCCCCACCAACCCTCCCTCCATCTCCCACAAAACTTAACCCGGCAATCTCTTTACAATGTAGTACATAATGGATAGAAAAGTTAACTGAAAAACAAAGCTTATTTTAACAAGTCAAAAACATTACTGTTATGCATCTTGACAATGGCACTTACATATTTTAAGATATGCAAGTTACTTTCAGTTAAAACAGCCAAACATACATTTTAGTCTGAGACTAGCGTAAACCTTGTCTGTGAAACCAGGGTTATTCTGTTAAAATATAAAATATAAAAAGAAAAACAGCTTTGTATTCTTCAATAGACCACCAATAAAGAGAAAGGGATTGTGGGTGCTGGCGTCTTTATTCCACGTGAAACTGTAACAAGGACTCAGGTGGATTAGGATCCATTTGCAGTTTATTAAGATGACTCAAACTCACAGTATAAACAGGCGTGGATCGGTGAACCAGAGAGAACAGCAATATCAGAGGCAGAGCAGAAAACTTGGTCATAACAGGCAAAAGGTCAGGGCAGGCAGCAAACAGTCGAATGTACAAAGCCCAGGCAAACACAGATCAAAGGGCAGGCAGCACAGAATCAGAAACAGTAGTCCAAGGCAGAGTCTAAACACAGGCAGATCAATAACAGGGGCTAAACGCTCAGAAATGTAGCCGTGGCAAACAAGACTTCACAATGAGTGTGTGTGTGTGTTCAGGGTATAAATAGGCAGAGTGATGATGATCAGGTGTGCAGTAATCAGTCCCAGAGTGAAGGTGCATGGGAAATGGAGTCCAAATGAAAGTCAGTACTCTGGTGAGTGAGACCTCTGGTGGCCGACGGTGGGATCTTCACCGGCGTTTGTGACAGAAACACACATCACCATCATATACAAAATACCACACCATTCCTTAGCTTTTATTCAATCCATTACTGCCACCTGCTGGAATAAATCATTACTCATTTCTAGTAGACTACTTATTACAAGCTTAACATTTTTAGGAAAGTCTAACTCATGTTAATTCATGAGGTAGTTGGAAGCAGACAGTGCTGATCTATGGGAGTGTTTCCTTCACCTTTACAAGCTGTTGCAAGACGGGGCCAACTAAGACTCCCTCTTGTGGTTGTGATTTAATTAAAGGTGCACTATGTAACTTTTTCTTTTTCCTGTGGTAGAAGTCATTAATGAATAACTACACATGCAGGAACAAATGAGTAATGCACTATTAATAAGCAGAATTGTATTTGGGGGCCCCTCAGTGCCACCAAAACGATTGATTATTGCCAATGCTTGATTATTCGCACACTATAAATCTAACACACCCATTTATCGTACACCTCCAAAATATTTCAACAGTGCTAGTAGGGAAGTTTCATAAGAGTATAGTTGATGGAACATAATGTTATTTTAACAACATAAATTATTAAACACAGCAGCAAGCCATCTGTACACGTAAAACAACAACTCTTAATCTATAACTAGCTAATTGAGGCATAATGATATTGGAATATAATAGCAAAGAACCAAAAGGTAGGCTAATGTAAATAATGTTAAGCTGTTATCAGTACCATGTTTATGGAACAGAAGCTTATTTTTATTACAAAATTATATACCCAGGAAAGTTATTTTTACACAAAAGTCAAGAACTTTAATCTAAAACTAGCAATATGTTGTGTTATAATGTATTAACTTTTTCCCCGCCAGCATTAAAAAAAAAAAAGTGCCAGCCACCACCAGCGTTTAATTTTCACAAAAATTGTATGGCCCCCAAAGACTATCAAATTCAGAACGATGATCAAAACACAGATGGAGTAGATGGAGTCCATTAACACCCCCAAAGCTTCACAGTCCTATAGCTCAACATTTCATTCAGTAACATTAGGCAGTTTTGATTTATATGCTGTTTAATGTTGATGATCGCGCTATTTTACATATGCACATGATTACATATGATATTGTATCTGCTTCTTCTTCTCCTGTTTTTTGATCAGAGGATTCTGTTCAACGTTACTCTTTCAGAAGATGTGTAATTGCAGGGAAAGAGTCAAGATGTCAAGGCTATTTACGGATGTTTAGTGAAACATTAACTTTCCTAAAACAAGAAGATATGCTATAGGCTATAATTAACTAGTCAGCCAACGTTAGCTTGCAATGTAGCCTAAGCCTAGTTTAGTTGAAGTTACATGAATTTTCTTAACATACATTTATCTTGCTGTTTTTTCTCTTCTTCGGTTTTCTTCTTTTTTTGTTTCTCTGCACCAGAGGGATATGTCCTTTTTTTGTAAATGTTATAAACAGCAGTGCTGTGTCGGTGCGTCCTCTAATAATCAGCGCAATCTTTTTTCCAAACCACTTCACCGGAAATGCCGCCCTGTAGCTAATTTTGTGGCATCCTGCAGCCCGTTAACATAATGTTTTTTTTTTTTTTTAATTTAGTATTGTTTTTTTGATAATTACCATTGTCCACCGACATAATATATATCCCTTTTTTTTTATATCAAGCTGTCATTTCGTGTGCTTTTGGGGGCCCCCTGGTGGCCACGGGGGCCTTAAGCAGCCGTTTAGTTCGCTTATGCCTTGGGCCGGCTCTGCTTTTGGGAAACGCAGCCCTGGGCAGTTGATCTGTAGTTTGCAGGACAAACTAGTGTGGACAGAATGCCAAAATGGAGAGAAAAAGATGTGTTTTCAAACAAAAATGTATTAGTGTGGACAATGCCTGATTTTGGGGTAATATAGGTCTCTGATGTTTTGATATTTTGGGCATTCTGTGAGGAAGTGCAGCTCAGTTTCCGTCACTCCCAGGCTGCAGTGCGAGCAGTCCTTACGGGAGAGCCAGGTGTGTCTGTCCCGTCCCATCTCTATACAGCCAGACTGTGCTCTCTGAGTCTGTACTCTTTATTGGGTGACAGGAGAACCTCTCCACGCTTCGCATCGTGGACGCATTACCACCTCGGGTGTGCATTATTTTTTTGCTAATAATTCAACGACCCCTCATCAATTATTCCTTACATAAGCTTCAATGAGGTAACTTGGTGTTGCTACATATCTAGATGTAAAGTGAGTTTAGAAGTTTATTTTAGAATTAGTAACGTAGGCTTGGGCTCAATTGCTAAACTGTCAACTTGAGATTTGAATCCGTGGCGGAAGGAAGTAGTTCTGCACAAGAGTGTTTTTAAAGACACTCCGTTGTTGTTTCTTATTTATTTACTCACTTTTGCCGTTGGACTGTTGTATAAACGCAATATCAAGGCCTCGTGCCTGCAGGGCTGCTGCTGGCCAAATGGGTGCCCTAAGCAGAATTGTATTGTGGTGCCCCCTACCCCCTCCAAATATTATGTTAGGTTAAAAAAAAACACCTAATTTAGGGGTCAAAATAGAACTTTAATAAAATAAATTGTAATAACAGTTATTTACAACTGAGCAAGAAAATACAAACTAAAATTATACATATTAATTAAAAACATTTTAAAAGAAAAAATATTATTAGGGCTGCAACTAACAATTATTTTGATAATCGATTAGTTGGCCGATTATTTTTTCGATTAATTGATTAATCGGATAAAAGGCCCATTTTTAATTTTATTAACAAAAAAACACTCCACATCCTGCCCAATGCTCTCCTTTAAACAAACGTGTCATGAGTGCTATAAAAACATACATAGTGAATATACACTCACCTAAAGGATTATTAGGAACACCATACTAATACTGTGTTTGACCCCCTTTCGCCTTCAGAACTGCCTTAATTCTACGTGGCATTGATTCAACAAGGTGCTGAAAGCATTCTTTAGAAATGTTGGCCCATATTGATAGGATAGCATCTTGCAGTTGATGGAGATTTGTGGGATGCACATCCAGGGCACGAAGCTCCCGTTCCACCACATCCCAAAGATGCTCTATTGGGTTGAGATCTGGTGACTGTGGGGGCCATTTTAGTACAGTGAACTCATTGTCATGTTCAAGAAACCAATTTGAAATGATTCGAGCTTTGTGACATGGTGCATTATCCTGCTGGAAGTAGCCATCAGAGGATGGGTACATGGTGGTCATAAAGGGATGGACATGGTCAGAAACAATGCTCAGGTAGGCCGTGGCATTTAAACGATGCCCAATTGGCACTAAGGGGCCTAAAGTGTGCCAAGAAAACATCCCCCACACCACCACCAGCCTGCACAGTGGTAACAAGGCATGATGGATCCATGTTCTCATTCTGTTTACGCCAAATTCTGACTCTACCATCTGAATGTCTCAACAGAAATCGAGACTCATCAGACCAGGCAACATTTTTCCAGTCTTCAACTGTCCAATTTTGGTGAGCTCGTGCAAATTGTAGCCTCTTTTTCCTATTTGTAGTGGAGATGAGTGGTACCCGGTGGGGTCTTCTGCTGTTGTAGCCCATCCGCCTCAAGGTTGTGCGTGTTGTGGCTTCACAAATGCTTTGCTGCATACCTCGGTTGTAACGAGTGGTTATTTCAGTCAAAGTTGCTCTTCTATCAGCTTGAATCAGCCGGCCCATTCTCCTCTGACCTCTAGCATCAACAAGGCATTTTCGCCCACAGGACTGCCGCATACTGGATGTTTTTCCCTTTTCACACCATTCTTTGTAAACTCTAGAAATGGTTGTGCGTGAAAATCCCAGCAACTGAGCAGATTGTGAAATACTCGGACCGGCCCGTCTGGCACCAACAACCATGCCACGCTCAAAATTGCTTAAATCACCTTTCTTTCCCATTCTGACATTCAGTTTGGAGTTCAGGAGATTGTCTTGACCAGGACCACACCCCTAAATGCATTGAAGCAACTGCCATGTGATTGGTTGATTAGATAATTGCATTAATGAGAAATTGAACAGGTGTTCCTAATAATCCTTTAGGTGAGTGTATCTACCCTTACAAAAATTAACCATGGTTCCCTTTCAGTCGGTCACGTTCGACGTACGTCGGAACTGACCGACGAATCAGGGATCGTTTTCAGAGACCAATCTACTTCGAGTGTTTAAAAACGAGCCAATGGCATGCGGTTCACGCATTCCACACTCCGCCCGCAGCACGGGTATAAATACGGAAGTAGAATACCGCATCTTTGCCTTCTGCTTCAGAGCTGAACAATTGCTGTGGTTTCCAGTGTTGTTTCCTACGAAGAGTGTTACTACGAGTCTGCCTTTGGAGTTGATGTCTTCTGGATCTGGGGCGGGTGATATAGCACGTTCAGCGGTGGTCGCGTCATGTTTGACGAACAAACAGCTGTTTTCACAGCTTAGAGCTGGGCGTCTTCAATGAGATTGAGTGCTCACAGCAGGCTTGCACTTTCGAACAGCTGTGAGCCGTGGCCGTTCCCCTGTGTGCTTCAGCACTGTCAGAGCGTTTCCTCTAAAAGAGCTTACATGGTTTGACCCTGCATCTTTTTCAAGATGTCATTCAAGCCATGTGTTTCTGGATGCGGTTGTTTCCTGTCCTCATTTGACGGCCATGATCTCTCTCATATATAAACGTGAGATTGCGTTCGTGGGTAATCCATGTTCTCTCAGGAGAACGTGATCACGCCGGCACGCTGTTCGTCTCACCTTTCTCGTAAGGGCTTGAGCGCTCAGCGCGTCGTGTGCCGTCGAGCGGCCGGCTGACAGCGCGGGTTGTCACGGCAACCCAGCGCGTCACTCGGCGCTCTAGATGCGCGGTCGAGACTATGAAACCTCAAACGGGGCTGAGTCCCTTTGCCTATTCCCCGATCTAGTTCCTTTTCTGGTGCACCAGAAAAGGGCTACTTCGGCTAATAAGCCTTGGTGACCTGAGGATTACAGTGGGGCTTCCCCGCCGGGTACGTCTCCGTGGGCCCCCCACTCCTCTAATCGCATCGCAAGCATGCTGAGACTGTGTTTGTGGGTGGTTCATGTTCTCTCATGAGAACATGACCACGTCGGCGTGTTGTTCGTCTTGCCTTTTTCATAAGGGCTTGAGCGCTCAGCGCACCGTGTGCCGTCGAGTCTGACAGCCACGCTCACTGTCTCACATGCCTGCTGGTAGCTTACAGATGGGATTGCTGGTCCTTTTAAAAAGGGGACCTAGCGTTTCATTTGGGGCTCTGGCAGAGGACAGATGTCAATTGCTGCATCGGAGAGAGGGCTGTTATGCGCTGGAAATGAAGATGAGGCTGAGTTTCCCACTATAATAGTGTGTGCTCATGCTGAATCAGATTCAGAGTTGAAAGCCATGCTTTCCCGGGTGGCTGAAGCGTAGTGCAACGTGTAAATCGCCTTGCCTACCCCCATGCCTTTTTTCCCGGATGTGCATTGGGAAAAATTAGCAGTGTGGAACTATTTGGTGCCAAAAATATGGAACACCAAAAGGGCCATAATCTGTATAAGTTTTCCCCTCTCTCACTACCCTCGTTGGTGGGGTGGCAGTGCCACTGGCAGGCCACCTCTGTCCTGCACTCTTAATACACGAGGGTAGTTCTGACCTAGGGGTTGTGCAGGAACTGCGTGCGGCGACGGACCTCGCTCTCCGGGCGACGAAAATCGCCACACGCTCCCTGGGTCGGGCGATGTCCACACTAGTGGTCAAGGAACGCCACCTGGGGCTAACCTGGCAGGTATGCATGAGCCGACAAAGTCGGTTCCTCAACGCCCCTATCTGTCAGGCTGGCCTCTTCGGCGATGCCATCGAGAACTTCGCCCAGCAATTCTCGGTGGCCCAGAAGCAGACGGAGGCGATTAAAAACATCCTGCCCCCCGACGACCAGCTGCTGTCTCCACCCAGTTGTCGGCCGCAGCGCCTCCGCCTGCTCGTCGCCTAGGGCATCCCCCTGCGTCCGCCTTCGCCCCTGCTCAGCCCAAGCAGCAGACTCCACCACCCTCAAAGTGTACGTCGCAGCAATCGCAGCGTATCACGACGCAGATGAAGGTATTTCCATAGGAAAGCACGACCTAATCGTCAGGTTCCTCAGAGGTGCGAGGAGGCTAAATCCTTCTTGTCCAAACTCGGTACCCTCTTGGGACTTAACTCTGGTGCTCAGGGCACTTCAGAGTCCTCTCTTTGAGCCTTTGCAGTCTGTAGAGCTAAAAATCCTGTCCATAAAGACAGTACTCTTGACTGCATTGGCCTCTATCAAGAGGGTAGGGGACCTGCACACACTTTCGGTCAGCAAATCGTGCCTAGAATTCAGGCCGGCTAACTCTCACATCATCCTGAGACCCCGGCCTGGATACATGCCCAAGGTTCCCACCACTCCCTTCAGGGACCAGGTGGTGAACCTGCAAGCGCTGCCTTCGGAGGAGGCAGACCCAGCCCTAGCTTTGCTCTGTCCCATCCACGCTCTCCACGCCTACGTGGACCGAACCCAAAGCTTTAGGACCACAGAGCAGCTCTTCGTCTGTTACGGAGGCCAGCAGAAGGGAAAGGCTGTCTCCAAGCAGAGGTTAGCCCACTGGATAGTGGATGCTATCGTCTTGGCCTACTAGTCCCAAGACGTGCCTTGCCCGCTCGGGTTGCGAGCGCACTCAACTAGGAGTGTGGCTTCCTCCTGGGCGCTGGCTCAAGGCGCCTCGCTGACAGATATATGTAGAGCTGCGGGCTGGGCGACACCTAACACGTTCGCTAGATTCTATAGCCTCCGTGTAGAGCCGGTATCTTCCCATGTACTCGCCCCCAGTGGCCAGTAGCGCTAAGTGCCCGTTCTAATGTCGGCTTGCAACACCATTCCCGCCCCCTGGGCCGGATACGTGCGTCTATTGTCTCCAGTTGTGTTCCCCAGAAATGGCTAACCCTGTCGAGCTCCTCTGTCACCCCTTGGCCCACGCTGCGGCCGTCTGTCGCCGTTGCGGCCGTCTGTCGCCAGGCTTACACCCGTATGCATGTGGAACGTGTGTGTAAGCTGGGCATCCATATGTAGTGGTTCCTACGGCAACCCCATATGTGTATTCCTCCACGGTACCAGCTACCCTACTCGGCTAGCCCCGTGTCTTTCCCTTGACAGAGCCCGCTCTGTCGTCTCTGATGGTGTTCTTTCCCCCCTGGGATCAGATTGGAACCACCCCAGAGACTGCCATATGTTGCACTACCCTGCTAGGTTAGTCCTTATGTGTATCTGCCACCTCTCCTTCCATTGAAGGATGTGGCTCCACAGCGTTCCATCTCCCGAGACGGGCACGCTTTCCCAGCGTTATCCATTAGTCACACTGAGTGGGTCTTGCAGAACAGCAGTGACTGACCTTCTCTGCTAGAGCCCTGACTTGCCGCTCCAACATAGGGGCGCCCCAGGGAGCTCACGCAGAGCGCTGGAAGGGCCAGCGCCTGTGGCATGTTGGTAGGATCCCCAATTCGTAAAAGGGAACATCTTGGTTACGTATGTAACCCTCGTTCCCCGTCGCCACAGGTGCTGTGCTTCCGCTGAAGGACCGAGTCACTAGTTCGGCTCCTCAGCAGAAAAGAGATGCGGTATTCCACTTCCGTATTTATACCCGTGCTGCGGGCGGAGTGTGGAATGCGTGAACCGCATGCCAGTGTTCATTGGCTCGTTTTTAAACACTCGAAGTAGATTGGTCTCTGAAAACGATCCCCGATTCGTCGGTCAGTTCCGACGTACGTCTCCGTTCCCTCCTTCAGGGAATGAGGGTTACATACGTAACCGAGACGTTTTACAACAAATAAAACCAAAATAATAATAATAATAATAATAATAATAATAAAAATAAATAAATAAATAAAACAGGGTTATTGTAGTTATTTCATTGTAACCACAAATTAAACATGGTTTTGCTTCAAATCCATAGTTTAACTATGGTATTTGTGTGGTTATACAAATGGTAATCAATAGCCTATGCCAAAAAACATGATTTTACTATAATAAAACCATGATCAATTTTCATAATAATTTCATAATTTTCGTATATATGTGCTATACATTATGTGCAAAAAAGTTACTAAGCAAAAGGACAGTTTGAATCCCTACATTAAAATGATACTAAATAAAAAACACACAAAACACAAACTCAGTGTTACCAGATAAGAGGAATGTTCTGCAGGAACACACACACATAACCTGTTACTGTCATTTCTTTATCCTGTAAATAGGCTATAAGAAACATCTTACATTTATATTCAATTACACGCTGTTATCCCTTTACAGTTACTCTCATAAAATACTTGAATTACAGGTTGACTTTTAAAACTAAAATTTAGTGTCCAACAGCAGATATTTCAGCTAAATGAATGTTTTTGCGCTGAATATTAATAGTCTCCCTCTCGACTGCGTTCTGTCTGTTTGACGCACGTGCACGCTCGTTCAGTGAAGTTTGAAGCTTAATGCAGACTGTCAGGATGAGCTTTCATGCAAAATGGAAATACTCGCGTGAATTAGTAACATTTACAGATGAGGATATAACCTGTAAAATGAACGTTTTGCCCTGAGGACGCACACGCATCTGTCAAAGCGCATGACAGGGTAGCCTATGTTAAACGCTAATGCATTAGCTTGAAGTCAGCCACAAACAGGTAGGGCCGGGCGCGTCGCGTATGCTTACTGCCTAGTGCATTCACTGTAAAATGCATTTTTTTTAATATTATATTTATGTTTGTATTTATGTTAATATTAATATAGAATAAAAGTTTTTTTTTTTTTTTTTTTTTTAGCAACCGAGATAGTGCTAGCATACAAGCAACAAGCTTCTAAACACACAAACGGAATAACGTATCATTGCAGGGCTACAATTTTTTACCAGTCTACACTATCTTGACAATCCTCATTCTACATAGCAGGGTAAATAAATAATTGTAGCATCCTCACGGACGTCATCCCCATTAGTATCGCTTGTCTTTCCCTGCCTGGAATCATTATCACAACCAATATTCTGTTTATTGTAATTTTGAAATTCCCAAAGTGGATATTTGGAGCCTACTCATGAGCCCCAGTAAAATATTACTGATAAATCCTTCTCTGATGTTTGCCCTATTCTGACCTGAGAATCATTTTTCTGATAATATTTCAGGAATCATGTCCTGTGTGTTTTCTATCAGCTGTTTAGAATCAGAACTAGCAACGGCAGAATAGTGAATGAACCGCTTTCGATCTAATCGGTCAAACAGGTTTAGAAAATGTTCTTTAATTGTTTGTGATTCAGTTTGATTCGTTCAGACAGTTCACTCAATCACTGATTCATTTGAAGAGGTTTCTCACTCTGAAATAGTAATGGGATATTTTATAAGACAGAAAACAAAAAGAGCACCGAATGAGATTCATATTTGCTTACAATCCATCATAGGAAACAAACACGCAAATGTCTTCTAGTGTTTGTTAATGATGAAGCAGTTGTGTGCAGCTTGCACGAACTCCTTCCCTGATGATGACATTATGCCATTATAATAACCATATCCTCAAACCTTGCTACACAATATTCTTATATTTTCATACATGAATTTGATTTAACTCCACAACACATGATTTGCTTTATCAATGCTTTTATTGATTAGAGGAGTGTTTCAGAGAAGAGAAGAGAAGAGATTAAAGTTTATTATTTAAAATATTTAAATGAAGTAAGTAAAGAATACAAATTTTTGAGATAAGCATATCTCAAAAATAGTAAAAATTACCATTTCCACTTTATATTAAAGACAAGATACGATCAGAAAGTGTACAATCAAAGTAACTGTGGCGCAGGATGACTGCATATGATCTCACAGGTCCGTAACACAAATGGAGCCCATTAGGGCTGAACAGGTTATATCGTTCCAGCAACGGCTAGCTGTGGGGTGGAAAAATTATATAAGTTATTCTGATCATTATAGTCATGTTAGAATCAAAATAATAAAAAAAATTAGCTATCGCATGTTAGTGTATGATATGAAATGATAGTATTGTAAATTATAATCTGAAGTATTCTCACAGGTCCAGGAGATCTCCAGACAGTTCTCAACACCCAGGTTGTTAGGTTCTCCAGAGCACCAGTAGGTATAGTCGTACGCAGTTCCATCAGTCCACAGCCACTGTCCTTCCTAAAGAGCAAAGACAGTGACAGCACGACTGTACTCGGACTTCAGTAAGAAGCTAATTAACTAAGTCAGCTTTAAACCGCCTTCATTAGAAATTTTGCATTTACTGTTTAAAGCAGAAAGTTCAGTTTAGACAAACAAACAGATCTCTTTAGGACACACAATTTAACTTACGATTTCTCCATCATGACCACCAGTCCAGGCACGTGTGGAAGAAGAAGGCAACAGACTCAGCAGGAAATTATTTTCCACTTTACTATGCACAGAAACGAGATTTGCACCAAAACTTTGGCAGTTTCTCTAAAAAGACAGATTTGTTATTGTCAATACAAAATCTAATATTTTTATCATAAAGGATAATTGACTATTTAGTCACTTTTTAGTCATTTTAAAACAAAGTCTACTCTGATTGATTATATGCCCAGTATCATTTTTCCATATTATTTATTTGCAGAAAATAAAGGTATACTTTAAAAATAATAAAAATTACCATTCACTTTATATTAAGTGTCTTTAACTACTACTGTACTAATATTTAAATTAATCATTTCATTCAATGCACTTATTGTTTACATACATGTTTTTACATTGTACTTGTATTAAAAAAACCTGCATGTTATTACAGCTGTAATTAATTTCTGTAATTAGATCGATGATTACACTGTTGACACTTCCCTTACACCTTAACCCACCCTTAAACCTACCCATACCACCAACACTGCCCTAGCCTTACCCGTATCCCACCTCAACAGCAGCGAAAGTGTTTTACAATACAGCATCAATATTATAATTATACTGTACCTTATTTATTGATTTGATGTATTAAAGACACCTAATGTAAAGTGTGACCAAATCACCTTGTTGTAACTAACACATTACCTGTGCTGCAACCCAGTTAACCGTCTGAGGGAAGAACTTGTAGCACCGGAGTCCAAAATTTGTCCATCCACAGGGGCATATTTTACCTAAATTAATTGCATCCAGTGCATAAATGTTAAGGCTTTTGTAACATTCACAGCAAATTATTTCTGTACTTTTTTATGTAGCTTATTTTATGTTTGTGTGATTAAGTGTCTAAATTATGTGTATTTTGACACTGTAAATTCCTCATTAATCATGCAAATTTTAGTAAATGGAATATTATACGGTTCTAAAATGAAATAGCGAGGGTTTTTACAAATAAATGTCTTACCTGCATCCCCCATGGAGAAGATAACAAAAAGAAGCAGAAAACTTCTCAGCATTGCCATGATGAACCTGAAATGAATAAGCAGGAAAAGTCAAATGTCTGCACTCTGTGGATTCTCAATGTATTTAAAGACAAAACACAGATACTTTAGAAATGTTATTCAGTAGGTTTTCGTTCCAAAAACTCACCTTGGTTTGGTTGTTGCCCTTAGAATCTCAGAGGAAGATTGGAGAGTGAAGTTTCAGAAACAGCCCTGCTTTTATACTTTACTTAATGTCAAGTGTGTATAGGCTAAGGCACGAGGATGAAATGTGATCGTTTGATATGTAGACTTTTGTACACATGAAATAAAATACAAATATTGGAGAACGTTTAAGATGAGCCTGTAGAAATGTAAATGTTAGCTTAACTAAATATTTATTTTTAAGTATTTTAAAAATGTATAGTTAAGTTGAATATTAGTCATAAGGGACATTTTCCCCATTACATATTTGAAATAGCCTACAGTGCATCCGGAACGTATTCACAGCGCTTCACTTTTTCCACAATTTGTTATGTTACAGCCTTCCATTCCAAAATGGATTAAATTTATTATTTTCCTCAAGATTCTACAAAAAATACCCAATAATGACAATGTGAAAGAAGTTTGTTTGAAAACTTTGCAAATTTATTAAAAATAAAAAACAAAAAAATCACATGTACATAAGTATTTTTAAAAATAACATAAAATCAATCACTACTAACTTTTTGTTTTTGTAATAATACCGAAAACTGCACGTCTGCTTTCTGCATGAAGCAAATTTAACCTTAAACTAATGTAGCTTAATTGTTGTTAAAAAAACAAAACAAAAAAAACATTAAGTTATCTTTAATCAAAGCTAAATTTAAGAAGCTAAAGTTCAGCTACATTTTACATTGTCACTTCATAGAATAGGCTATTTCTCATTACATTATTTCACTGATGCCGGAGCAAGGTGAGACATAAATAGTCATGAAAAATAATAATGTAAATATGAAAAGATATGATGAAATGAAACAACTCTGTTCAGAGCTCTGGTCTGTTTGTACAATACAAGGAAACTGAGAAAAGGTGTTTTTACAGCAACACCAGCAAGACCAACAAAACCATATTTATGCTAGTTGTGAGATGATGGATAATGATAATGGAGATAGTATTGTTAATATTGCAAATATTTATATGCAGTTTAAAGACAGACGTTTAAATGTTTGTAAAATGTGTTTGCATGCACGCACGCAACGTTTCTGACCTCCTATGACATCCAAAAGTTTTGTGCTATCATCATCTAAAGATTTGGTGAATAATTAATGAGTTTGAAGAAGATTGTTTTTAACAAAATTCAGAATGGTGGAAATTATGCTCCGTCTAGGCCATTTGAATTAAAAGTTCAAAAGCAAAATAAAAGTCAAACTTTAAGCACTTTGTGCCACTATAGAGTTTGAGTCACAGACCCTTCATCTGGACACATGTTGTTGCACAACGTGCAAAAATTTGTAAAAGTTTAAAAAGAAAAAAAAAACAAATATATATAAACATACATAAGACATAAATAAAAAGTAAATATATTTCACATTTATTTAAGTGAAGAACCTGGTTGTATCAATTGTTGTGAAAAAAATGCATTAGACAAAAATATCTTGTTATCTTCAAGCAAAGCTAAATTAATTTTTTCATTGTCACTCCCACATTAAAATGTACAGTATTAAGTCATATTTTTCTGTTTCTGTTCTTTCTCAGACTGGCAGCTTATCATTTTGTGGTGAACTGACACTTTAAATTAAAAATGGTTTGCGACAACATCCATTAGTCAGAAGTCTTGTGGACACATATTTATGTGTTTTGTGGCCTTATTTCTGTGACTTAAATTTTTTGTTTTTTCAAAAACCACGCATAAACGTGTCAGAGCATGTCAAAACTTCTAAAGGGCCCCAAAACTGCCTCCGACCCCTAGGGGTTAATATGGAGTTGGCCCACCCTTTGCAGCTATAACAGCTTCAACTCTTCTGGGAAGGCTTTCCACAAGGTTTAGGAGTGTGTTTATGGGAATTTTTGACCATTCTTCTAGAAACGCATTTGTAAGGTCAGGCACTGATGTTGGACAAGAAGGCCAGACTCACAGTCTCCGTTCTAATTCTTCCCAAAGGTGTTCTGTCGGGTTGAGGTCAGGACTCTGTGCAGGCGAGTCAAGTTCCTCCACACCAAACTCGCTCATCCATGTCTTTATGGACCTTGCTTTGTACACTGGTGCGCAGTCATTGGAAACAGGAAGGGGCCATCCCCAAACTGTTCCCACAAAGTTGGGAGCATGAAATTGTCCAAAACGTCTTGGTATGCTGAAGCATTAAGAGTTCCTTTCACTGGAACTAAGGGGCCAAGCCCAACCCCTGAAAAACAACCCCACACCATAACCCCCCATCCACCAAACTTTACACTTGGGATAATGGAGTCAGGCAAATACCGTTCTCCTGGCAACCGCCAAAACCCAGACTCGTCCATTGGATTGCCAGACAGAGAAATGTGATTCGTCACTCCAGAGAACACAGGTTTTCAAACCTGTCCTGGAGGCACCCTAGCCCTGCACTTTTTGTATGTCTCCCTTATCAGACACACCCAATTTAGTTCTTGCAGTCTCTACTAACGAGCTGATGAGTTGAATCAGGTGTGATAAATGAGGGAGACACACAAAATGTGCAGGGCTGGGGCAGTGGTGTAATGTAACGAAGTAATAATACTTTGTTACAGTACTTGAGTATTTTTTGGGAGAATCTGTACTTTACTTGAGTTTTTATATTTCTGTTAACTTTTACTTTTACCCCACTACATTTCCTACATAAAATGTATACTTTTACTCCGATACATTTTCCCAAAGCAATTTCGTTACTTACTACAAAATAAATTCGGAAGACTGCAAGGAAACATGTGCAAACAAGTGCTCGCACAAGCACGGTTGATTTCATTTTCCGTGATGCATCCGTTGCTATAGCGACTGACACGTGCATAGACAACAAAACGGTATGTTATACACTACAGTACATGTTTTCCTATCACTATAAAGTCATTAATTTGTTGACTAAATGCTGTATTAATGCCATCGAGGCTGAGAGGATGCGAACATCAGTACCTCAAGCGGTTAAAACAACGTGACAAAAACACACACAAGTCTGACCCAAATGTTTAATGTCACGTTTGTTACCATCTATTTGCATTATTTTTTCTATCCATCTGGATGCTTTTATGCAGTCGTTATGCAGCCAAGTGATTTGAAGCTAGTGACATGAGAAATCAAAACTGTATTGTCATGCAGCTTTATCGTCACTGTAACATATTTTGATTAGATAATCATCGTGTTCTAAAATAGAAGCAAATAAAGTTTGAAATATACATATACAGATACTGTGTTTAATTTCAATGCTATGACTGTGTGTGAAGATGGCCATCTTTAAGCATTACTGTTTGGATTTATATGAAATGGTAACATTTTACAATAAGAGTCCATTTTTAACATTAAAATGGTTGATAAAAGTATTGTTCATCAACATTTACTAATACATTTTAAAGTTGTCTCTTACATTAGTTACTGTACTATGAATTAACATGAATGATCAAGGTATAATTAATATATTAATATTTTTTATATTTAAAACTTACAATAAACAGTTTGCCATTTTTGTATTAAAAGAAAACAAAATGGAAGAAACAGAGTTAAAACTGAACACAATCTTGCACTTAAACTGTATAGAACAATTTTTAAATATTTTTTTACTCCTTTTGTGTTTTGCATTTACTTGTACTTTTACTTTCAATACTTAAGTACGTTTAATATGAAAAAAGTACTTTTCATACTTAAGTACAATAAATATCACATACTTTAAAACTTTTACTCAAGTAATATTCTAAAGAGTGACTTTAACTTTTACCAAAGTCATTTTCTGGCAAGATATCTATACTTTTACTCGTGTGGCTTTCAAGTACTTTATCCACCACTGGGCTGGGGTGCCTCCAGGACAGGTTTGAAAACCACTGCTGTAGAGTCCAGTGGCGGCGTGCTTTACACCACTGCATCCGACGCTTTGCATTGCACTTGGTGATGTAAGGCTTGGATGCAGCTGCTCTGCCTTGGAAACCCATTTCATGAAGCTCTCTACGCACTGTTCTTGAGCTAATCTGAAGGCCACGCGAAGATTGGAGGTCTGTAGCTATTGACTCTGCAGAAAGTTGACAATTTCTGCGCACTGTGCGCCTCAGCATGTGCTGACCCCGGTTTGTGATTTTACCGGTTTGTGGCCTACCACTTCGTGGCTGAGTTGCTGTTGTTCCCAATTGCTTCCACTTTGTTATAATACCACTAACAGTTGACCGTGGAATATTTAGTAGTGAGGACATTTCATGAATGGACTTATTGCACAGGAGGCAACCTATCACGGTACCACGCCTGAATTCACTGAGCTCCTGAGAGCGACCCATTCTTTCACAAATGTTTGTAGAAGCAGTCTGCATGCCTAGGTGCTTGATTTTATACATCTGTGGCCTAATAAATATTCCAAATCCTTATTCTCACATAGACCAGTCTCGTGTACTCCAGTTATGAACAGCGATGCATTCAATCCCAAGTGTCTCATCCTACCTAGTAAATATGGACAGGAGGAGTCAAGATGACGCCAGTGTGTTTGTCGGCTTGCTGTCAGCTCCTACCTGTCCGAGTGCCGTTGTGTCTGTCTGTGTTAAACATGGCCAAAATTTCAAAACACGAGTTGGACGTATGACAGAGTATTTCTGTGCCAAATACACTCCTTCCGGATTCTGAAAGTTTTTTGAGTATGGGCCTGTGTGAGGTCGTAATAGGCGGAATTGCTTGTATGGAGAATGTAATATTTACATTATTTATACACCATAATAATGTAAATATTTCACACATCAAATCCTCTCTAGAAGAATGATGAGTAGATAGTGATGTTACCACAGAAGCAGAGACAGAGCATATCTACTGTCTGGTTTTACTTCCTCTACCCATGTTAAACTTATTATGATAGCAAACCATTTCAACAGCATATATTGACAATGTAGATGTTACTTTTAGTTAACCCTTTAGAACCTGAAGCTAAAAAAGGGCGTTTTCACATATTTAGTTTTTTTGACTGTACAATTATAACACAATGTGCTATCCTCAAGTGCAAGGTGTATTTTTTTTTTTTTTTTTTTTTCAGAAAACAATACATTTTCAATCAATTACAGTTATTGACTCTTACTGTGTGTGGTGAGTTTGAAAATAGAACTTAAATAGACAAATTAAAAAAAAAAATGGGAATAAATTTTACTGCTTTTTATTTAGAAAAAAAATCAGGAAACCCCTGAACAAAAGAATCTAACACTTTGAACTTAAAGAATAAACTATAATACATATATACAAGTCTTTTTTTGTGACACTGGGTTGCAGAGTTTTCACACAGGAGCCTGTTTCTTTACCCCAGTTCTCCAGGTGTTTTTGATCATTCATTCTAGTCATTCAGATGTGGTGCTCTCTGAAGCAGTTCCTATCAAGTTGCAAGCATAGGCCCACATCACACTTCCATGGGGTGCTCCTTCTGCATTGTATGCAATGACGCCGACCTATGCTGGCCCTCTGTGACAGGTCCTAAATGTCACTCACAGGAACAGGCAGATGATCGCATCTCTCTTTGGGGCTGCCATCCAGGGGAACACCTGTGAGCTGAGCAGCCAGAAGCTCCTGAAAGTTTTGCAGTGTCATGGACTTGTCCTGGGATATGGCACACAGCTCTTTGTGTAAAATGAAGCTGTTGGTCACTGCAATATCCAGGAAACGTTGAAAAATGGTCATGTACCACTGAGCTCCTGAAAGTGACCCATTCTTTCACAAATGTTTGTAGAAGTGTCTGCATGCCTAGGTGCTTGATTTTATACACCTGTGGCCATGGAAGTGATTGGAGCACCTGAATTCAATTATTTGGAGGGGTGTCCCAATACTTTTGGCAATATAATTTGCCCATCATCTCTAGATCATATGTTAATCTATGAACTATGATCTTTTCCGTTAATAACATATGTTTGAAGTTAAAGCAATTGGACGATAACTTCCTGGGTTTGTTGGATTTTTACCTGGTTTTACAATAGGGATTACTTGCTTCCAAATCTTTGGCAGTATTCCTTTTGTCCATATTTTATTATATAACTTAATTAGCATTAATAATACACTATCAGACAAATGCTTTATCATTATATAACTTACCCTATCACACCCAGGAGCAGAATTGGCACATCAACCTTGATCAACCTTTAGGTCTCTCTGTGGGTTTTGAAATATTTAACCAATGAAAAGTATTAATAAGAGCTTGTGATTAAACCTCATTACTCAATTGGCTCTTCAAACTGTCAGTCAAATCTCATAACTCCATCCGTCTCTATCGTGAATGAAGTGCTGCACGAAGACCGATCTCAGCTTGTTTACAATATTAGGGTAAATAAAGAACTGTTTGTTTGCATAAGTACAGCGTTTTCTTTACTCAAACACTATATATAAAAACTAATGTTTTATGTTTGAGGAGCGGCGAAGAGTGTCTTAGTGTAACATTTGTCATCGAGTCATAGCCAATACTGTCCAATACTGTTTGTAGCACATCATCTTTAACTACTATTATTCATTTTAATTATACAAATACCTCATTAAAACGTCTATAAATGTATAAAACTCATCAGAGATCAGGAAATAGACACTTAGACTCTTCATACTCAGGAAATAGACATAGACACTTAATCAATGATTCGTCGCTGGGGGGCGACCTAGTGAATCCGCATGATTCATGGGTTCACAGAGATCGCCCCCAGCGGTAAACCATTGAAATTTAGAAAGGTTTCGTCTTTATGTGTTGACCCTCTATGGTATATATGATGGTTTTTGTGTGGAATATTTAATATAAACTCTTCTGCAACTATTTCTGTGTTTGGACTTATGGTTTGAGTGTTTCTGAGTCTGGTTAAAATGATTATAGTCAATAAAGTCCTCCCTTATAAATGTATGTGTTATTGGCCCTTCTGGGAGTTCTCATGTCCGCTAGCTTAGCAGAGATACAATCATGTTTCGCTCTGTCCCCTCAAAGTTGCGTTGGATTTTCTCTTTGAACTTTCTACTGTGAACTTGTATACAGTAATTTCCCGTGCACAAACACAGTAAATTACTGTAGATTTCACGTGTTTTTACAGTGCACTTTTCACAAATCGCCATAGCTGTAATCATATTCACAATTATTTTTCTGATTAATTGTTCAGTAACAAAACGTTCAGGGCTTAAGCCCCGTTAGCCCACCCCTAGCACCGCCCCTGCCGAGGACCTCAAATCCACACATAACATACTTTTTTATGATTAGCTAATGTAATTTAAAGTGGCAGTTCACCACAAAATGAAAAGCTGCCAGTCTGAGAAAGAGCAGAAACAGAAAAATATGACTTAATACTGTACATTTTAATGTGGGAGTGACAATGAAAAAATTAATTTAGCTTTGCTTGAAGATAACAAGATATTTTTGTCTAATGCATTTTTTTCACAACAATTGATACAACCAGGTTCTTCACTTAAATAAATGTGAAATATATTTACTTTTTATTTATGTCTTATGTATGTTTATATATATTTGTTTTTTTTTTTTCTTTTTAAACTTTTACAAATTTGTGTCCAGTGTCCAGTACATGTGTCCAGATGAAGGGTCTGTGACTCAAACTCTATAGTGGCACAAAGTGCTTAAAGTTTGACTTTTATTTTGCTTTTGAACTTTTAATTCAAATGGCCTAGACGGAGCATAATTTCCACCATTCTGAATTTTGTTAAAAACTATTTTCTTCAAATTCATTTATTAATTACCAAATCTTTAGATGATGATAGCACAAAACTTTTGGATGTCATAAGAGACGTTGCGTGCGTGCATGCAAACACCTTTTACAAATATTTAAACATGTCTGTCTTTAAACTGCATATAAATATTTACAATATTTTCTCTATTATTATTATCCATCATCTCACAACTAGCATAAATATGGTTTTGTTGGTCTTGCTGGTGTTGCTGTAAAAACACCTTTTCTCAGTTTCCTTGTATTGTACAAACAGACCAGAGCTCTGAACAGAGTTGTTTCATTTCATCATATCTTTTCATATTTACATGATTATTTTTCATGACTATTTATGTTTCACCTTGCTCCGGCATCAGTGAAATACTGTAATGAGAAATAAATTTCTATGTGGAAGTGACAATGTAAAATGTAGCTGAACTTAAGCTTCTTAAATTTATCTTTGATTAAAAAAAAAAAATAAAAATAAAATTACAAAAAAAAAAAAAAAAAAAAAAAATAATATTATATATATATATATATATATATATATATATATATATATATATATATACAAACCCGATTCCAAAAAAGTTGGGACACTGTACAAATTGTGAATAAAAACAGAATGCAATGATGTTGAAGTTTCATATTTCAATATTTTATTCAGAATACAACATAGATGACATATCAAATGTTTAAACTGAGAAAATGTATCATTTTAAGGGAAAAATAAGTTGATTTTAAATTTCATGGCATCAACACATCTCAAAAAAGTTGGGACAAGGCCATGTTTACCACTGTGTGGCATCCCCTCTTCTTTTTATAACAGTCTGCAAACGTCTGGGGACTGAGGAGACAAGTTGCTCAAGTTTAGGAATAGGAATGTTGTCCCATTCTTGTCTAATACAGGCTTCTAGTTGCTCAACTGTCTTAGGTCTTTGTCGTAATCTTCCTCTTTATGATGCTCCAAATGTTTTCTATGGGTAAAAGATCTGGACTGCAGGCTGGCCATTTCAGTACCCGGATCCTTCTTCTACGCAGCCATGATGTTGTAATTGATGCAGTATGTGGTCTGGCATTGTCCTGTTGGAAAATGCAAGGTCTTCCCTGAAAGAGACGACGTCTGGATGGGAGCATATGTTGTTCTAGAACTTGGATATACCTTTCAGCATTGATGGTGCCTTTCCAGATGTGTAAGCTGCCCATGCCACACGCACTCATGCAACCCCATACCATCAGAGATGCAGGCTTCTGAACTGAGCGCTGATAACAACTTGGGTTGTCCTTGTCCTCTTTAGTCCGGATGACATGGCGTCCCAGTTTTCCAAAAAGAACCTATAGAGCTATTTTGACCTATAGAGTTTTAGCCGGCAATGGTGAATGGCACGGTGGATTGTGTTCACCGACAATGTTTTCTGGAAGTATTCCTGAGCCCATGTTGTGATTTCCATTACAGTAGCATTCCTGTATGTGATGCAGTGCCGTCTAAGGGCCCGAAGATCACGGGCATCCAGTATGGTTTTCCGGCCTTGACCCTTACGCACAGAGATTGTTCCAGATTCTCTGAATCTTTGGATGATATTATGCACTGTAGATGATGATAACTTCAAACGCTTTGCAATTTTTCTCTGAGAAACTCCTTTCTGATATTGCTCTATTATTTTTCGCCGCAGCATTGGGGGAATTGGTGATCCTCTGCCCATCTTGATTTCTGAGAGACACTGCCACTCTGAGAGGCTCTTTTTATACCCAATCATGTTGCCAATTGACCTAATAAGTTGCAGATTGGTCCTCCAGCTGTTCCTTATATGTACATTTAACTTTTCCGGCCTCTTATTGCTACCTGTCCTAACTTTTTTGGAATGTGTAGCTCTCATGAAATCCAAAATGAGCCAATATTTGACATGACATTTCAAAATGTCTCACTTTCAACATTTGATATGTTATCTATATTCTATTGTGAATAAAATATAAGTTTATGAGATTTGTAAATTATTGCATTCCTTTTTTATTCACAATTTGTACAGTGTCCCAACTTTTTTGGAATCGGGTTTGTATATATATATATATATATATATATTTATTTTATTATTATTATTTTTTTAAACAACAATTAAGTTACATTAGTTTAAGATTATCTGGTTAATTTGCTTCATGCAGAAAGCAGACGTGCAGTTTTTGGTATTTTTAAAAATACTTATGTACATTTTTTCGTTTTTTATTTTTAATAAATTTGCAAAAATTTCAAACAAACTTCTTTCACATTGTCATTATGGGGTATTTTTTGTAGAACCTTGAGGAAAATAATTAATTTAATCCATTTTGGAATGGAAGGCTGTAACATAACAAAATGTGGAAAAAGTGAAGCGCTGTGAATACTTTCCGGATGCACTGTAGGCTACGCTATTTCAAATATTTAAAGGGGTCATGAACTGTGTTGTTTTATTGTTTTATGATGTTTCCTGGGGTGCACTTATAATGTTAGAATGCTTTTTACATCAAAAATTGTCATAATTCATAAATAAAAGGCATTTTCCTACCCTGATTTTAGCCCTCTGGTTTGAACGCTCTGTTTTAAGGGGCGTGTCTGCTGTGAGAGTTCACTGCTGTGATTGGCTAACGTCTTTCCATTTGAAATAGCTAAGTATTACTCTCTCTTTTAGCGCGTTTTTACTATTACAGCTCTCATGGTTAACTAATCGTGAAAAGTGTTGCATTACATTTAGACCTATGGCATTATATTCAGATCGTGGCATGAAAGGTTGCAGTGATGAGCATTGTAGCCGATCACAGACATGTTGAGCGCATGAAAGCAGTGATCTCGTCATTGCAACTCAGTTTCTGTACACTAACGAATGCTTTCATCATAACTAACAGTGCAAACGTGATATAGTTAAGAGATTCGTTGAATAAAACGGGAGTTTCGGCGCGAGTCCAGAACTCAGTCACTGATAAACTCGCGCCGTTTGATTGACAGCTCCAGCGATTACCAAGGGAGCGTTCTTTGATCTCTTTCTTTATAGAATTTAATCACTGTTAAATAACAGATTATTTTCATCCTACTAAGAAAAACAACGCAAGTTGACGTTTAGTCACTGGTTTGATTTACTGACACACAGACAAAGAACATCTGACTGTACATGAATCATTATTTCTGAAATCACTGGTCACAGATCAGGCATTAGAATTAACACAGCTACTTACATGTGGCATTACTGTCGAGCCCAGGCACTGCACAATATTTTGTAATCCTCAACAGCATGTTTATAGCTTGATCTGGTTTAACACCACGTAGGCCTATGTTACTTTTAGGCTACCTATTCTAATGCATGTCATGCGCGAATCGGTGGGCGGGGCTAAACAGGCAGTGATGAAGTAGGCGTTGATCTTCTTCTGCAGAAGCGGTGCTTGCCTCCATTTGACGTCATAGATTCCCACTTTGAAAAACCTGTCGTTTGCTGGGCCTGGTGTCAATAAAAGCTTTTATTGGACTAACAAGGAAGTTTTCAGTTCTGAAACTTAAAGGATATTCTTATAGTATGATGACCTCTTATATGTCAAAAGCTCAAGGAAAATTTGATTTCTCAGTTCATGACCCCTTTAATGGGGAAAATGTCCCTTATGACTAATATTCAACTTAACTATACATTTTTAAAATACTTCAAAATAAATATTTAATATATTTAATATTTAATTAAGCTAACATTTACATTTCTACAGGCTCATCTTACATGCTCTACAATATTTGTATTTTATTTCATGTGTACAAAAGTCTACATATCAAACGATCACATTTCATCCTCGTGCCTTAGCCTATACACACTTGACATTAAGTAAAGCATAAAAGCAGGGCTGTTTCTGAAACTTCACTCTCCAATCTTCCTCTGAGATTCTAAAGGCAACAACCAAACCAAGGTGAGTTTTTGGAACGAAAACCTACTGAATAACATTTCTAAAGTATCTGTGTTTTGTCTTTAAATACATTGAGAATCCACAGAGTGCAGACATTTGACTTTTCCTGCTTATTCATTTCAGGTTCATCATGGCAATGCTGAGAAGTTTTCTGCTTCTTTTTGTTATCTTCTCCATGGGGGATGCAGGTAAGACATTTATTTGTAAAAACCCTCGCTATTTCATTTTAAAAGCATTTTGGAACCGTACAATATTCCATTTAATAATATTTGCATGATTAATGAGGAATTTACAGTGTCAAAATACACATAATTTAGACACAATCACACAAACATAAAATAAGCTACATATAATAATAAAAAAGTAAAAAAAAATATTTGCTGTGAATGTTACAAAAGCCTTAACATTTATGCACTGGATGCAATTAATTTAGGTAAAATATGCCCCTGTGGATGGACAAAGTTTGGACTCCGGTGCTACAAGTTCTTCCCTCAGATGGTTAACTGGGTTGCAGCACAGGTAATGTGTTAGTTACAACAAGGTGATTTGGTCACACTTTACATTAGGTGTCTTTAATACATCAAATCAATAAATAAGGTACAGTATAATTATAATATTGATGCTGTATTGTAAAACACTTTTGCTGCTGTTGAGGTGGGATACGGGTAAGGCTAGGGCAGTGTTGGTGGTATGGGTAGGTTTAAGGGTGGGTTAAGGTGTAAGGGAAGTGTCAACAGTGTAATCATCGATCTAATTACAGAAATTAATTACAGCTGTAATAACATGCAGGTTTTTTTAATACAAGTACAATGTAAAAACATGTATGTAAACAATAAGTGCATTGAATCAAATGATTAATTTAAATATTAGTACAGTAGTAGTTAAAGACACTTAATATAAAGTGAATGGTAATTTTTATTATTTTTAAAGTATACCTTTATTTTCTGCAAATAAATAATATGGAAAAATGATACTGGGCCTATAATCAATCAGAGTAGACCGTTTTAAAATGACTAAAAAGTGACTAAATAGTCAATTATCCTTTATGATAAAAATATTAGATTTTGTATTGACAATAACAAATCTGTCTTTTTATAGAAACTGCCAAAGTTTTGGTGCAAATCTCGTTTCTGTGCATAGTAAAGTGGAAAATAATTTCCTGCTGAGTCTGTTGCCTTCTTCTTCCACACGTGCCTGGACTGGTGGTCATGATGGAGAAATCGTAAGTTAAATTGTGTGTCCTAAAGAGATCTGTTTGTTTGTCTAAACTGAACTTTCTGCTTTAAACAGTAAATGCAAAATTTCTAATGAAGGCGGTTTAAAGCTGACTTAGTTAATTAGCTTCTTACTGAAGTCCGAGTACAGTCGTGCTGTCACTGTCTTTGCTCTTTAGGAAGGACAGTGGCTGTGGACTGATGGAACTGCGTACGACTATACCTACTGGTGCTCTGGAGAACCTAACAACCTGGGTGTTGAGAACTGTCTGGAGATCTCCTGGACCTGTGAGAATACTTCCGATTATAATTTACAATACTATCATTTCATATCATACACTAACATGTGATGGCTAATTTTTTTTATTATTTTGATTCTAACACGACTATAATGATCAGAATAACTTATATCATTTTTCCACCCTACAGCTAGCCGTTGCTGGAACGATATAACCTGTTCAGCCCTAATGGGCTCCATTTGTGTTACGGACCTGTGAGATCATATGCAGTCATCCTGCGCCACAGTTACTTTGATTGTACACTTTCTGATCGTATCTTGTCTTTAATATAAAGTGGGAATGGTAATTTTTACTATTTTTGAGATATGCTTATCTCAAAAATTTGTATTCTTTACTTACTTCATTTAAATATTTTAAATAATAAACTTTAATCTCTTCTCTTCTCTGAAACACTCCTCTAATCAATAAAAGCATTGATAAACCAAATCATGTGTTGTGGAGTTAAATCAAATTCATGTTTGAAAATATAAGAATATTATTATAATGGCATAATGTCATCACCAGGGGAAAGGTTCATGCAAGCTGCACACAGCTTGTTTTGATTTAGGATATAGCTGGATCAATGTGCACTGACCGCCACAGTGTTCTTGTCAGAGAACTCAGAGTCATTGATAGATGATAGCCTTTTAGTGATTGCTTTGGCATCAAAATAGATGGACATGTGCAAGGTTTTTCTAGAACAATGAAAGAGAAATAACAATTAACATATAATTCACCTAAGTATCTTCTTCCTCATTCAAGTTATAGCGATCGCTATATTAAACTTCAAAGGATTGACGGCCTATGATACAGCGTGTAACTCACGTGAGGTAAACAGACTGCATTAATATAAATTAATAAAACTTATAAACAGTATCTGCAATGAATACACTTAATACAACATTAATATTCAAATAACACTGAACTTACTTGTCCGTTACTCATACAATGTCCTTAAAGTGCGAGCAATCCAGCAAACTTTCCAGTCGTAATGGCTGATACAACTCTATAGCGCTACGCATATTCCCAGTCTACTAAATGAGCGTGAACTCCGCAGCTGCGCATGTTGCGCAATAATCTGTGACGTGCAGAGCTGATTCTGTGCGCATCTCCGGTATTATACTGAACATGGAGAATTCAGAACAGCCGCCCCCACATTTGAGCAGCAAATGTGTCGATTAGTAGAATTCTTTATGTTTGCAGATATTACATACAGTGGGGAGAACAAGTATTTGACACACTGGCGATTTTGCAGGTTTTTCTACTTACAAAGCATGTAGAGGTCTGTAATTTTTATCATAGGTAAACTTCAACTGTGAGAGACGGAATCTAAAACAAAAATCCAGAAAATCACATTGTATGATTTTTACATAATTAATTTATTTTATTTTTAATATCATTTTATTGCATGACATAAGTATTTGATCACCTACCAACCAGTAAGAATTACGGCTCTCACAGACCTGTTAGTTTTTCTTTAAGAAGCCCTCCTGTTCTCCACACATTACCTGTATTAACTGCACCTGTTTGTACTTGTTACCTCAATCAAACAGACTCCAACCTCTCCACAATGGCCAAGACCAGAGAGCTGTGTAAGGACATCAGAGATAAAATTGTAGACCTGCACAAGGCTCGGATGGGCTACAGGACAATAGGCAAGCAGCTTGGTGAGAGGGCAACAACTGTTGGCGCAATTATTAGAAAATGGAAGAAGTTCAAGATGACGGTCAATCTCCCTCGGTCTGGGGCACCATGCAAGATCTCACCTCGTGGGGCATCAATGATCATGAGGAAGGTGAGGGATCAGCCCAGAACTACACGGCAGGACCTGGTCAATGACCTGAAGAGAGCTGGGACCACAGTCTCAAAGAAAACCATTAGTAACACACTACGCCGTCATGGATTAAAATCCTGCAGCACACGCAAGGTCCCCCTGCTCAAGCCAGCGCATGTCCATGCCCGTCTGAAGTTTGCCAATGACCATCTGGATGATCCAGAGGAGGAATGGGAGAAGGTCATGTGTTCTGATGAGACAAAAATAGAGCTTTTTGGTCTAAACTCCACTCGCCGTGTTTGGAGGAAGAAGAAGGATGAGTACAACCCCAAGAACACCATTCCAACCATGAAGCATGGAGGTGGAAACATCATTCTTTGGGGATGCTTTTCTGCAAAGGGGACAGGACGACTGCACCATATTCAGAGGAGGATGGATGGGGCCATGTATCACGAGATCTTGGCCAACAACCTCCTTCCCTCAGTAAGAGCATTGAAGATGGGTCGTGGCTGGGTCTTCCAGCATGACAACAACCCGAAAAACACAGCCAGGGCAACTAAGGAGTGGCTCCATAAGAAGCATCTCAAGGTCCTGGAGTGGCCTAGCCAGTCTCCAGACCTGAACCCAATAGAAAATCTTTGGAGGGAGCTGAAAGTCCGTATTGCCCAGCGACAGCCCCGAAACCTGAAGGATCTGGAGAAGGTCTGTATGGAGGAGTGGCCCAAAATCCCTGCTGCAGTGTGTGCAAACCTGGTCAAGAACTACAGGAAACGTATGACCTCTGTAATCGCAAACAAAGGTTTCTGTACCAAATATTAAGTTCTGCTATTCTGATGTATCAAATACTTATGTCATGCAATAAAATGCAAATTAATTACTTAAAAATCATACAATGTGATTTTCTGGATTTTTGTTTTAGATTCCGTCACTCACAGTTGAAGAGTACCTATGATAAAAATTACAGACTTCTACATGCTTTGTAAGTGGGCAAACCTGCAAAATCGGCAGTGTATCAAATACTTGTTCTCCCCACTGTATTATCTGGCAGGCCTGGAAGTGGGATAAGGCGGGCTACAGGTCGTGTGTAGATTTGACCTCGTAATTGAATTTCAACAGTCCGTACACAACCATCTTTGCTTGGAATGAGTTTCACCACATGACCTATTGGCCATTGGGCTCGTGATAGATTGGGTATCCAGTGCAAGTGGCTCTGTCGGTTGCTGCCACTTGTAGCGGGAATGAAGGGTTGGCAGGTAATCACGTAGGTAATGGATCCAAAACTGATCTATTAAGTTCTGGCAACGCTGCCATCTTTGGCGTCCTATTTCAGGAGCATAAACGGCTTGTGGCAAAGAAGCGTCCCGCCGCCCCATGAGAAGCATATTTGGTGTTATAGGGTCGGGATTAGCCACATCAGCTGAAACATATACAAGTGGCTTGGAATTAAGAATACCTTCCACTTCAACTAGGATGGTGTGAAGTACGTCTTCTGACAATGATTTAGCTCCCACAGCGACCTGCAATCTCCCGCTCCCATGCCCCTCTGAAGTGTGGTGCATTAGGGGGATTGAATTTAAACTCAATCTGGTAATTGGCCAGTTGTTGTTGAAGCTGTGGTTCCAATTCCTTGGATGCCGTTCGAAGTTCCCTGTCAGCACCTCTGAAATTCGTGCCTTGATCAGAAATTATTTCTGCTGGTTTACCTCGCCTGGCAATGAATCTGCGGAGGGCTAGTAGGAAGGCATCTGTATCCAGTGAATTAAGGAAATCCAAATGAATGGCACGTGTCGTCAGGCACTTAAAAATCACCCCCCACCGCTTCTCGTTTCGTCTGCCTATCTTGTCAATGAATGGCCCAAAACAGTCAACACCTGTTGAGAAGAAAGGTGGGCGGAAGATGCGGAGATGAGCCGTTGGCAAATCTGCCATTTGAGGAACTTTAGGCTGTGCTCTCCATCTTTGACATTCGGGGCAATGAAGTTGGTACCTTTTAATGACTTGTCGACCTCTCAAGATCCAATACTGTCTCCTGATTTATGCAAATAACCTTTCAGAGCCAGTATGTAACAGCCTTTCGTCATAGTCTTTAATTAGAAGCATGGTAGCTGGATGACGAGGGTCGAGGACAATGGGATGGATATCAAGATCACTAACCTGCTGTAACTGCCGTAGCCTCCCACCTACTCTGATGAGACCTGTTGTTTGGTCCAGTTCTGGTGCTAGATTTCTGTGTCTGCTGCTGATATGAACAGGCTGGCCGCCTCTTAGTGAAACAAGCTCTTCTGGAAAACTTTGTGCTTGGCAGGCTTGCAGGAGAATAACTTCTGCTTCACGGTAGCTGTTAATTGAGTAAGTCTGGTTTGGCTCTGCCGCCTCGTGGTATTGCTGACGTACAGCCTCGACCAGGTCCTTCCACGAATCAAACTGGTTCGCATCTGGGATATCATTCTGTGGTGGTACAGATGCAAAACTGCAGAATGTCATACCTTTTAGTTTGTTAGACTTGGCTAGCTGAGTGATGTGTGGTCTCTTAGGCCATTTATCTGGAGCTTGCAAAAGGAAAGACGGCCCGTTACTCCATCTGCTAGATCTAGTAAGCTCTAGAAGCGATTTGCCTCGTGTCAAGTCATCAGCTGGGTTATTAGGTGAGTCGACATAATGCCATGATCGCTGATCTGTCAGTTCTTGTATTTCGGGTACACGAGTGCCGACAAATACAGTGGGGAGAACAAGTATTTGATACACTGCCGATTTTGCAGGTTTTCCTACTTACAAAGCATGTAGAGGTCTGTATTTTTTATTATAGGTACACTTCAACTGTGAGAGACGGAATCTAAAACAAAAATCCAGAAAATCACATTGTATGATTTTTAAATAATTAATTTGCATTTTATTGCATGACATAAGTATTTGATCACCTACCAACCAGTAAGAATTCCGGCTCTCACAGACCTGTTAGTTTTTCTTTAAGAAGCCCTCCTGTTCTCCACTCATTACCTGTATTACCTGCACTTGTTTGAACTCGTTACCTGTATAAAAGACACCTGTCCACACACTCAATCAAACAGACTCCAACCTCTCCACAATGGCCAAGACCAGAGAGCTGTGTAAGGACATCAGGGATAAAATTGTAGACCTGCACAAGGCTGGGATGGGCTACAGGACAATAGGCGAGCAGCTTGGTGAGAAGGCAACAACTGTTGGCGCAATTATTAGAAAATGGAAGAAGTTCAAGATGACGGCCAATCTCCCTCGGTCTGGGGCACCATGCAAGATCTCACCTCGTGGGGCATCAATGATCATGAGGAAGGTGAGGGATCAGCCCAGAACTACATGGCAGGACCTGGTCAATGACCTGAAGAGAGCTGGGACCACAGTCTCAAAGAAAACCATTAGTAACACATTACGCCGTCATGGATTAAAATCCTGCAGCGCACGCAAGGTCCCCCTGCTCAAGCCAGCGCATGTTCAGGCCCGTCTGAAGTTTGCCAGTGACCATCCGGATGGTCCAGAGGAGGAATGGGAGAAGGTCATGTGGTCTGATGAGACAAAAATAGAGCTTTTTGGTCTAAACTCCACTCGCCGTGTTTGGAAGAAGAAGAAGGATGAGTACAACCCCAAGAACACCATCCCAACCATGAAGCATGGAGGTGGAAACATCATTCTTTGGGGATGCTTTTCTGCAAAGGGGACAGGACGACTGCACCGTATTGAGGGGAGGATGGATGGGGCCATGTATCGTGAGATCTTGGCCAACAACCTCCTTCCCTCAGTAAAAGCATTGAAGATGGATCGTGGCTGGGTCTTCCAGCATGACAACGACCCGAAACACACAGCCAGGGCAACTAAGGAGTGGCTCCGTAAGAAGCATCTTAAGGTCCTGGAGTGGCCTAGCCAGTCTCCAGACCTGAACCCAATAGAAAATCTTTGGAGGGAGCTGAAAGTCTGTATTGCCCAGCGACAGCCCTGAAACCTGAAGGATCTGGAGAAGGTCTGTATGGAGGAGTGGGCCAAAATCCCTGCTGCAGTGTGTGCAAACCTGGTCAAGAACTACAGGAAACGTATGAGCTCTGTAATTGCAAACAAAGGTTTCTGTACCAAATATTAAGTTCTGCTTTTCTGATGTATCAAATACTTATGTCATGCAATAAAATGCAAATTAATTACTTAAAAATCATACAATGTGATTTTCTGGATTTTTGTTTTAGATTCCGTCACTCACAGTTGAAGAGTACCTATGATAAAAATTACAGACTTCTACATGCTTTGTAAGTGGGCAAACCTGCAAAATCGGCAGTGTATCAAATACTTGTTCTCCCCACTGTACCTTGAACCGGCATGACTCTGACTGTAGCCATTCTAGGACTGTTGTAGAGTCTGTCCACAGGGTGGTCTGTTTTAAAGATGGATGACAATTCTGTCTGGATTAATTTTGCCAGCTGTGCTCCAGCCAGCGCCGCACACAACTCTAAATGTGGCATGGTCTGTTGGCGTTTAGGGGCCACTTTTGACCTGGCCATAATGAATGAGACATTGGTGACGCCCTCATCAGTTGTACAGAGATATGCTACCGCTCCATACGCCCTTTCTGACGCATCACAGAAAACATGGAGGTGGTGCTCAAGTCCGGGATTATCCATGGCTTCGGGAACATAGCAATGTGGGATTGAAACTGTGCTGAGGTGTGGTAATTCCCTGTCCCAGACATTCCAAGACTCATGCAGTTCTGCAGGGAGGTCTGGGTCATCCCAGTCTCTTTTTTTTGACCATAGCTGCTGTATGAGAATCTTGGCTCTGGTGTTATAAGGTGTGATGAAACCCAAAGGGTCATACTGACTCGCTAGTATCTTGTAAACTGTATGCATTGTCAGTACTGAATGCTTGATAGGTTGATATCTGTAACCCAGTGTGTATGTTCTACAATTCCAGCAGAGTCCTAATGCAGGTTCTTGAGGGTCACACCAATTGTACTCCAGCCACCGTTCCATGTCCTGGGATCTGGCATCAGATGGTAAATGAGCTACTACTGATGATCGGTTGCTCGTCCACTGCCTAATTTGAAAATCCACCATCCACCAGTAGTGCACACAAGTCATCCACACTAGTCTTGGCTGCCGCAACAGTAGGTAGACTCTCCAGACAATTATCAACATAGAAATTGGATTGGACAGTCTGGATGAGGTCAAAAGTGCGGCGTGGGTGTTCTTTGACGTGCTTTTGTAGTGCATAGATGGCACAGCAGGGACTAATGCTGGTCCCGAACGGCAGCACCTGCCCTTCATATACTTGCGGTGGAATCTCTCATTGCAAATCTCGCCAAAGGTATCTCAGTAAGGGTCTGTCCTCAGGTAACAGGCGAACCTGGTGAAACATACCCTTAATGCCTCCACTGATAGCAACACGGTACAGTCAAAATCGCAGTAGGACCCCATGGAGAGATGGTCCCAGGTTTGGTCCTGGCAGGAGCTGCTCATTGAGAGAAGTACCCTTGTATACAAATGAACAATTGAACACCAGACGTGCCTTTCCATTATGGTAGACAAGGTGATGTGGCAGATACCAGGATTCCTCTGATTCATTAGCTTCTTTAGCCGTGATCTCCTTGACATAACCTGCTTTAATTAGTCTATTCATCTCACCTTGATAGGCAGCTGCCTTCTCTGGTTGATCTCGCAGTCTCCTTTCAGTACTGCGGAGATTGGCAAGCACAGATTCCTGAGGAACACGCATCTTGGGGGAATCGTCAGTTCTTAACAAGGGAGTGGCATAGCGTTGAATTCCATTGATTAACACCCTACAGGTCTTGCTATCTAAGATCTTGATAGAATCTTGGTCCTGTTTCGAACGAGTCAACAGCTTTTCACTGCGGTAAGGTAGAGAATATAGCTGCCACTGTCGCTCAACATCTCTATAGAGGGTATCATACGCTGTTGAAGCAGTAATGAAATAACTCTGATGAGTGGAAGTTGCTCGATTTGGAAGACCTTCAGGACCTTGAAGAGCCCAGCCTAGTTTTGTACGGACTGCGACTGGCCCAAACTGAGTGCCTCCATGAACGGTTTCTACCGCAGTGATCAGAGGGCTATTATCTGAGCCAATCAACAACAGGGGCAGAACATTCTTGAACGACTGCAATGGAATATCTCTCGAGTATATCGTTGTTGAAGAGCTTTGACTGGGTAGCTCTGTTCCACCAGATCTAATCCATCTGCAGTGAAGGCATTCTGGATTCTGTACCTGACTCCTGGTTTGATTCTGGAGGACACATCGAAGGTAACAATTGAGCCAGCCAGGAATGTGACATCAGGACGGATAGTACGTAAGGCTAAAGTTTCCTCTTTCCCTTCCAGCTGAAGCTGTTGAGCAGCAGAAGGTAGCAGCATGGTACGTTCAGCTCCGTCGTCTAATATCGCAAATGTCTCAATTGTTCTGTCCTTATTATGTAGACGCACAGGCACAACTTTCAGTAGTACTCGACCTGAGAGACTTGAAGGTGTGAGGTAGATCCTACTGTTTAGTGCACTGGTGGGCTTAACCTTGGCTCGCTGTTCAGCGATTCCTTGGAGGACCTGGAGATGTATCACCCCACAGATTCCACAAGGTTTCTTTAGGTTACAGTCCTCTGGACGATGAGAACAGCTGCATTTCCAGCACCGTTTCCCTTCTGCTATCCATTGCATGAGGTTGTCTGTAGATTGCTCCTTTATTTCTGAGCACTGTGTTAATGCTCTTTGCTGTGGCAGAATAGACAATGGACTTTGGACTTCTTCCACTGAGAGGGCGGAGGTACCGATTTAGGTGCTTTGACACTTTGTGGCTCTGTGCCATGGTAGACTGAAGTGCTCTGTCCTTTTGATCGGGTTAAAGCCCTTCCCTGAAGGGAGTAGGAGTATTTCTCTTTCTGATAACGTTCAACTAGTCTACTGGATAGACGCTGTTGTTGAGCTTTACCCTGCAGCCAACCAGAAAAGTCCTGGAGATTATATGGATTGAGGCTGGTGACATTCAGCTTGTCTTGCATCTGTAGAAACTCAATGAAATTGTCTCTGAGATACTTGGGCAGTTTGCTGAGGAGCCTGTCTATATGGGAACAACAGCTGAGTTCAATGCCTCTCAGGCCCTCCAGGGACAGCAACATACTCACAAGAAGATGAACCCTTAAGGCAAATGACTGGAAACTACTAGCTTCACCGACCTTCACATCTGGAGCGTTGAGTATGGCTGCTATTTCGCTCTGTGCTAATTGATGTGGCTGTCCATAATGCAACTGTAGAGCCTGCATTGCTTCTGTATATGGCTGAGCTTCATGTCGACAAGACTGTCCAATCATTTGAGCCTCTGGAAGCTTAAGATGTTCAAGCAACACGTGATATTTGTATTTCTCTGACAGCTCAGTATGTGGGTCTAGAAGATTATCCAAAGATAGTTTCAGATTGGCGCAATCCCTTTCACTGTCTACAGCAAAGTCTGGTATGGAAGGTTTTGGCACTCCATATAAGTTAATGGGAGGTGGAGGAGCTGCCTGACAATTAGCATACTGTGGCCAAGTTACTTGTTGTGCTGGGTAGTGAACACTATGTGCACCAGCATAACTAGGCTGTGCTGAGTCACCACCAGGATAACTGGGATGGCAATCAGCATAAACAGAAGGTACAGAGTGTTGCATCATATGTATTGCAGTGGGAAGATTAGTGGCCCATTGCTGCTGGGACAAAAAGGGGGCGCCCTCAACTCCTATAGACCTTCTAATTTCAGGAGGTGACTTATCTTTATATTGCCTGCGTGGGAGTAACTGTCCTTGTACAGCAGTATCAGAAGCTGTAGGGGGTTGTAGAAACACAAAGCATGACAATGGTATTGAGTGGACTGAACTCATATCATGCAGTGGAAGTGTTCGCTGGGCGGAATGAGCTCTTATGGAACCATGTACCACATTCTGCATAACTGGAACTAGTGAGATCGGAGGTAATTCGGCTCTCCTTTGTTTAGGGCTCATTATATCAGGCCGACATTCTGAAAAGTCAACTGCTGTCTTTGTGAAGTGTGGAGCAGTCAAGGTAATGTTATGAACTGACTCAGGGGAAAGTGCTCCCTTCTGAGATGCTATATCTTCTTCTTGGAGTGAGAGGTTGTCTGCTTCCTCCTCCAGTAGAAAAGCATTAATGCGTTTTAACATATCCTGTCGACGCTGCTGCCTTTTCTCATAAAGAGACTGCTTGTAAGCTGTGCAATCTCAGCTGACTCCTCCCTCTCAGCTGCAGTGATGTTCTCCATCAATTCTCTCAGGGACATTTTATTCTTTGCTCGGTCTTGTTCTGCCTTACGTACTGGTGTAGACATACTCAGCAAAGATACTGCTCTGTCACTAGCTGTGGGACTAGTTGTCCTTGGAAAATTATAGTCCATAACAAAGTCCTCCAGGTGCTTAGGAAGCTTACTCTGTCTCACTGGTCTTCCTGCTGGCTGATCTGGACTGGACGGGTTATCATCGGGCAATGACATATCTGTAGTAGTCAGCTCCGGCTCGAAGGACCATGTTTTGATTTAGGATATAGCTGGATCAATGTGCACTGACCGCCACAGTGTTCTTGTCAGAGAACTCCGAGTCATTGATAGATGATAGCCTTTTAATGATTGCTTTGGCATCAAAATAGATGGACATGTGCAAGGTTTTTCTAGAACAATGTAAGAGAAATAATAATTAACATATCATTCACATAAGATATAAATAAACTCAACATAAAGTATCTTCTTCCTCATTCAAATTATAACGATCGCTATATTAAACTTCAAAGGACTGACGGCCTATGATACAGCGTGTAACTCACGTGAGGTAAACAGATCACATTATTATAAATGAATAAAACTTATAAACAGTATCTGCAATGAATACACTTAATACAACATTAATATTCAAATAACACTGGACTTACTTGTCTGTTACTCATACAATGTCCTTAAAGTGCGAGCAATCCAGCGAACTTTCCAGTCGTAATGGCTGATGCAACTCTATAGTGCTACGCATATTCTCAGTCTACTAAATGAGCGTGAGCTCCGCAGCTGCGCATGTTGCGCAATAATCTGTGACGTGCAGCGCTGATTCTGTGCGCATCTCCGGTATTATACTGAACATGGAGAATTCAGAACACAGCTGCTTCCTCATTGACAAACACTGGAAGACATTTGCGTGTTTGTTTCCTATGATGGATTGTAAGCAAATATGAATCTCATTCAGTGCTCTTTTTGTTTTCTGTCTTATAAAATATCCCATTACTATTTTTAGTGAGAAACCTCTTCAAATGAATCAGTGATTGAGTGAACTGTCTGAACGAATCAAACTGAATCACAAACAATTAAAGAACATTTTCTAAACCTGTTTGACCGATTAGATTGAAAGCGGTTCATTCACTATTCTGGCGTTGCTAGTTCTGATTCTAAACAGCTGATAGAAAACACACAGGACATGATTCCTGAAATATTATCAGAAAAATGATTCTCAGGTCAGAATAGGGCAAACATCAGAGAAGGATTTATCAGTAATATTTTACTGGGGCTCATGAGTAGGCTCCAAATATCCACTTTGGGAATTTCAAAAACAGAATATTGGTTGTGATAATGATTCCAGGCAGGGAAAGACAAGCAATACTAATGGGGATGACGTCCGTGAGGATGCTACAATTATTTATTTACCCTGCTATGTAGAATGAGGATTGTCAAGATAGTGTAGACTGGTAAAAAATGTTTGCCCTGCAATGATACGTTATTCCGTTTGTGTGTTTAGAAGCTTGTTGCTTGTATGCTAGCACCATCTCGGTTGCTCAAAAAACCCTTTTATTCTATATTAATATTAACATAAATATAATATAAAAAAATGCATTTTACAGTGAATGCACTAGGCAGTAAGCATACGCGACGCGCCCGGCCCTACCTGTTTGTGGCTGACTTCAAGCTAATGCATTAGCATTTAACATAGGCTACCCTGTCATGCGTTTTGACAGATGCGTGTGCGTCCTCAGCGCAAAACGTTCATTTTACAGGTTATATCCTCATCTGTAAATGTTACTAATTTACGTGAGTATTTCCATTTTGCTGGAAAGCGCGTCCTGACAGTCTGCATTAAGCTACAAACTTCACTGAACGAGCTCAAGTTTTTATAGCACTCATGACACGTTTGTTTAAAGGAGAGCATTGGGCAGTGGAATTGTGTGTTCCCATTCAGTCGGTCACGTTCGACGTACGTCGGAACTGACCGACGAATTGGGGATCATTTTCAGAGACCAATCTACTTCGAGTGTTTTAAAACGAGCCAATGAACATTGGCATGTGGTTCACGCATTCCACACTCATCCCCGCAGCGCGGGTATAAATAAGGAAGTGGAAGCACCGCATCTTTGCTTTCTGCTTCGGAGCCGAACAATGGCTGTGGTTTGCAGTGTTGTTTCCTACGAAGAGTGTTACTACGAGTCTGCCTTTGGAGTTGACGTCTCTGGATCTGGTGCGGGTGATATAGCACGTTCAGCGGTGGTCGCGTCACGTTTGACGAACAAACAGCTGTTTTCACAGCTCAGAGCTGGGCGTCTTCAATGAGATTGAGTGCTCACAGCAGGCTTGCACTTTCGAACAGCTGTGAGCCGTGGCCGTTCCCCTGTGTGCTTCAGCACTGTCAGAGCGTTTCCTCTAAAAGAGCTTACACGGTTTGACCCTGCATCTTTTTCAAGATGTT
Organism: Coreius guichenoti; assembly: GCA_039654105.1. Taxonomy (NCBI): domain Eukaryota; kingdom Metazoa; phylum Chordata; class Actinopteri; order Cypriniformes; family Gobionidae; genus Coreius; species Coreius guichenoti. The sequence continues at coordinate 36,153,919 of CM077174.1, forward strand.
ATTCAAACCGTGTGTTTCTAGATGCGGTTGTTTCCTGTCCTCATTTGACGGCCACGTATAAACGTGAGATTGCGTTCGTGGGTGATCTATGTTCTCTCAGGGTAATGTAATCACGCCGAGCGGCCGGCTGACAGCACGGGTTGTCACGGCAACCCAGCGCATCACTCGGCGCTCTAGATGCGCGGTTGAGACTATGAAACCTCAAACGGGGTTGAGTCTCTTCACCTATTCCCCGATCTAGTTCCTTTTCTGGTGCACCAGAAAAGGGCAACTTTGGCTAATAAGCCTTGGTGACCTGAGGATTACAGTGGGGCTTCCCCGCCGGGTACGTCTCCGTGGGCCCCCCACTCTTCTAGCGCATCGCAAGCATGTTGAGACTGTGTGTGGGTGGTTCATGTTCTTTCATGAGAACATGACCACGTCGCCGTGTTGTTCGTCTTGCCTTTTTCATAAGGGCTTGAGGGTTCAGTGCGCCGTGTGCCGTCGAGTCTGACGGCCACGCTCACTGTCTCACATGACTGCTGGTAGCTTACAGATGAGATTACTGGTCCTTTTAAAAAGGGGACCTAGCGTTTCATTTGGGGCTCTGGCAGAGGACAGATGTCAATTGCTGCATCGGAGAGAGAGCTGTTATGCGCTGGAAATGAAGATGAGGCTGAGTTTCCCACTATAATAGTGTGTGCTCATGCTGAATCAGATTCAGAGTTGACAGCCATGCTTTTGTAACCCACCCATAAAATTGAGGCTGTATTACTATGTATTTTCATGTTTTTTTTTTTACTTTTTTTTTTTTGTTGCCTAATGCATAAAATGTTCAGACATGTGGTTTTATTATTTTGTTTTATTATTTTGTTTTCGTGAGGGATGAAAATAAGTAATAAATAAAGTGAGTCGATGGGTGCTGATGTCACATGTACGCCAGCTCGTTGAAGAGAGATGTGAGCCACATGTGTGGCTATCGTTAATCTTATCCATCTTCTTCAATATTTTTCTAAATGGATGTCTGAACTGTTTTATTGCATTAGCGGTTGGACGTTGCATCTGTAAGAATCGGTTTTACTGCTAAGACAAAAACTGAAGATCCAACCCCCTGCAATAGAACAATAAAACTCACTAATCTGGTGCGAAGATCTCACAGAAAGAGTGTAGGACATCGGCCTGCCCAAACCTTCTCCCCCTCTCCCTCACCGACTCCCTTCCCTCTGATTCAAGTCACAGAATGCAAATATACCACAGATTATGTATCTTGTGAATCTATTGTTCTTCCCTTTTCATGTGTGGTATCTTTTTAAAGGTCTCAGTGTGATTGGTAAAATGGTCTCAACTTCACTGCTGTCACTGGTAGGAAGAGAAAGATTGAAACTTATGAGAATTCTGTTCTCCTTTTGAGTAGTCTCAGAAGATATCTGATCCTCTCCCCCGAAACCAGGTGTTTGTGTTGCAAATATTTACAACCCTTTGTTCTGGTCTGGGTATTTAAGGAAGGGTGGCAGAGCTGCCATTTGGGAACATTCTGTAGCCAGAGCCCCCATGCAGTGCTGTGTCAGTGTCCGAGAGGCACTCACACACACTGTATGTACAGTGCCAGATATAATGACTCTTTGAAACTATTTTCATGTTACTTTGTAATTGTATTTTATATTTTTATGCTGAAAGTTGTGTACCATGGATTCGTGTTTCATTATCTTTATGTAAGTTCTGTCTGGCCAAAATAAATGTTAATCTTGATTTATCTTGTATTATTCTGAAATCATTATTCTAGTATGGATCAATGTGGAGTCCTTTATTTCCGCAAATCTTGTGCCAGAATAGATCAAACCGAGGACCCCATGACTGAAGCATGGAGCGCAGCATGCGGGGTAATCCGATTTCTGACTATTACTGTATTAGCAAGTTGCAGCTCTCGTGTCTATTAATCAAATTACACTTTTTGTTGAGTAAGCAGGTGCGACCACATCAAGGTAAAATATTCACTCTGCAATCCGCTGACTAATATTAGAACTGGCCAGTTTGTGTTCGTGAATGCGCGACTCGCGACGCGTCTGTTTCTGTGCGATATCGGGTCCCTTGATGAACGAATATTTGAAAATAAGAGATACTAAGAAAAATCAACGATCCAAATTAAATCACAACGAATCATCAGCTGTTAAATTACGAACGTAACAAATTGAACGAAGTCACATAAAATTGGAGTCAGATCACTTTATTCATGGAGTCAGATTTAAAATTAGATGTTAATAAATTAAGTGAATTTAACAGAAATGCTGAAAAGGCTTACACGCAGAATCCTTCAACCAAGCCGTTAGATTCCGTTTTTGGGCTAATGGATGGACCTTACACATCGCAAGCTCAAGGAGTTCGGACTGGCTCAGCGCTCGTGATCGTGTTGGATTTGCACAGTGAGAGAGCCGCGTTGGATTTCACTGCGGGGTGATTGCATCATCCAAGGACTTCGCTTTAAGGGTATGTTTCACCAGGTACGCCTGTTACCTGAGGACAGACCCTTACTGAAATACCTTTGGCGAGATTTGCAATGAGATATTGCACCGCAAGTATATGAATGGCAGGTGCTGCCGTTCGGGACCAGCAGTAGTCCCTACTGTGCCATCTATGCACTACAAAAGCATGTCAAAGAACACCCACGCCGCACTTCTGACCTCATCCAGACTGTCCAATCCAGTTGCTATGTTGAATGTTGATAATTGTCTGGAGAGTCTACCTACTGTTGCGGCAGCCAAGACTAGAGTGGATGACTTGCGTGCACTACTGGCGGATGGTGGATTTTCAAATTAGGCAGTGGACGAGCAACCGATCATCAGTAGTAGCTCATTTACCATCTGATGCCAGATCCCAGGACATGGAGCAGTGGCTGGAGTACAATTGGTGTGACCCTCAAGAACCTGCATTAGGACTCTGCTGGAATTGTAGAACATACACACTGGGTTACAGATATCGACCTATCAAGCATTCAGTACTGACAATACATACAGTTTACAAGATACTAGCGAGTCAGTATGACCCTTTGGGTTTCATCACACCTTATACCACCAGAGCCAAGATTCTCATACAGCAGCTATGGTCAAAGAAAAGAGACTGGGATGACCCAGACCTCCCTGCAAAACTGCTTGAGTCTTGGAATGTCTGGGAGAGGGAATTACCACACCTCAGCACAGTTTCAATCCCGCGTTGCTATGTTCCCGAAGCCATGGATAATCCCGGATTTGAGCACCACCTCCATGTTTTCTGTGATGCGTCAGAAAGGGCCTATGGAGCGGTAGCATACCTCTGTACAACTGATGAGGGCTCCAATGTCTCCAATGTCTCATTCATTATGGCCAGGTCAAAAGTGGCCCCTAAACGCCAACAGACCATGCCACGGTTAGAGTTGTGTGCGGCGCTGCATGGAGCACAGCTGGCAAAATTAATCCAGACAGAATTGTCATCCTTCTTGCAACAGACCACCCTGTGGACAGACTCTACAACAGTCCTAGAATGGCTACAGTCAGAGTCATGCCGGTTCAAGGTATTTGTCGGCACTCGTGTATCCGAAATACAAGAACTGACAGATCAGCGATCATGGCGTTATGTCGACTCACCTAATAACCCAGCTGATGACTTGACATGAGGCAAATCGCTTCTAGAGCTTACTAGATCTAGCAGATGGAGTAACAGGCCGTCTTTCCTTTTGCAAGCTCCAGATAAATGGCACACATCACTCAGCTAGCCAAGTCTAACGAACTAAAAGGTATGACATTCTGCAGTTTTGCATCTGTACCACCACAGAATGATATCCCAGATGCGAACCAGTTTGATTCGTGGAAGGACCTGGTCGAGGCTGTATGTCAACAATGCCACGAGGCGGCAGAGCCAAACCAGACTTACTTAATTAACAGCTACCATGAAGCAGAAGTTATTCTCCTGCAAGCCTGCCAAGCACAAAGTTTTCCAGAAGAGCTTGTTTCACAAAGAGCCGGCCAGCCTGTTCATATCAGCAGCAGACTCAGAAATCTAGCACCAGAACTGGACCAAACAACAGGTCTCATCAGAGTAGGTGGAAGGCTACTTGATATCCAACCCATTGTCCTAGACCCTCGTCATCCAGCTACCATGCTTCTAATTAAAGACTATAACGAACGGCTGTTACATACTGGCTCTGAAAGGTTATTTGCAGAAATCAGGAGACAGTATTGGATCTTGAGAGGTCAACAAGTCATTAAAAGGTACCAACTTCATTGCCCCGAATGTCAAAGATGGAGAGCACAGCCTAAAGTTCCTCAAATGGCAGATTTGCCAACGGCTCGTCTCCGCATCTTCCGCCCACCTTTCTTCTCAACAGGTGTTGACTGTTTTGGGCCATTCATTGACAAGATAGGCAGACAAAACGAGAAGCGGTGGGGGGTGATTTTTAAGTGCCTGACGACACATGCCATTCATTTGGATTTCCTTAATTCACTGGATACAGATGCCTTCCTACTAGCCCTCCGCAGATTCATTGCCAGGCGAGGTAAACCAGCAGAAATAATTTCCGATTAAGGCACGAATTTCAGAGGTGCTGACAGGGAACTTCGAACAGCATTCAAGGAATTGGAACCACAGCTTCAACAACAACTGGCCAATTACCAGATTGAGTTCAAATTCAATCTCCCTAATGCACCACACTTCAGAGGGGCATGGGAGCGGGAGATTGTAGGTCGCTGTGGGAGCTCAATCATTGTCAGAAGACGTACTTCACACCATCTTAGTTGAAGTGGAAGGTATTCTTAATTCCAAGACGCTTGTATACGTTTCAGCTGATGTGGCTAATCCCGACCCTATAAAACCAAATATGCTTCTCATGGGGCGGCGGGACGCTTCTTTGCCACAAGCCTTTACTCCTGAAATAGGACGCCAAAGATGGCAGCATTGCCAGAACTTAATAGATCAGTTTTGGATCCATTACCTACGTGATTACCTGCCAACCCTTCATTCCCGCTACAAGTAGCAGCAACCGACAGACCCACTTGCACTGGATACCGTGGTAATGATAATTGACCCCAATCTACCACGAGCCCAATGGCCAATAGGTCATGTGGTGAAACTCATTCCAAGCAAAGATGGTTGTGTACGGACTGTTGAAATTCAATTACGAGGTAAAATCTACACACGACCTGTAGCCCGCCTTATCTCACTTCCAGGCCTGCCAGATAATACTGTGGGGAGAACAAGTATTTGATACTGCCGATTTTGCAGGTTTGCCCACTTACAAAGCATGTAGAAGTCTGTAATTTTTATCATAGGTACTCTTCAACTGTGAGTGACGGAATCTAAAACAAAAATCCAGAAAATCACATTGTATGATTTTTAAGTAATTAATTTGCATTTTATTGCATGACATAAGTATATGATACATCAGAAAAGCAGAACTTAATATTTGGTACAGAAACCTTTGTTTGCGATTACAGAGGTCATACGTTTCCTGTAGTTCTTGACCAGGTTTGCACACACTGCAGCAGGGATTTTGGCCCACTCCTCCATGCAGACCTTCTCCAGATCCTTCAGGTTTCGGGGCTGTCGCTGGGCAATACGGACTTTCAGCTCCCTCCAAAGATTTTCTATTGGGTTCAGGTCTGGAGACTGGCTGGGCCACTCCAGGACCTTGAGATGCTTCTTATGGAGCCACTCCTTAGTTGCCCTGGCTGTGTGTTTCGGGTCATTGTCATGCTGGAAGACCCAGCCACGACCCATCTTCAATGCTCATACTGAGGGAAGGAGGTTGTTGGCCAAGATCTCGCGATACATGGCCCCATCCATCCTCCCCTGAATATGGTGCAGTCGTCCTGTCCCCTTTGCAGAAAAGCATCCCCAAAGAATGATGTTTCCACCTCTATGCTTCACGGTTGGAATGGTGTTCTTGGGGTTGTACTCATCCTTCTTCGTACTCCAAACACGGCGAGTGGAGTTTTGACCAAAAAGCTCTATTTTTGTCTAATCAGACCACATGACCTTCTCCCATTCCTCCTCTGGATCATCCAGATGGTCACTGGCAAACTTCAGACGGACCTGGACATGCGCTGGCTTGAGCAGGGGGACCTTGCGTGCGCTGCAGGATTTTAATCCATGACGGCGTAGTGTGTTACTAATGGTTTTCTTTGAGACTGTGGTCCCAGCTCTCTTCAGGTCATTGACCAAGTCCTGCCGTGTAGTTCTGGGCTGATCCCTCACCTTTCTCATGATCATTGATGCCCCACGAGGTGAGATCTTGCATGGTGCCCCAGACCGAGGGAGAACTTCTTCCATTTTCTAATAATTGCGCCAACAGTTGTTGCCTTCTCACCAAGCTGCTTGCCTATTGTCCTGTAGCCCATCCCAGCCTTGTGCAGGTCTACAATTTTATCCCTGATGTCCTTACACAGCTCTCTGGTCTTGGCCATTGTGGAGAGGTTGGCGTCTGTTTGATTGAGTGTGTGGACAGGTGTCTTTTATACAGGTAACGAGTTCAAACAGGTGCAGTTAATACAGGTAATGTGTGGAGAACAGGAGGGCTTCTTAAAGAAAAACTAACAGGTCTGTGAGAGCCGGAATTCTTACTGGTTGGTAGGTGATGAAATACTTATGTCATGCAATAAAATGCAAATTAATTATGTAAAAATAATACAATGTGATTTTCTGGATTTTTGTTTTAGATTCCGTCTCTCACAGTTGAAGTGTACCTATGATAAAAATTACAGACCTCTGCATGCTTTGTAAGTAGAAAAACCTGCAAAATCGCCAGTGTATCAAGTACTTGTTCTCCCCACTGTATGTAATATCTGCAAACATAAAGAATTCTACTAATTGACACATTTGCTGCTCAAATGTGGGGGCGGCTGTTCTGAATTCTCCATGTTCAGTATAATACTGGAGATGCGCACAGAATCAGCGCTGCACGTCACAGATTATTGCGCAACATGCGCAAGCTGCGGAGTTTACGCTCATTTAGTAGACTGGGAATATGCGTAGCGCTATAGAGTTGCATCAGCCATTCCGACTGTAAAGTTCGCTGGATTGCTCGCACTTTAAGGACATTGTATGAGTAACGGACAAGTAAGTTCAGTGTTATTTTAATATTAATGTTGTATTAAGTGTATTCATTGCAGATACTGTTTATAAGTTTTATTCATTTATATTAATGCGATCTGTTTACCTCACGTGAGTTACGCACTGTATAGGTCGTCAATCCTTTAAAGTTTAATATAGCGATCGCTATAACTTGAATGAGGAAGAAGATACTTAGGTGAATTATATGTTAATTGTTATTTCTCTTTCATTGTTCTAGAAAAACCTTGCACATGTCCATCTATTTTGATGCCAAAGCAATCACTAAAAGGCTATCATCTATCAATGACTCTGAGTTCTCTGACAAGAACACTGTGGCGGTCAGTGCACATTGATCCAGCTATATCCTAAATCAAAACAAGCTGTGTGCAGCTTGCATGAACCTTTCCCCTGGTGATGACATTATGCCATTATAATAATATTCTTATATTTTCAAACATGAATTTGATTTAACTCCACAACACATGATTTGGTTTATCAATGCTTTTATTGATTAGAGGAGTGTTTCAGAGAAGAGAAGAGATTAAAGTTTATTATTTAAAATATTTAAATGAAGTAAGTAAAGAATACAAATTTTTGAGATAAGCATATCTCAAAAATAGTAAAAATTACCATTCCCACTTTATATTAAAGACAAGATACGATCAGAAAGTGTACAATCAAAGTAACTGTGGCGCAGGATGACTGCATATGATCTCACAGGTCCGTAACACAAATGGAGCCCATTAGGGCTGAACAGGTTATATCGTTCCAGCAACGGCTAGCTGTAGGGTGGAAAAATGATATAAGTTATTCTGATCATTATAGTCGTGTTAGAATCAAAATAATAAAACAAATTAGCCATCACATGTTAGTGTATGATATGAAATGATAGTATTGTAAATTATAATCGGAAGTATTCTCACAGGTCCAGGAGATCTCCAGACAGTTCTCAACACCCAGGTTGTTAGGTTCTCCAGAGCACCAGTAGGTATAGTCGTACGCAGTTCCATCAGTCCACAGCCACTGTCCTTCCTAAAGAGCAAAGACAGTGACAGCACGACTGTACTCGGACTTCAGTAAGAAGCTAATTAACTAAGTCAGCTTTAAACCGCCTTCATTAGAAATTTTGCATTTACTGTTTAAAGCAGAAAGTTCAGTTTAGACAAACAAACAGATCTCTTTAGGACACACAATTTAACTTACGATTTCTCCATCATGACCACCAGTCCAGGCACGTGTGGAAGAAGAAGGCAACAGACTCAGCAGGAAATTATTTTCCACTTTACTATGCACAGAAACGAGATTTGCACCAAAACTTTGGCAGTTTCTCTAAAAAGACAGATTTGTTATTGTCAATACAAAATCTAATATTTTTTATCATAAAGGATAATTGACTATTTAGTCACTTTTTAGTCATTTTAAAACAAAGTCTACTCTGATTGATTATATGCCCAGTATCATTTTTCCATATTATTTATTTGCAGAAAATAAAGGTATACTTTAAAAATAATAAAAATTACCATTCACTTTATATTAAGTGTCTTTAACTACTACTGTACTAATATTTAAATTAATCATTTGATTCAATGCACTTATTGTTTACATACATGTTTTTACATTGTACTTGTATTAAAAAAACCTGCATGTTATTACAGCTGTAATTAATTTCTGTAATTAGATCGATGATTACACTGTTGACACTTCCCTTACACCTTAACCCACCCTTAAACCTACCCATACCACCAACACTGCCCTAGCCTTACCCGTATCCCACCTCAACAGCAGCGAAAGTGTTTTACAATACAGCATCAATATTATAATTATACTGTACCTTATTTATTGATTTGATGTATTAAAGACACCTAATGTAAAGTGTGACCAAATCACCTTGTTGTAACTAACACATTACCTGTGCTGCAACCCAGTTAACCGTCTGAGGGAAGAACTTGTAGCACCGGAGTCCAAACTTTGTCCATCCACAGGGGCATATTTTACCTAAATTAATTGCATCCAGTGCATAAATGTTAAGGCTTTTGTAACATTCACAGCAAATATTTTTTTTACTTTTTTATGTAGCTTATTTTATGTTTGTGTGATTAAGTGTCTAAATTATGTGTATTTTGACACTGTAAATTCCTCATTAATCATGCAAATATTATTAAATGGAATATTGTACGGTTCCAAAATGCTTTTAAAATGAAATAGCGAGGGTTTTTACAAATAAATGTCTTACCTGCATCCCCCATGGAGAAGATAACAAAAAGAAGCAGAAAACTTCTCAGCATTGCCATGATGAACCTGAAATGAATAAGCAGGAAAAGTCAAATGTCTGCACTCTGTGGATTCTCAATGTATTTAAAGACAAAACACAGATACTTTAGAAATGTTATTCAGTAGGTTTTCGTTCCAAAAACTCACCTTGGTTTGGTTGTTGCCTTTAGAATCTCAGAGGAAGATTGGAGAGTGAAGTTTCAGAAACAGCCCTGCTTTTATACTTTACTTAATGTCAAGTGTGTATAGGCTAAGGCACGAGGATGAAATGTGATCGTTTGATATGTAGACTTTTGTACACATGAAATAAAATACAAATATTGGAGAACGTGTAAGATGAGCCTGTAGAAATGTAAATGTTAGTTTAACTAAATATTTATTTTTAAATATTTTAAAAATGTATAGTTAAGTTGAATATTAGTCATAAGGGACATTTTCCCCATTAAATATTTGAAATAGCCTACAGTGCATCCGGAACGTATTCACAGCGCTTCACTTTTTCCACATTTTGTTATGTTACAGCCTTCCATTCCAAAATGGATTAAATTTATTATTTTCCTCAAGATTCTACAAAAAATACCCAATAATGACAAAGTGAAAGAAGTTTGTTTGAAATCTTTGCAAATGTATTAAAAATAAAAAACAAAAAAAATCACATGTACATAAGTATTTTTAAAAATAACATAAAATCAATCACTACTAACTTTTTGTTTTTGTAATAATACCGAAAACTGCACGTCTGCTTTCTGCATGAAGCAAATTTAACCTTAAACTAATGTAGCTTAATTGTTGTTAAAAAAACAAAACAAAAAAAACATTAAGTTATCTTTAATCAAAGCTAAATTTAAGAAGCTAAAGTTCAGCTACATTTTACATTGTCACTTCATAGAATAGGCTATTTCTCATTACATTATTTCACTGATGCCGGAGCAAGGTGAGACATAAATAGTCATGAAAAATAATAATGTAAACATGAAAAGATATGATGAAATGAAACAACTCTGTTCAGAGCTCTGGTCTGTTTGTACAATACAAGGAAACTGAGAAAAGGTGTTTTTACAGCAACACCAGCAAGACCAACAAAACCATATTTATGCTAGTTGTGAGATGATGGATAATGATAATGGAGATAATATTGTTAATATTGCAAATATTTATATGCAGTTTAAAGACAGACGTTTAAATGTTTGTAAAATGTGTTTGCATGCACGCACGCAACGTTTCTGACCTCCTATGACATCCAAAAGTTTTGTGCTATCATCATCTAAAGATTTGGTGAATAATTAATGAGTTTGAAGAAGATTGTTTTTAACAAAATTCAGAATGGTGGAAATTATGCTCCGTCTAGGCCATTTGAATTAAAAGCTCAAAAGCAAAATAAAAGTCAAACTTTAAGCACTTTGTGCCACTATAGAGTTTGAGTCACAGACCCTTCATCTGGACACATGTACTGGACACTGGACACAAATTTGTAAAAGTTTAAAAAGAAAAAAAAAATATATATATATATATATAAACATACATAAGACATAAATAAAAAGTAAATATATTTCACATTTATTTAATTGAAGAACCTGGTTGTATCAATTGTTGTGAAAAAAATGCATTAGACAAAAATATCTTGTTATCTTCAAGCAAAGCTAAATTAATTTTTTCATTGTCACTCCCACATTAAAATGTACAGTATTAAGTCATATTTTTCTGTTTCTGCTCTTTCTCAGACTGGCAGCTTTTCATTTTGTGGTGAACTGACACTTTAAATTACATTAGCTAATCATAAAAAAGTACGTTATGTGTGGATTTGAGGTCCCTGGCAGGGGCGGTGCTAGGGGTGGGCTAACGGGGCTTAAGCCCTGAACGTTTTGTTACTGAACAATTAATAAGAAAAATAATTATGAATATGATTACAGCTATGGCGATTTGTGAAAAGTGCACTGTAAAAACACGTGAAATCTACAGTAATTTACTGTGTTTGTGCACGGGAAATTACTGTATACAAGTTCACAGTAGAAAGTTCAAAGAGAAAATCCAACGCAACTTTGAGGGGACAGAGCGAAACATGATTGTATCTCTGCTAAGCTAGCGGACATGAGAACTCCCAGAAGGGCCAATAACACATACATTTATAAGGGAGGACTTTATTGACTATAATCATTTTAACCAGACTCAGAAACACTCAAACCATAAGTCCAAACACAGAAATAGTTGCAGAAGAGTTTATATGAAATATTCCACACAAAAACCATCATATATACCATAGAGGGTCAACACATAAAGACGAAACCTTTCTAAATTTCAATGGTTTACCGCTGGGGGCGATCTCTGTGAACCCATGAATCATGCGGATTCACTAGGTCGCCCCCCAGCGACGAATCATTGATTAAGTGTCTATGTCTATTTCCTGAGTATGAAGAGTCTAAGTGTCTATTTCCTGATCTCTGATGAGTTTTATACATTTATAGACGTTTTAATGAGGTATTTGTATAATTAAAATGAATAATAGTAGTTAAAGATGATGTGCTACAAACAGTATTGGACAGTATTGGCTATGACTCGATGACAAATGTTACACTAAGACACTCTTCGCCGCTCCTCAAACATAAAACATTAGTTTTTATATATAGTGTTTGAGTAAAGAAAACGCTGTACTTATGCAAACAAACAGTTCTTTATTTACCCTAATATTGTAAACAAGCTGAGATCGGTCTTCGTGCAGCACTTCATTCACGATAGAGACGGATGGAGTTATGAGATTTGACTGACAGTTTGAAGAGCCAATTGAGTAATGAGGTTTAATCACAAGCTCTTATTAATACTTTTCATTGGTTAAATATTTCAAAACCCACAGAGAGACCTAAAGGTTGATCAAGGTTGATGTGCCAATTCTGCTCCTGGGTGTGATAGGGTAAGTTATATAATGATAAAGCATTTGTCTGATAGTGTATTATTAATGCTAATTAAGTTATATAATAAAATATGGACAAAAGGAATACTGCCAAAGATTTGGAAGCAAGTAATCCCTATTGTAAAACCAGGTAAAAATCCAACAAACCCAGGAAGTTATCGTCCAATTGCTTTAACTTCAAACATATGTTATTAACGGAAAAGATCATAGTTCATAGATTAACATATGATCTAGAGATGATGGGCAAATTATATTGCCAAAAGTATTGGGACACCCCTCCAAATAATTGAATTCAGGTGCTCCAATCACTTCCATGGCCACAGGTGTATAAAATCAAGCACCTAGGCATGCAGACACTTCTACAAACATTTGTGAAAGAATGGGTCACTTTCAGGAGCTCAGTGGTACATGACCATTTTTCAACGTTTCCTGGATATTGCAGTGACCAACAGCTTCATTTTACACAAAGAGCTGTGTGCCATATCCCAGGACAAGTCCATGACACTGCAAAACTTTCAGGAGCTTCTGGCTGCTCAGCTCACAGGTGTTCCCCTGGATGGCAGCCCCAAAGAGAGATGCGATCATCTGCCTGTTCCTGTGAGTGACATTTATGACCTGTCACAGAGGGCCAGCATAGGTCGGCGTCATTGCATACAATGCAGAAGGAGCACCCCATGGAAGTGTGATGTGGGCCTATGCTTGCAACTTGATAGGAACTGCTTCAGAGAGCACCACATCTGAATGACTAGAATGAATGATCAAAAACACCTGGAGAACTGGGGTAAAGAAACAGGCTCCTGTGTGAAAACTCTGCAACCCAGTGTCACAAAAAAAGACTTGTATATATGTATTATAGTTTATTCTTTAAGTTCAAAGTGTTAGATTCTTTTGTTCAGGGGTTTCCTGATTTTTTTTCTAAATAAAAAGCAGTAAAATTTATTCCCATTTTTTTTTTTTAATTTGTCTATTTAAGTTCTATTTTCAAACTCACCACACACAGTAAGAGTCAATAACTGTAATTGATTGAAAATGTATTGTTTTCTGAAAAAAAAAAAAAAAAAAAAATACACCTTGCACTTGAGGATAGCACATTGTGTTATAATTGTACAGTCAAAAAAACTAAATATGTGAAAACGCCCTTTTTTAGCTTCAGGTTCTAAAGGGTTAACTAAAAGTAACATCTACATTGTCAATATATGCTGTTGAAATGGTTTGCTATCATAATAAGTTTAACATGGGTAGAGGAAGTAAAACCAGACAGTAGATATGCTCTGTCTCTGCTTCTGTGGTAACATCACTATCTACTCATCATTCTTCTAGAGAGGATTTGATGTGTGAAATATTTACATTATTATGGTGTATAAATAATGTAAATATTACATTCTCCATACAAGCAATTCCGCCTATTACGACCTCACACAGGCCCATACTCAAAAAACTTTCAGAATCCGGAAGGAGTGTATTTGGCACAGAAATACTCTGTCATACGTCCAACTCGTGTTTTGAAATTTTGGCCATGTTTAACACAGACAGACACAACGGCACTCGGACAGGTAGGAGCTGACAGCAAGCCGACAAACACACTGGCGTCATCTTGACTCCTCCTGTCCATATTTACTAGGTAGGATGAGACACTTGGGATTGAATGCATCGCTGTTCATAACTGGAGTACACGAGACTGGTCTATGTGAGAATAAGGATTTGGAATATTTATTAGGCCACAGATGTATAAAATCAAGCACCTAGGCATGCAGACTGCTTCTACAAACATTTGTGAAAGAATGGGTCGCTCTCAGGAGCTCAGTGAATTCAGGCGTGGTACCGTGATAGGTTGCCACCTGTGCAATAAGTCCATTCATGAAATGTCCTCACTACTAAATATTCCACGGTCAACTGTTAGTGGTATTATGACAAAGTGGAAGCAATTGGGAACAACAGCAACTCAGCCACGAAGTGGTAGGCCACAAACCGGTAAAATCACAAACCGGGGTCAGCACATGCTGAGGCGCACAGTGCGCAGAAATTGTCAACTTTCTGCAGAGTCAATAGCTACAGACCTCCAATCTTCGCGTGGCCTTCAGATTAGCTCAAGAACAGTGCGTAGAGAGCTTCATGAAATGGGTTTCCAAGGCAGAGCAGCTGCATCCAAGCCTTACATCACCAAGTGCAATGCAAAGCGTCGGATGCAGTGGTGTAAAGCACGCCGCCACTGGACTCTACAGCAGTGGTTTTCAAACCTGTCCTGGAGGCACCCCAGCCCAGTGGTGGATAAAGTACTTGAAAGCCACACGAGTAAAAGTATAGATATCTTGCCAGAAAATGACTTTGGTAAAAGTTAAAGTCACTCTTTAGAATATTACTTGAGTAAAAGTTTTAAAGTATGTGATATTTATTGTACTTAAGTATGAAAAGTACTTTTTTCATATTAAACGTACTTAAGTATTGAAAGTAAAAGTACAAGTAAATGCAAAACACAAAAGGAGTAAAAAAATATTTAAAAATTGTTCTATACAGTTTAAGTGCAAGATTGTGTTCAGTTTTAACTCTGTTTCTTCCATTTTGTTTTCTTTTAATACAAAAATGGCAAACTGTTTATTGTAAGTTTTAAATATAAAAAATATTAATATATTAATTATACCTTGATCATTCATGTTAATTCATAGTACAGTAACTAATGTAAGAGACAACTTTAAAATGTATTAGTAAATGTTGATGAACAATACTTTTATCAACCATTTTAATGTTAAAAATGGACTCTTATTGTAAAATGTTACCATTTCATATAAATCCAAACAGTAATGCTTAAAGATGGCCATCTTCACACACAGTCATAGCATTGAAATTAGACACAGTATCTGTATATGTATATTTCACACTTTATTTGCTTCTATTTTAGAACACGATGATTATCTAATCAAAATATGTTACAGTGACGATAAAGCTGCATGACAATACAGTTTTGATTTCTCATGTCACTAGCTTCAAATCACTTGGCTGCATAACGACTGCATTAAAGCATCCAGATGGATAGAAAAAATAATGCAAATAGATGGTAACAAACGTGACATTTGGGTCAGACTTGTGTGTGTTTTTGTCACGTTGTTTTAACCGCTTGAGGTACTGATGTTCGCATCCTCTCAGCCTCGATGGCATTAATACAGCATTTAGTCAACAAATTAATGACTTTATAGTGATAGGAAAACATGTACTGTAGTGTATAACATACCGTTTTGTTGTCTATGCATGTGTCAGTCGCTATAGCAACGGATGCATCACGGAAAATGAAATCAACCGCGCTTGTGCGAGCACTTGTTTGCACATGTTTCCTTGCAGTCTTCCGAATTTATTTTGTAGTAAGTAACGAAATTGCTTTGGGAAAATGTATCGGAGTAAAAGTATACATTTTATGTAGGAAATGTAGTGGGGTAAAAGTAAAAGTTAACAGAAATATAAAAACTCAAGTAAAGTACAGATTCTCCCAAAAAATACTCAAGTACTGTAACAAAGTATTATTACTTCGTTACATTACACCACTGCCCCAGCCCTGCACATTTTGTGTGTCTCCCTCATTTATCACACCTGATTCAACTCATCAGCTCGTTAGTAGAGACTGCAAGAACTAAATTGGGTGTGTCTGATAAGGGAGACATACAAAAAGTGCAGGGCTAGGGTGCCTCCAGGACAGGTTTGAAAACCTGTGTTCTCTGGAGTGACGAATCACATTTCTCTGTCTGGCAATCCAATGGACGAGTCTGGGTTTTGGCGGTTGCCAGGAGAACGGTATTTGCCTGACTCCATTATCCCAAGTGTAAAGTTTGGTGGATGGGGGGTTATGGTGTGGGGTTGTTTTTCAGGGGTTGGGCTTGGCCCCTTAGTTCCAGTGAAAGGAACTCTTAATGCTTCAGCATACCAAGACGTTTTGGACAATTTCATGCTCCCAACTTTGTGGGAACAGTTTGGGGATGGCCCCTTCCTGTTTCCAATGACTGCGCACCAGTGTACAAAGCAAGGTCCATAAAGACATGGATGAGCGAGTTTGGTGTGGAGGAACTTGACTGGCCTGCACAGAGTCCTGACCTCAACCCGACAGAACACCTTTGGGAAGAATTAGAACGGAGACTGTGAGTCTGGCCTTCTTGTCCAACATCAGTGCCTGACCTTACAAATGCGTTTCTAGAAGAATGGTCAAAAATTCCCATAAACACACTCCTAAACCTTGTGGAAAGCCTTCCCAGAAGAGTTGAAGCTGTTATAGCTGCAAAGGGTGGGCCAACTCCATATTAACCCCTAGGGGTCGGAGGCAGTTTTGGGGCCCTTTAGAAGTTTTGACATGCTCTGACACGTTTATGCGTGGTTTTTGAAAAAACAAAAAATTTAAGTCACAGAAATAAGGCCACAAAACACATAAATATGTGTCCACAAGACTTCTGACTAATGGATGTTGTCGCAAACCATTTTTAATTTAAAGTGTCAGTTCACCACAAAATGATAAGCTGCCAGTCTGAGAAAGAACAGAAACAGAAAAATATGACTTAATACTGTACATTTTAATGTGGGAGTGACAATGAAAAAATTAATTTAGCTTTGCTTGAAGATAACAAGATATTTTTGTCTAATGCATTTTTTTCACAACAATTGATACAACCAGGTTCTTCACTTAAATAAATGTGAAATATATTTACTTTTTATTTATGTCTTATGTATGTTTATATATATTTGTTTTTTTTTTTTCTTTTTAAACTTTTACAAATTTGTGTCCAGTGTCCAGTACATGTGTCCAGATGAAGGGTCTGTGACTCAAACTCTATAGTGGCACAAAGTGCTTAAAGTTTGACTTTTATTTTGCTTTTGAACTTTTAATTCAAATGGCCTAGACGGAGCATAATTTCCACCATTCTGAATTTTGTTAAAAACAATCTTCTTCAAACTCATTAATTATTCACCAAATCTTTAGATGATGATAGCACAAAACTTTTGGATGTCATAGGAGGTCAGAAACGTTGCGTGCGTGCATGCAAACACATTTTACAAACATTTAAACGTCTGTCTTTAAACTGCATATAAATATTTGCAATATTAACAATATTATCTCCATTATCATTATCCATCATCTCACAACTAGCATAAATATGGTTTTGTTGGTCTTGCTGGTGTTGCTGTAAAAACACCTTTTCTCAGTTTCCTTGTATTGTACAAACAGACCAGAGCTCTGAACAGAGTTGTTTCATTTCATCATATCTTTTCATATTTACATTATTATTTTTCATGACTATTTATGTCTCACCTTGCTCCGGCATCAGTGAAATAATGTAATGAGAAATAGCCTATTCTATGAAGTGACAATGTAAAATGTAGCTGAACTTTAGCTTCTTAAATTTAGCTTTGATTAAAGATAATGTTTTTTTTGTTTTGTTTTTTTAACAACAATTAAGCTACATTAGTTTAAGGTTAAATTTGCTTCATGCAGAAAGCAGACGTGCAGTTTTCGGTATTATTACAAAAACAAAAAGTTAGTAGTGATTGATTTTATGTTATTTTTAAAAATACTTATGTACATGTGATTTTTTTGTTTTTTATTTTTAATAAATTTGCAAAGTTTTCAAACAAACTTCTTTCACATTGTCATTATTGGGTATTTTTTGTAGAATCTTGAGGAAAATAATAAATTTAATCCATTTTGGAATGGAAGGCTGTAACATAACAAATTGTGGAAAAAGTGAAGCGCTGTGAATACGTTCCGGATGCACTGTAGGCTATTTCAAATATGTAATGGGGAAAATGTCCCTTATGACTAATATTCAACTTAACTATACATTTTTAAAATACTTAAAAATAAATATTTAGTTAAGCTAACATTTACATTTCTACAGGCTCATCTTACACGTTCTCCAATATTTGTATTTTATTTCATGTGTACAAAAGTCTACATATCAAACGATCACATTTCATCCTCATGCCTTAGCCTATACACACTTGACATTAAGTAAAGCATAAAAGCAGGGCTGTTTCTGAAACTTCACCCAATCTTCCTCTGAGATTCTAAAGGCAACAACCAAACCAAGGTGAGTTTTTGGAACGAAAACCTACTGAATAACATTTCTAAAGTATCTGTGTTTTGTCTTTAAATACATTGAGAATCCACAGAGTGCAGACATTTGACTTTTCCTGCTTATTCATTTCAGGTTCATCATGGCAATGCTGAGAAGTTTTCTGCTTCTTTTTGTTATCTTCTCCATGGGGGATGCAGGTAAGACATTTATTTGTAAAAACCCTCGCTATTTCATTTTAAAAGCATTTTGGAACCGTACAATATTCCATTTAATAATATTTGCATGATTAATGAGGAATTTACAGTGTCAAAATACACATAATTTAGACACAATCACACAAACATAAAATAAGCTACATATAATAATAAAAAAGTAAAAAAAAATATTTGCTGTGAATGTTACAAAAGCCTTAACATTTATGCACTGGATGCAATTAATTTAGGTAAAATATGCCCCTGTGGATGGACAAAGTTTGGACTCCGGTGCTACAAGTTCTTCCCTCAGACGGTTAACTGGGTTGCAGCACAGGTAATGTGTTAGTTACAACAAGGTGATTTGGTCACACTTTACATTAGGTGTCTTTAATACATCAAATCAATAAATAAGGTACAGTATAATTATAATATTGATGCTGTATTGTAAAACACTTTCGCTGCTGTTGAGGTGGGATACGGGTAAGGCTAGGGCAGTGTTGGTGGTATGGGTAGGTTTAAGGGTGGGTTAAGGTGTAAGGGAAGTGTCAACAGTGTAATCATCGATCTAATTACAGAAATTAATTACAGCTGTAATAACATGCAGGTTTTTTTAATACAAGTACAATGTAAAAACATGTATGTAAACAATAAGTGCATTGAATCAAATGATTAATTTAAATATTAGTACAGTAGTAGTTAAAGACACTTAATATAAAGTGAATGGTAATTTTTATTATTTTTAAAGTATACCTTTATTTTCTGCAAATAAATAATATGGAAAAAAGATACTGGGCATATAATCAATCAGAGTAGACTTTGTTTTAAAATGACTAAAAAGTGACTAAATAGTCAATTATCCTTTATGATAAAAAATATTAGATTTTGTATTGACAATAACAAATCTGTCTTTTTAGAGAAACTGCCAAAGTTTTGGTGCAAATCTCGTTTCTGTGCATAGTAAAGTGGAAAATAATTTCCTGCTGAGTCTGTTGCCTTCTTCTTCCACACGTGCCTGGACTGGTGGTCATGATGGAGAAATCGTAAGTTAAATTGTGTGTCCTAAAGAGATCTGTTTGTTTGTCTAAACTGAACTTTCTGCTTTAAACAGTAAATGCAAAATTTCTAATGAAGGCGGTTTAAAGCTGACTTAGTTAATTAGCTTCTTACTGAAGTCCGAGTACAGTCGTGCTGTCACTGTCTTTGCTCTTTAGGAAGGACAGTGGCTGTGGACTGATGGAACTGCGTACGACTATACCTACTGGTGCTCTGGAGAACCTAACAACCTGGGTGTTGAGAACTGTCTGGAGATCTCCTGGACCTGTGAGAATACTTCCGATTATAATTTACAATACTATCATTTCATATCATACACTAACATGTGATGGCTAATTTTTTTTTATTATTTTGATTCTAACACGACTATAATGATCAGAATAACTTATATCATTTTTCCACCCTACAGCTAGCCGTTGCTGGAACGATATAACCTGTTCAGCCCTAATGGGCTCCATTTGTGTTACGGACCTGTGAGATCATATGCAGTCATCCTGCGCCACAGTTACTTTGATTGTACACTTTCTGATCGTATCTTGTCTTTAATATAAAGTGGGAATGGTAATTTTTACTATTTTTGAGATATGCTTATCTCAAAAATTTGTATTCTTTACTTACTTCATTTAAATATTTTAAATAATAAACTTTAATCTCTTCTCTTCTCTGAAACACTCCTCTAATCAATAAAAGCATTGATAAACCAAATCATGTGTTGTGGAGTTAAATCAAATTCATGTTTGAAAATATAAGAATATTATTATAATGGCATAATGGCATAATGGCATAATGTCATCACCAGGGGAAAGGTTCATGCAAGCTGCACACAGCTTATTTTGATTTAGGATATAGCTGGATCAATGTGCACTGACCGCCACAGTGTTCTTGTCAGAGAACTCAGAGTCATTGATAGATGATAGCCTTTTAGTGATTGCTTTGGCATCAAAATAGATGGACGTGCAAGGTTTTTCTAGAACAATGAAAGAGAAATAATAATTAACATATAATTCACCTAAGTATCTTCTTCCTCATTCAAGTTATAGCGATCGCTATATTAAACTTCAAAGGATTGACGGCCTATGATACAGCGTGTAACTCACGTGAGGTAAACAGATCGCATTAATATAAATGAATAAAACTTATAAACAGTATCTGCAATGAATACACTTAATACAACATTAATATTCAAATAACACTGAACTTACTTGTCCGTTACTCATACAATGTCCTTAAAGTGCGAGCAATCCAGCAAACTTTCCAGTCGTAATGGCTGATACAACTCTATAGTGCTACGCATATTCCCAGTCTACTAAATGAGCGTGAACTCCGCAGCTGCGCATGTTGCGCAATAATCTGTGACGTGCAGCGCTGATTCTGTGCGCATCTCCGGTATTATACTGAACATGGAGAATTCAGAACAGCCGCCCCCACATTTGAGCAGCAAATGTGTCGATTAGTAGAATTCTTTATGTTTGCAGATATTACATACAGTGGGGAGAACAAGTATTTGACACACTGGCGATTTTGCAGGTTTTTCTACTTACAAAGCATGTACAGGTCTGTAATTTTTATCATAGGTAAACTTCAACTGTGAGAGACGGAATCTAAAACAAAAATCCAGAAAATCACATTGTATGATTTTTACATAATTAATTTGCATTTTATTGCATGACATAAGTATTTGATCACCTACCAACCAGTAAGAATTACGGCTCTCACAGACCTGTTAGTTTTTCTTTAAGAAGCCCTCCTGTTCTCCACACATTACCTGTATTAACTGCACCTGTTTGTACTCGTTACCTCAATCAAACAGACTCCAACCTCTCCACAATGGCCAAGACCAGAGAGCTGTGTAAGGACATCAGAGATAAAATTGTAGACCTGCACAAGGCTCGGATGGGCTACAGGACAATAGGCAAGCAGCTTGGTGAGAGGGCAACAACTGTTGGCGCAATTATTAGAAAATGGAAGAAGTTCAAGATGACGGTCAATCTCCCTCGGTCTGGGGCACCATGCAAGATCTCACCTCGTGGGGCATCAATGATCATGAGGAAGGTGAGGGATCAGCCCAGAACTACACGGCAGGACCTGGTCAATGACCTGAAGAGAGCTGGGACCACAGTCTCAAAGAAAACCATTAGTAACACACTACGCCGTCATGGATTAAAATCCTGCAGCACACGCAAGGTCCCCCTGCTCAAGCCAGCGCATGTCCATGCCCGTCTGAAGTTTGCCAATGACCATCTGGATGATCCAGAGGAGGAATGGGAGAAGGTCATGTGTTCTGATGAGACAAAAATAGAGCTTTTTGGTCTAAACTCCACTCGCCGTGTTTGGAGGAAGAAGAAGGATGAGTACAACCCCAAGAACACCATTCCAACCATGAAGCATGGAGGTGGAAACATCATTCTTTGGGGATGCTTTTCTGCAAAGGGGACAGGACGACTGCACCATATTCAGGGGAGGATGGATGGGGCCATGTATCACGAGATCTTGGCCAACAACCTCCTTCCCTCAGTAAGAGCATTGAAGATGGGTCGTGGCTGGGTCTTCCAGCATGACAACAACCCGAAAAACACAGCCAGGGCAACTAAGGAGTGGCTCCATAAGAAGCATCTCAAGGTCCTGGAGTGGCCTAGCCAGTCTCCAGACCTGAACCCAATAGAAAATCTTTGGAGGGAGCTGAAAGTCCGTATTGCCCAGCGACAGCCCCGAAACCTGAAGGATCTGGAGAAGGTCTGTATGGAGGAGTGGCCCAAAATCCCTGCTGCAGTGTGTGCAAACCTGGTCAAGAACTACAGGAAACGTATGACCTCTGTAATCGCAAACAAAGGTTTCTGTACCAAATATTAAGTTCTGCTATTCTGATGTATCAAATACTTATGTCATGCAATAAAATGCAAATTAATTACTTAAAAATCATACAATGTGATTTTCTGGATTTTTGTTTTAGATTCCGTCACTCACAGTTGAAGAGTACCTATGATAAAAATTACAGACTTCTACATGCTTTGTAAGTGGGCAAACCTGCAAAATCGGCAGTGTATCAAATACTTGTTCTCCCCACTGTATTATCTGGCAGGCCTGGAAGTGGGATAAGGCGGGCTACAGGTCGTGTGTAGATTTTACCTCGTAATTGAATTTCAACAGTCCGTACACAACCATCTTTGCTTGGAATGAGTTTCACCACATGACCTATTGGCCATTGGGCTCGTGATAGATTGGGTATCCAGCGCAAGTGGCTCTGTCGGTTGCTGCCACTTGTAGCGGGAATGAAGGGTTGGCAGGTAATCACGTAGGTAATGGATCCAAAACTGATCTATTAAGTTCTGGCAACGCTGCCATCTTTGGCGTCCTATTTCAGGAGCATAAATGGCTTGTGGCAAAGAAGCGTCCCGCCGCCCCATGAGAAGCATATTTGGTGTTATAGGGTCGGGATTAGCCACATCAGCTGAAACATATACAAGTGGCTTGGAATTAAGAATACCTTCCACTTCAACTAGGATGGTGTGAAGTACGTCTTCTGACAATGATTTAGCTCCCACAGCGACCTGCAATCTCCCGCTCCCATGCCCCTCTGAAGTGTGGTGCATTAGGGGGATTGAATTTAAACTCAATCTGGTAATTGGCCAGTTGTTGTTGAAGCTGTGGTTCCAATTCCTTGGATGCCGTTCGAAGTTCCCTGTCAGCACCTCTGAAATTCGTGCCTTGATCAGAAATTATTTCTGCTGGTTTACCTCGCCTGGCAATGAATCTGCGGAGGGCTAGTAGGAAGGCATCTGTATCCAGTGAATTAAGGAAATCCAAATGAATGGCACGTGTCGTCAGGCACTTAAAAATCACCCCCCACCGCTTCTCGTTTCGTCTGCCTATCTTGTCAATGAATGGCCCAAAACAGTCAACACCTGTTGAGAAGAAAGGTGGGCGGAAGATGCGGAGATGAGCCGTTGGCAAATCTGCCATTTGAGGAACTTTAGGCTGTGCTCTCCATCTTTGACATTCGGGGCAATGAAGTTGGTACCTTTTAATGACTTGTCGACCTCTCAAGATCCAATACTGTCTCCTGATTTATGCAAATAACCTTTCAGAGCCAGTATGTAACAGCCTTTCGTCATAGTCTTTAATTAGAAGCATGGTAGCTGGATGACGAGGGTCGAGGACAATGGGATGGATATCAAGATCACTAACCTGCTGTAACTGCCGTAGCCTCCCACCTACTCTGATGAGACCTGTTGTTTGGTCCAGTTCTGGTGCTAGATTTCTGTGTCTGCTGCTGATATGAACAGGCTGGCCGGCTCTTAGTGAAACAAGCTCTTCTGGAAAACTTTGTGCTTGGCAGGCTTGCAGGAGAATAACTTCTGCTTCACGGTAGCTGTTAATTGAGTAAGTCTGGTTTGGCTCTGCCGCCTCGTGGTATTGCTGACGTACAGCCTCGACCAGGTCCTTCCACGAATCAAACTGGTTCGCATCTGGGATATCATTCTGTGGTGGTACAGATGCAAAACTGCAGAATGTCATACCTTTTAGTTCGTTAGACTTGGCTAGCTGAGTGATGTGTGGTCTCTTAGGCCATTTATCTGGAGCTTGCAAAAGGAAAGACGGCCCGTTACTCCATCTGCTAGATCTAGTAAGCTCTAGAAGCGATTTGCCTCGTGTCAAGTCATCAGCTGGGTTATTAGGTGAGTCGACATAATGCCATGATCGCTGATCTGTCAGTTCTTGTATTTCGGGTACACGAGTGCCGACAAATACCTTGAACCGGCATGACTCTGACTGTAGCCATTCTAGGACTGTTGTAGAGTCTGTCCACAGGGTGGTCTGTTTTAAAGATGGATGACAATTCTGTCTGGATTAATTTTGCCAGCTGTGCTCCAGCCAGCGCCGCACACAACTCTAAATGTGGCATGGTCTGTTGGCGTTTAGGGGCCACTTTTGACCTGGCCATAATGAATGAGACATTGGTGACGCCCTCATCAGTTGTACAGAGATATGCTACCGCTCCATACGCCCTTTCTGACGCATCACAGAAAACATGGAGGTGGTGCTCAAGTCCGGGATTATCCATGGCTTCGGGAACATAGCAATGTGGGATTGAAACTGTGCTGAGGTGTGGTAATTCCCTGTCCCAGACATTCCAAGACTCATGCAGTTCTGCAGGGAGGTCTGGGTCATCCCAGTCTCTTTTTTTTGACCATAGCTGCTGTATGAGAATCTTGGCTCTGGTGTTATAAGGTGTGATGAAACCCAAAGGGTCATACTGACTCGCTAGTATCTTGTAAACTGTATGCATTGTCAGTACTGAATGCTTGATAGGTTGATATCTGTAACCCAGTGTGTATGTTCTACAATTCCAGCAGAGTCCTAATGCAGGTTCTTGAGGGTCACACCAATTGTACTCCAGCCACCGTTCCATGTCCTGGGATCTGGCATCAGATGGTAAATGAGCTACTACTGATGATCGGTTG
The DNA here is from genome assembly GCA_039654105.1 of Coreius guichenoti. Classification (NCBI taxonomy): domain Eukaryota; kingdom Metazoa; phylum Chordata; class Actinopteri; order Cypriniformes; family Gobionidae; genus Coreius; species Coreius guichenoti. Next base: position 36,178,910 of record CM077174.1, read on the forward strand.
CTCGTCCACTGCCTAATTTGAAAATCCACCATCCACCAGTAGTGCACACAAGTCATCCACACTAGTCTTGGCTGCCGCAACAGTAGGTAGACTCTCCAGACAATTATCAACATAGAAATTGGATTGGACAGTCTGGATGAGGTCAAAAGTGCGGCGTGGGTGTTCTTTGACGTGCTTTTGTAGTGCATAGATGGCACAGCAGGGACTAATGCTGGTCCCGAACGGCAGCACCTGCCCTTCATATACTTGCGGTGGAATCTCTCATTGCAAATCTCGCCAAAGGTATCTCAGTAAGGGTAACAGGTAACAGGCGAACCTGGTGAAACATACCCTTAATGCCTCCACTGATAGCAACACGGTACAGTCAAAATCGCAGTAGGACCCCATGGAGAGATGGTCCCAGGTTTGGTCCTGGCAGGAGCTGCTCATTGAGAGAAGTACCCTTGTATACAAATGAACAATTGAACACCAGACGTGCCTTTCCATTATGGTAGACAAGGTGATGTGGCAGATACCAGGATTCCTCTGATTCATTAGCTTCTTTAGCCGTGATCTCCTTGACATAACCTGCTTTAATTAGTCTATTCATCTCACCTTGATAGGCAGCTGCCTTCTCTGGTTGATCTCGCAGTCTCCTTTCAGTACTGCGGAGATTGGCAAGCACAGATTCCTGAGGAACACGCAGCTTGGGGGAATCGTCAGTTCTTAACAAGGGAGTGGCATAGCGTTGAATTCCATTGATTAACACCCTACAGGTCTTGCTATCTAAGATCTTGATAGAATCTTGGTCCTGTTTCGAACGAGTCAACAGCTTTTCACTGCGGTAAGGTAGAGAATATAGCTGCCACTGTCGCTCAACATCTCTATAGAGGGTATCATACGCTGTTGAAGCAGTAATGAAATAACTCTGATGAGTGGAAGTTGCTCGATTTGGAAGACCTTCAGGACCTTGAAGAGCCCAGCCTAGTTTTGTACGGACTGCGACTGGCCCAAACTGAGTGCCTCCATGAACGGTTTCTACCGCAGTGATCAGAGGGCTATTATCTGAGCCAATCAACAACAGGGGCAGAACATTCTTGAACGACTGCAATGGAATATCTCTCGAGTATATCGTTGTTGAAGAGCTTTGACTGGGTAGCTCTGTTCCGCCAGATCTAATCCATCTGCAGTGAAGGCATTCTGGATTCTGTACCTGACTCCTGGTTTGATTCTGGAGGACACATCGAAGGTAACAATTGAGCCAGCCAGGAATGTGACATCAGGACGGATAGTACGTAAGGCTAAAGTTTCCTCTTTCCCTTCCAGCTGAAGCTGTTGAGCAGCAGAAGGTAGCAGCATGGTACGTTCAGCTCCGTCGTCTAATATCGCAAATGTCTCAATTGTTCTGTCCTTATTATGTAGACGCACAGGCACAACTTTCAGTAGTACTCGACCTGAGAGACTTGAAGGTGTGAGGTAGATCCTACTGTTTAGTGCACTGGTGGGCTTAACCTTGGCTCGCTGTTCAGCGATTCCTTGGAGGACCTGGAGATGTATCACCCCACAGATTCCACAAGGTTTCTTTAGGTTACAGTCCTCTGGATGATGAGAACAGCTGCATTTCCAGCACCGTTTCCCTTCTGCTATCCATTGCATGAGGTTGTCTGTAGATTGCTCCTTTATTTCTGAGCACTGTGTTAATGCTCTTTGCTGTGGCAGAATAGACAATGGACTTTGGACTTCTTCCACTGAGAGGGCGGAGGTACCGGTTTAGGTGCTTTGACACTTTGTGGCTCTGTGCCATGGTAGACTGAAGTGCTCTGTCCTTTTGATCGGGTTAAAGCCCTTCCCTGAAGGGAGTAGGAGTATTTCTCTTTCTGATAACGTTCAACTAGTCTACTGGATAGACGCTGTTGTTGAGCTTTACCCTGCAGCCAACCAGAAAAGTCCTGGAGATTATATGGATTGAGGCTGGTGACATTCAGCTTGTCTTGCATCTGTAGAAACTCAATGAAATTGTCTCTGAGATACTTGGGCAGTTTGCTGAGGAGCCTGTCTATATGGGAACAACAGCTGAGTTCAATGCCTCTCAGGCCCTCCAGGGACAGCAACATACTCACAAGAAGATGAACCCTTAAGGCAAATGACTGGAAACTACTAGCTTCACCGACCTTCACATCTGGAGCGTTGAGTATGGCTGCTATTTCGCTCTGTGCTAATTGATGTGGCTGTCCATAATGCAACTGTAGAGCCTGCATTGCTTCTGTATATGGCTGAGCTTCATGTCGACAAGACTGTCCAATCATTTGAGCCTCTGGAAGCTTAAGATGTTCAAGCAACACGTGATATTTGTATTTCTCTGACAGCTCAGTATGTGGGTCTAGAAGATTATCCAAAGATAGTTTCAGATTGGCGCAATCCCTTTCACTGTCTACAGCAAAGTCTGGTATGGAAGGTTTTGGCACTCCATATAAGTTAATGGGAGGTGGAGGAGCTGCCTGACAATTAGCATACTGTGGCCAAGTTACTTGTTGTGCTGGGTAGTGAACACTATGTGCACCAGCATAACTAGGCTGTGCTGAGTCACCACCAGGATAACTGGGATGGCAATCAGCATAAACAGAAGGTACAGAGTGTTGCATCATATGTATTGCAGTGGGAAGATTAGTGGCCCATTGCTGCTGGGACAAAAAGGGGGCGCCCTCAACTCCTATAGACCTTCTAATTTCAGGAGGTGACTTATCTTCATATTGCCTGCGTGGGAGTAACTGTCCTTGTACAGCAGTATCAGAAGCTGTAGGGGGTTGTAGAAACACAAAGCATGACGATGGTATTGAGTGGACTGAACTCATATCATGCAGTGGAAGTGTTCGCTGGGCGGAATGAGCTCTTATGGAACCATGTACCACATTCTGCATAACTGGAACTAGTGAGATCGGAGGTAATTCGGCTCTCCTTTGTTTAGGGCTCATTATATCAGGCCGAGATTCTGAAAAGTCAACTGCTGTCTTTGTGAAGTGTGGAGCAGTCAAGGTAATGTTATGAACTGACTCAGGGGAAAGTGCTCCCTTCTGAGATGCTATATCTTCTTCTTGGAGTGAGAGGTTGTCTGCTTCCTCCTCCAGTAGAAAAGCATTAATGCGTTTTAACATATCCTGTCGACGCTGCTGCCTTTTCTCATAAAGAGACTGCTTGTAAGCTGTGCAATCTCAGCTGACTCCTCCCTCTCAGCTGCAGTGATGTTCTCCATCAATTCTCTCAGGGACATTTTATTCTTTGCTCGGTCTTGTTCTGCCTTACGTACTGGTGTAGACATACTCAGCAAAGATACTGCTCTGTCACTAGCTGTGGGACTAGTTGTCCTTGGAAAATTATAGTCCATAACAAAGTCCTCCAGGTGCTTAGGAAGCTTACTCTGTCTCACTGGTCTTCCTGCTGGCTGATCTGGACTGGACGGGTTATCATCGGGCAATGACATATCTGTAGTAGTCAGCTCCGGCTCGAAGGACCATGTTTTGATTTAGGATATAGCTGGATCAATGTGCACTGACCGCCACAGTGTTCTTGTCAGAGAACTCCGAGTCATTGATAGATGATAGCCTTTTAATGATTGCTTTGGCATCAAAATAGATGGACATGTGCAAGGTTTTTCTAGAACAATGTAAGAGAAATAATAATTAACATATCATTCACATAAGATATAAATAAACTCAACATAAAGTATCTTCTTCCTCATTCAAATTATAACGATCGCTATATTAAACTTCAAAGGACTGACGGCCTATGATACAGCGTGTAACTCACGTGAGGTAAACAGATCACATTATTATAAATGAATAAAACTTATAAACAGTATCTGCAATGAATACACTTAATACAACATTAATATTCAAATAACACTGGACTTACTTGTCTGTTACTCATACAATGTCCTTAAAGTGCGAGCAATCCAGCGAACTTTCCAGTCGTAATGGCTGATGCAACTCTATAGTGCTACGCATATTCTCAGTCTACTAAATGAGCGTGAGCTCCGCAGCTGCGCATGTTGCGCAATAATCTGTGACGTGCAGCGCTGATTCTGTGCGCATCTCCGGTATTATACTGAACATGGAGAATTCAGAACACAGCTGCTTCCTCATTGACAAACACTGGAAGACATTTGCGTGTTTGTTTCCTATGATGGATTGTAAGCAAATATGAATCTCATTCAGTGCTCTTTTTGTTTTCTGTCTTATAAAATATCCCATTACTATTTCAGAGTGAGAAACCTCTTCAAATGAATCAGTGATTGAATGAACTGTCTGAACGAATCAAACTGAATCACAAACAATTAAAGAACATTTTCTAAACCTGTTTGACCGATTAGATCGAAAGCGGTTCATTCACTATTCTGGCGTTGCTAGTTCTGATTCTAAACAGCTGATAGAAAACACACAGGACATGATTCCTGAAATATTATCAGAAAAATGATTCTCAGGTCAGAATAGGGCAAACATCAGAGAAGGATTTATCAGTAATATTTTACTGGGGCTCATGAGTAGGCTCCAAATATCCACTTTGGGAATTTCAAAATCACAATAAATAGAATATTGGTTGTGATAATGATTCCAGGCAGCGATACTAATGGGGATGACGTCCGTGAGGATGCTACAATTATTAATTTACCCTGCTATGTAGAATGAGGATTGTCAAGATAGTGTAGACTGGTAAAAAATGTTTGCCCTGCAATGATACGTTATTCCGTTTGTGTGTTTAGAAGCTTGTTGCTTGTATGCTAGCACCATCTCGGTTGCTCAAAAAACCCTTTTATTCTATATTAATATTAACATAAATATAATATAAAAAAATGCATTTTACAGTGAATGCACTAGGCAGTAAGCATACGCGACACACCCAGCCCTACCTGTTTGTGGCTGACTTCAAGCTAATGAATTAGCATTTAACATAGGCTACCCTGTCATGCGCTTTGACAGATGCGTGTGCGTCCTCAGCGCAAAACGTTCATTTTACAGGTTATATCCTCATCTGTAAATGTTACTAATTTACGTGAGTGTTTCCATTTTGCTGGAAAGCGCGTCCTGACAGTCTGCATTAAGCTTCAAACTTCACTGAACGAGCTCAAGTTTTTATAGCGCTCATGACACGTTTGTTTAAAGGAGAGCATTGGGCAGTGGAATTGTGTGTTCCCATTCAGTCGGTCACGTTCGACGTACGTCGGAACTGACCGACGAATTGGGGATCGTTTTCAGAGACCAATCTACTTCGAGTGTTTTAAAACGAGCCAATGAACATTGGCATGTGGTTCACGCATTCCACACTCATCCCCGCAGCGCGGGTATAAATAAGGAAGTGGAAGCACCGCATCTTTGCTTTCTGCTTCGGAGCCGAACAATGGCTGTGGTTTGCAGTGTTGTTTCCTACGAAGAGTGTTACTACGAGTCTGCCTTTGGAGTTGACGTCTCTGGATCTGGTGCGGGTGATATAGCACGTTCAGCGGTGGTCGCATCACGTTTGACGAACAAACAGCTGTTTTCACAGCTCAGAGCTGGGCGTCTTCAATGAGATTGAGTGCTCACAGCAGGCTTGCACTTTCGAACAGCTGTGAGCCGTGGCCGTTCCCCTGTGTGCTTCAGCACTGTCAGAGCGTTTCCTCTAAAAGAGCTTACACGGTTTGACCCTGCATCTTTTTCAAGATGTTATTCAAACCGTGTGTTTCTGGATGCGGTTGTTTCCTGTCCTCATTTGACGGCCACGTATAAACGTGAGATTGCGTTCGTGGGTGATCTATGTTCTCTCAGGGTAATGTAATCACGCCGAGCGGCCGGCTGACAGCACGGGTTGTCACGGCAACCCAGCGCATCACTCGGCGCTCTAGATGCGCGGTTGAGACTATGAAACCTCAAACGGGGTTGAGTCTCTTCACCTATTCCCCGATCTAGTTCCTTTTCTGGTGCACCAGAAAAGGGCAACTTTGGCTAATAAGCCTTGGTGACCTGAGGATTACAGTTGGGCTTCCCCGCCGGGTACGTCTCCGTGGGCCCCCCACTCTTCTAGCGCATCGCAAGCATGTTGAGACTGTGTGTGGGTGGTTCATGTTCTTTCATGAGAACATGACCACGTCGCCGTGTTGTTCGTCTTGCCTTTTTCATAAGGGCTTGAGCGTTCAGTGCGCCGTGTGCCGTCGAGTCTGACGGCCACGCTCACTGTCTCACATGACTGCTGGTAGCTTACAGATGAGATTACTGGTCCTTTTAAAAAGGGGACCTAGCGTTTCATTTGGGGCTCTGGCAGAGGACAGATGTCAATTGCTGCATCGGAGAGAGAGCTGTTATGCGCTGGAAATGAAGATGAGGCTGAGTTTCCCACTATAATAGTGTGTGCTCATGCTGAATCAGATTCAGAGTTGACAGCCATGCTTTTGTAACCCACCCATAAAATTGAGGCTGTATTACTATGTATTTTCATGGTTTTTTTTTTACTTTTTTTTTTTTGTTGCCTAATGCATAAAATGTTCAGACATGTGGTTTTATTATTTTGTTTTATTATTTTGTTTTCGTGAGGGATGAAAATAAGTAATAAATAAAGTGAGTCGATGGGTGCTGATGTCACATGTACGCCAGCTCGTTGAAGAGAGATGTGAGCCACATGTGTGGCTATCGTTAATCTTATCCATCTTCTTCAATATTTTTCTAAATGGATGTCTGAACTGTTTTATTGCATTAGCGGTTGGACGTTGCATCTGTAAGAATCGGTTTTACTGCTAAGACAAAAACTGAAGATCCAACCCCCTGCAATAGAACAATAAAACTCACTAATCTGGAGAGAAGATCTCACAGAAAGAGTGTAGGACATCAGCCTGCCCAAACCTTCTCCCCCTCTCCCTCGCCGACTACCTTCCCTCTGATTCAAGTCACAGAATGCAAATATACCACAGATTATGTATCTTGTGAATCTATTGTTCTTCCCTTTTCATGTGTGGTATCTTTTTAAAGGTCTCAGTGTGATTGGTAAAATGGTCTCAACTTCACTGCTGTCACTGGTAGGAAGAGAAAGATTGAAACTTATGAGAATTCTGTTCTCCTTTTGAGTAGTCTCAGAAGATATCTGATCCTCTCCCCCGAAACCAGGTGTTTGTGTTGCAAATATTTACAACCCTTTGTTCTGGTCTGGGTATTTAAGGAAGGGTGGCAGAGCTGCCATTTGGGAACATTCTGTAGCCAGAGCCCCCATGCAGTGCTGTGTCAGTGTCCGAGAGGCACTCACACACACTGTATGTACAGTGCCAGATATAATGACTCTTTGAAACTATTTTCATGTTACTTTGTAATTGTATTTTATATTTTTATGCTGAAAGTTGTGTACCATGGATTCGTGTTTCATTATCTTTATGTAAGTTCTGTCTGGCCAAAATAAATGTTAATCTTGATTTATCTTGTATTATTCTGAAATCATTATTCTAGTATGGATCAATGTGGAGTCCTTTATTTCCGCAAATCTTGTGCCAGAATAGATCAAACCGAGGACCCCATGACTGAAGCATGGAGCGCAGCATGCGGGGTAATCCGATTTCTGACTATTACTGTATTAGCAAGTTGCAGCTCTCGTGTCTATTAATCAAATTACACTTTTTGTTGAGTAAGCAGGTGCGACCACATCAAGGTAAAATATTCACTCTGCAATCCGCTGACTAATATTAGAACTGGCCAGTTTGTGTTCGTGAACGCGCGACTCGCGACGCGTCTGTTTCTGTGCGATATCGGGTCCCTTGATGAACGAATATTTGAAAATAAGAGATACTAAGAAAAATCAACGATCCAAATTAAATCACAACGAATCATCAGCTGTTAAATTACGAACGTAACAAATTGAACGAAGTCACATAAAATTGGAGTCAGATCACTTTATTCATGGAGTCAGATTTAAAATTAGATGTTAATAAATTAAGTGAATTTAACAGAAATGCTGAAAAGGCTTACACGCAGAATCCTTCAACCAAGCCGTTAGATTCCGTTTTTGGGCTAATGGATGGACCTTACACATCGCAAGCTCAAGGAGTTCGGACTGGCTCAGCGCTCGGTGATCGTGTTGGATTTGCACAGTGAGAGAGCCGCGTTGGATTTCACTGCGGGGTGATTGCATCATTCAAGGACTTCGCTTTAAGGGTATGTTTCACCAGGTACGCCTGTTACCTGAGGACAGACCCTTACTGAAATACCTTTGGCGAGATTTGCAATGAGATATTGCACCGCAAGTATATGAATGGCAGGTGCTGCCATTCGGGACCAGCAGTAGTCCCTACTGTGCCATCTATGCACTACAAAAGCATGTCAAAGAACACCCACGCCGCACTTCTGACCTCATCCAGACTGTCCAATCCAGTTGCTATGTTGAATGTTGATAATTGTCTGGAGAGTCTACCTACTGTTGCGGCAGCCAAGACTAGAGTGGATGACTTGCGTGCACTACTGGCGGATGGTGGATTTTCAAATTAGGCAGTGGACGAGCAACCGATCATCAGTAGTAGCTCATTTACCATCTGATGCCAGATCCCAGGACATGGAGCAGTGGCTGGAGTACAATTGGTGTGACCCTCAAGAACCTGCATTAGGACTCTGCTGGAATTGTAGAACATACACACTGGGTTACAGATATCGACCTATCAAGCATTCAGTACTGACAATACATACAGTTTACAAGATACTAGCGAGTCAGTATGACCCTTTGGGTTTCATCACACCTTATACCACCAGAGCCAAGATTCTCATACAGCAGCTATGGTCAAAGAAAAGAGACTGGGATGACCCAGACCTCCCTGCAAAACTGCTTGAGTCTTGGAATGTCTGGGAGAGGGAATTACCACACCTCAGCACAGTTTCAATCCCGCGTTGCTATGTTCCCGAAGCCATGGATAATCCCGGATTTGAGCACCACCTCCATGTTTTCTGTGATGCGTCAGAAAGGGCCTATGGAGCGGTAGCATACCTCTGTACAACTGATGAGGGCTCCAATGTCTCCAATGTCTCATTCATTATGGCCAGGTCAAAAGTGGCCCCTAAACGCCAACAGACCATGCCACGGTTAGAGTTGTGTGCGGCGCTGCATGGAGCACAGCTGGCAAAATTAATCCAGACAGAATTGTCATCCTTCTTGCAACAGACCACCCTGTGGACAGACTCTACAACAGTCCTAGAATGGCTACAGTCAGAGTCATGCCGGTTCAAGGTATTTGTCGGCACTCGTGTATCCGAAATACAAGAACTGACAGATCAGCGATCATGGCGTTATGTCGACTCACCTAATAACCCAGCTGATGACTTGACATGAGGCAAATCGCTTCTAGAGTTTACTAGATCTAGCAGATGGAGTAACAGGCCGTCTTTCCTTTTGCAAGCTCCAGATAAATGGCACACATCACTCAGCTAGCCAAGTCTAACGAACTAAAAGGTATGACATTCTGCAGTTTTGCATCTGTACCACCACAGAATGATATCCCAGATGCGAACCAGTTTGATTCGTGGAAGGACCTGGTCGAGGCTGTATGTCAACAATGCCACGAGGCGGCAGAGCCAAACCAGACTTACTTAATTAACAGCTACCATGAAGCAGAAGTTATTCTCCTGCAAGCCTGCCAAGCACAAAGTTTTCCAGAAGAGCTTGTTTCACAAAGAGCCGGCCAGCCTGTTCATATCAGCAGCAGACTCAGAAATCTAGCACCAGAACTGGACCAAACAACAGGTCTCATCAGAGTAGGTGGAAGGCTACTTGATATCCAACCCATTGTCCTAGACCCTCGTCATCCAGCTACCATGCTTCTAATTAAAGACTATAACGAACGGCTGTTACATACTGGCTCTGAAAGGTTATTTGCAGAAATCAGGAGACAGTATTGGATCTTGAGAGGTCAACAAGTCATTAAAAGGTACCAACTTCATTGCCCCGAATGTCAAAGATGGAGAGCACAGCCTAAAGTTCCTCAAATGGCAGATTTGCCAACGGCTCGTCTCCGCATCTTCCGCCCACCTTTCTTCTCAACAGGTGTTGACTGTTTTGGGCCATTCATTGACAAGATAGGCAGACAAAACGAGAAGCGGTGGGGGGTGATTTTTAAGTGCCTGACGACACATGCCATTCATTTGGATTTCCTTAATTCACTGGATACAGATGCCTTCCTACTAGCCCTCCGCAGATTCATTGCCAGGCGAGGTAAACCAGCAGAAATAATTTCCGATTAAGGCACGAATTTCAGAGGTGCTGACAGGGAACTTCGAACAGCATTCAAGGAATTGGAACCACAGCTTCAACAACAACTGGCCAATTACCAGATTGAGTTCAAATTCAATCTCCCTAATGCACCACACTTCAGAGGGGCATGGGAGCGGGAGATTGTAGGTCGCTGTGGGAGCTCAATCATTGTCAGAAGACGTACTTCACACCATCTTAGTTGAAGTGGAAGGTATTCTTAATTCCAAGACGCTTGTATACATTTCAGCTGATGTGGCTAATCCCGACCCTATAAAACCAAATATGCTTCTCATGGGGCGGCGGGACGCTTCTTTGCCACAAGCCTTTACTCCTGAAATAGGACGCCAAAGATGGCAGCATTGCCAGAACTTAATAGATCAGTTTTGGATCCATTACCTACGTGATTACCTGCCAACCCTTCATTCCCGCTACAAGTAGCAGCAACCGACAGACCCACTTGCACTGGATACCGTGGTAATGATAATTGACCCCAATCTACCACGAGCCCAATGGCCAATAGGTCATGTGGTGAAACTCATTCCAAGCAAAGATGGTTGTGTACGGACTGTTGAAATTCAATTACGAGGTAAAATCTACACACGACCTGTAGCCCGCCTTATCTCACTTCCAGGCCTGCCAGATAATACTGTGGGGAGAACAAGTATTTGATACTGCCGATTTTGCAGGTTTGCCCACTTACAAAGCATGTAGAAGTCTGTAATTTTTATCATAGGTACTCTTCAACTGTGAGTGACGGAATCTAAAATAAAAATCCAGAAAATCACATTGTATGATTTTTAAGTAATTAATTTGCATTTTATTGCATGACATAAGTATATGATACATCAGAAAAGCAGAACTTAATATTTGGTACAGAAACCTTTGTTTGCGATTACAGAGGTCATACGTTTCCTGTAGTTCTTGACCAGGTTTGCACACACTGCAGCAGGGATTTTGGCCCACTCCTCCATGCAGACCTTCTCCAGATCCTTCAGGTTTCGGGGCTGTCGCTGGGCAATACGGACTTTCAGCTCCCTCCAAAGATTTTCTATTGGGTTCAGGTCTGGAGACTGGCTGGGCCACTCCAGGACCTTGAGATGCTTCTTATGGAGCCACTCCTTAGTTGCCCTGGCTGTGTTTTTCGGGTCATTGTCATGCTGGAAGACCCAGCCACGACCCATCTTCAATGCTCATACTGAGGGAAGGAGGTTGTTGGCCAAGATCTCACGATACATGGCCCCATCCATCCTCCCCTGAATATGGTGCAGTCGTCCTGTCCCCTTTGCAGAAAAGCATCCCCAAAGAATGATGTTTCCACCTCTATGCTTCACGGTTGGAATGGTGTTCTTGGGGTTGTACTCATCCTTCTTCGTCCTCCAAACACGGCGAGTGGAGTTTTGACCAAAAAGCTCTATTTTTGTCTAATCAGACCACATGACCTTCTCCCATTCCTCCTCTGGATCATCCAGATGGTCACTGGCAAACTTCAGACGGACCTGGACATGCGCTGGCTTGAGCAGGGGGACCTTGCGTGCGCTGCAGGATTTTAATCCATGACGGCGTAGTGTGTTACTAATGGTTTTCTTTGAGACTGTGGTCCCAGCTCTCTTCAGGTCATTGACCAAGTCCTGCCGTGTAGTTCTGGGCTGATCCCTCACCTTTCTCATGATCATTGATGCCCCACGAGGTGAGATCTTGCATGGTGCCCCAGACCGAGGGAGAACTTCTTCCATTTTCTAATAATTGCGCCAACAGTTGTTGCCTTCTCACCAAGCTGCTTGCCTATTGTCCTGTATCCCATCCCAGCCTTGTGCAGGTCTACAATTTTATCCCTGATGTCCTTACACAGCTCTCTGGTCTTGGCCATTGTGGAGAGGTTGGCGTCTGTTTGATTGAGTGTGTGGACAGGTGTCTTTTATACAGGTAACGAGTTCAAACAGGTGCAGTTAATACAGGTAATGTGTGGAGAACAGGAGGGCTTCTTAAAGAAAAACTAACAGGTCTGTGAGAGCCGGAATTCTTACTGGTTGGTAGGTGATGAAATACTTATGTCATGCAATAAAATGCAAATTAATTATGTAAAAATAATACAATGTGATTTTCTGGATTTTTGTTTTAGATTCCGTCTCTCACAGTTGAAGTGTACCTATGATAAAAATTACAGACCTCTACATGCTTTGTAAGTAGAAAAACCTGCAAAATCGCCAGTGTATCAAATACTCCCCACTGTATGTAATATCTGCAAACATAAAGAATTCTACTAATTGACACATTTGCTGCTCAAATGTGGGGGCGGCTGTTCTGAATTCTCCATGTTCAGTATAATACTGGAGATGCGCACAGAATCAGCGCTGCACGTCACAGATTATTGCGCAACATGCGCAAGCTGCGGAGCTTACGCTCATTTAGTAGACTGGGAATATGCGTAGCGCTATAGAGTTGCATCAGCCATTCCGACTGTAAAGTTCGCTGGATTGCTCGCACTTTAAGGACATTGTATGAGTAACGGACAAGTAAGTTCAGTGTTATTTTAATATTAATGTTGTATTAAGTGTATTCATTGCAGATACTGTTTATAAGTTTTATTCATTTATATTAATGCGATCTGTTTACCTCACGTGAGTTACGCACTGTATAGGTCGTCAATCCTTTAAAGTTTAATATAGCGATCGCTATAACTTGAATGAGGAAGAAGATACTTAGGTGAATTATATGTTAATTGTTATTTCTCTTTCATTGTTCTAGAAAAACCTTGCACATGTCCATCTATTTTGATGCCAAAGCAATCACTAAAAGGCTATCATCTATCAATGACTCTGAGTTCTCTGACAAGAACACTGTGGCGGTCAGTGCACATTGATCCAGCTATATCCTAAATCAAAACAAGCTGTGTGCAGCTTGCATGAACCTTTCCCCTGGTGATGACATTATGCCATTATAATAATATTCTTATATTTTCAAACATGAATTTGATTTAACTCCACAACACATGATTTGGTTTATCAATGCTTTTATTGATTAGAGGAGTGTTTCAGAGAAGAGAAGAGAAGAGAAGAGAAGAGATTAAAGTTTATTATTTAAAATATTTAAATGAAGTAAGTAAAGAATACAAATTTTTGAGATAAGCATATCTCAAAAATAGTAAAAATTACCATTCCCACTTTATATTAAAGACAAGATACGATCAGAAAGTGTACAATCAAAGTAACTGTGGCGCAGGATGACTGCATATGATCTCACAGGTCCGTAACACAAATGGAGCCCATTAGGGCTGAACAGGTTATATCGTTCCAGCAACGGCTAGCTGTAGGGTGGAAAAATGATATAAGTTATTCTGATCATTATAGTCGTGTTAGAATCAAAATAATAAAAAAAATTAGCCATCACATGTTAGTGTATGATATGAAATGATAGTATTGTAAATTATAATCGGAAGTATTCTCACAGGTCCAGGAGATCTCCAGACAGTTCTCAACACCCAGGTTGTTAGGTTCTCCAGAGCACCAGTAGGTATAGTCGTACGCAGTTCCATCAGTCCACAGCCACTGTCCTTCCTAAAGAGCAAAGACAGTGACAGCACGACTGTACTCGGACTTCAGTAAGAAGCTAATTAACTAAGTCAGCTTTAAACCGCCTTCATTAGAAATTTTGCATTTACTGTTTAAAGCAGAAAGTTCAGTTTAGACAAACAAACAGATCTCTTTAGGACACACAATTTAACTTACGATTTCTCCATCATGACCACCAGTCCAGGCACGTGTGGAAGAAGAAGGCAACAGACTCAGCAGGAAATTATTTTCCACTTTACTATGCACAGAAACGAGATTTGCACCAAAACTTTGGCAGTTTCTCTAAAAAGACAGATTTGTTATTGTCAATACAAAATCTAATATTTTTTATCATAAAGGATAATTGACTATTTAGTCACTTTTTAGTCATTTTAAAACAAAGTCTACTCTGATTGATTATATGCCCAGTATCATTTTTCCATATTATTTATTTGCAGAAAATAAAGGTATACTTTAAAAATAATAAAAATTACCATTCACTTTATATTAAGTGTCTTTAACTACTACTGTACTAATATTTAAATTAATCATTTGATTCAATGCACTTATTGTTTACATACATGTTTTTACATTGTACTTGTATTAAAAAAACCTGCATGTTATTACAGCTGTAATTAATTTCTGTAATTAGATCGATGATTACACTGTTGACACTTCCCTTACACCTTAACCCACCCTTAAACCTACCCATACCACCAACACTGCCCTAGCCTTACCCGTATCCCACCTCAACAGCAGCGAAAGTGTTTTACAATACAGCATCAATATTATAATTATACTGTACCTTATTTATTGATTTGATGTATTAAAGACACCTAATGTAAAGTGTGACCAAATCACCTTGTTGTAACTAACACATTACCTGTGCTGCAACCCAGTTAACCGTCTGAGGGAAGAACTTGTAGCACCGGAGTCCAAACTTTGTCCATCCACAGGGGCATATTTTACCTAAATTAATTGCATCCAGTGCATAAATGTTAAGGCTTTTGTAACATTCACAGCAAATATTTTTTTTTACTTTTTTATGTAGCTTATTTTATGTTTGTGTGATTAAGTGTCTAAATTATGTGTATTTTGACACTGTAAATTCCTCATTAATCATGCAAATTTTAGTAAATGGAATATTATACGGTTCTAAAATAAATGTCTTACCTGCATCCCCCATGGAGAAGATAACAAAAAGAAGCAGAAAACTTCTCAGCATTGCCATGATGAACCTGAAATGAATAAGCAGGAAAAGTCAAATGTCTGCACTCTGTGGATTCTCAATGTATTTAAAGACAAAACACAGATACTTTAGAAATGTTATTCAGTAGGTTTTCGTTCCAAAAACTCACCTTGGTTTGGTTGTTGCCTTTAGAATCTCAGAGGAAGATTGGAGAGTGAAGTTTCAGAAACAGCCCTGCTTTTATGCTTTACTTAATGTCAAGTGTGTATAGGCTAAGGCACGAGGATGAAATGTGATCGTTTGATATGTAGACTTTTGTACACATGAAATAAAATACAAATATTGGAGAACGTGTAAGATGAGCCTGTAGAAATGTAAATGTTAGTTTAACTAAATATTTATTTTTAAATATTTTAAAAATGTATAGTTAAGTTGAATATTAGTCATAAGGGACATTTTCCCCATTACATATTTGAAATAGCCTACAGTGCATCCGGAACGTATTCACAGCGCTTCACTTTTTCCACATTTTGTTATGTTACAGCCTTCCATTCCAAAATGGATTAAATTTATTATTTTCCTCAAGATTCTACAAAAAATACCCAATAATGACAAAGTGAAAGAAGTTTGTTTGAAATCTTTGCAAATGTATTAAAAATAAAAAACAAAAAAAATCACATGTACATAAGTATTTTTAAAAATAACATAAAATCAATCACTACTAACTTTTTGTTTTTGTAATAATACCGAAAACTGCACGTCTGCTTTCTGCATGAAGCAAATTTAACCTTAAACTAATGTAGCTTAATTGTTGTTAAAAAAACAAAACAAAAAAAACATTAAGTTATCTTTAATCAAAGCTAAATTTAAGAAGCTAAAGTTCAGCTACATTTTACATTGTCACTTCATAGAATAGGCTATTTCTCATTACATTATTTCACTGATGCCGGAGCAAGGTGAGACATAAATAGTCATGAAAAATAATAATGTAAACATGAAAAGACATGATGAAATGAAACAACTCTGTTCAGAGCTCTGGTCTGTTTGTACAATACAAGGAAACTGAGAAAAGGTGTTTTTACAGCAACACCAGCAAGACCAACAAAACCATATTTATGCTAGTTGTGAGATGATGGATAATGATAATGGAGATAATATTGTTAATATTGCAAATATTTATATGCAGTTTAAAGACAGACGCTTAAATGTTTGTAAAATGTGTTTGCATGCACGCACGCAACGTTTCTGACCTCCTATGACATCCAAAAGTTTTGTGCTATCATCATCTAAAGATTTGGTGAATAATTAATGAGTTTGAAGAAGATTGTTTTTAACAAAATTCAGAATGGTGGAAATTATGCTCCGTCTAGGCCATTTGAATTAAAAGCTCAAAAGCAAAATAAAAGTCAAACTTTAAGCACTTTGTGCCACTATAGAGTTTGAGTCACAGACCCTTCATCTGGACACATGTACTGGACACTGGACACAAATTTGTAAAAGTTTAAAAAGAAAAAAAAAATATATATATATATAAACATACATAAGACATAAATAAAAAGTAAATATATTTCACATTTATTTAATTGAAGAACCTGGTTGTATCAATTGTTGTGAAAAAAATGCATTAGACAAAAATATCTTGTTATCTTCAAGCAAAGCTAAATTAATTTTTTCATTGTCACTCCCACATTAAAATGTACAGTATTAAGTCATATTTTTCTGTTTCTGCTCTTTCTCAGACTGGCAGCTTTTCATTTTGTGGTGAACTGACACTTTAAATTACATTAGCTAATCATAAAAAAGTACGTTATGTGTGGATTTGAGGTCCCTGGCAGGGGCGGTGCTAGGGGTGGGCTAACGGGGCTTAAGCCCTGAACGTTTTGTTACTGAACAATTAATCAGAAAAATAATTATGAATATGATTACAGCTATGGCGATTTGTGAAAAGTGCACTGTAAAAACACGTGAAATCTACAGTAATTTACTGTGTTTGTGCACGGGAAATTACTGTATACAAGTTCACAGTAGAAAGTTCAAAGAGAAAATCCAACGCAACTTTGAGGGGACAGAGCGAAACATGATTGTATCTCTGCTAAGCTAGCGGACATGAGAACTCCCAGAAGGGCCAATAACACATACATTTATAAGGGAGGACTTTATTGACTATAATCATTTTAACCAGACTCAGAAACACTCAAACCATAAGTCCAAACACAGAAATAGTTGCAGAAGAGTTTATATGAAATATTCCACACAAAAACCATCATATATACCATAGAGGGTCAACACATAAAGACGAAACCTTTCTAAATTTCAATGGTTTACCGCTGGGGGCGATCTCTGTGAACCCATGAATCATGCGGATTCACTAGGTCGCCCCCCAGCGACGAATCATTGATTAAGTGTCTATGTCTATTTCCTGAGTATGAAGAGTCTAAGTGTCTATTTCCTGATCTCTGATGAGTTTTATACATTTGTAGACGTTTTAATGAGGTATTTGTATAATTAAAATGAATAATAGTAGTTAATAGTCTCTGTTTAGCTGAGCCATAGAACAAACAAAACAAGTCCTGAAAATTGATAAAATAATACATATTATACAGACACTTAATATTTAATGGTATTAGATGATTAGTTAATTGCATCTGATAGATTCTACTTTCAATAAAACATTTGCAGTTTGATTTGTAAAAGCTGTTTTTATGCATGTTTGGCATGAGCTTTTGTTGCATTTACACCGTTTTGACCAGCAGGGGTCACCAGCGTGTGGTGTTTTGAATGCTTCGAAACAGTGAATCATTTTGCAAAGCAATTGGTTCAACTGAATCAAAGCTTTGTTTCTCCCATCACTAACATACAGGCTAACATTAGCACCAAACATAATCACATTGAAATGACCCAAATAAGACATAACCCACCAAATACCAGACTACACAAAATGAACAAAGCACTTGCTTGCTTGGATGAGCTTAAACCAACAGTTTCTCAACCCGGACTATACACACAAGGTTAGCACAATAGGATGGCAATGCTTCTCTCTAACCAAACATGCTCTTACTCTACTTCTCCTTGCCTTTTATCCAGAGGATGGGTAGTCTAGAGAGCCCCCTGGGGCATGGTAGTGGTACTACAGCTTGAAACCATAGTAATTGCTCTAAGGGACATGCACATACTGCACTCGGGTAACATCTAATGATGTATGCTTTCTGGCTTTGGTGATCATATCTTGAATTTCACTGTCACTGCTTTGTGATGTCGTGACTTGGGTGAGGTCTACTGGCAGATTGCATGATTGATCAGTCGTGAGAAAAAGCAGGTCAGATTTCAGGTTTTGAGACAACACATCTGGAACTACTTTGCACTGACCTTTTTTGTACCTTACTGTAAAATGGAAACCTTGCAAACAAATTGTCCAACGAATAAGTCGTGACGATGGTTTTGGATATTGAAAGGCCCATGTTAAAGCAGCATGATCTGTTACTACTTCAAGTGTACTTCCTTCCAAATATGGTCTCCACTTTTCCACCGCCCATACCACAGCTAGAGATTCTTTCTCTGAGACTGAGTATGCCTTCTCAGCTCCTCTGAGTAAGCGAGAGACATACATGTTCCTCTCCTTCCAACTCTTGAGTGAGCACGGCTTCTAGACCAATGTCACTGGCATCCGTCTGAACACGAAAAGGTTTAGAGAAGTCAGGGATTACCAGTACAGATGCTTTGTACCAAGTCTTGCTTGAGAAGGTCAAATGCCTGTTGGCACTGGTCATCCCAAGACCATTTGATTGACCGTTCTTTTGTTTTAAAGAATGCAAGGAAGTAGCCTTCTAGGAAAACTGGTGTAAGGTCCATCCGTTAGCCCAAAAACGGAATCTAACGGCTTGGTTGAAGGATTCTGCGTGTAAGCCTTTTCAGCATTTCTGTTAAATTCACTTAATTTATTAACATCTAATTTTAATTCTGACTCCATGAATAAAGTGATCTGACTCCAATTTTATGTGACTTCGTTCAATTTGTTACGTTCGTAATTTAACAGCTGATGATTCGTTGTGATTTAATTTGGATCGTTGATTTTTCTTAGTATCTCTTATTTTCAAATATTCGTTCATCAAGGGACCCGATATCGCACAGAAACAGACGCGTCGCGAGTCGCGCGTTCACAAACACAAACTGGCCAGTTCTGATATTAGTCAGCGGATTGCAGAGTGAATATTTTACCTTGAAGTGGTCGCACCTGCTTACTCAACAAAAAGTGTAATTTGATTAATAGACACGAAAGCTGCAACTTGCTAATACAGTAATAGTCAGAAATCGGATTACCCCGCATGCTGCGCTCCATGCTTCAGTCATGGGGTCCTCGGTTTGATCTATTCTGGCCAAAGATTTGCGGAAATAAAGGACTCCACATTGATCCATACTAGAATAATGATTTCAGAATAATACAAGATAAATCAAGATTAACATAAAATTTTTAACTTACATAAAAATAATGAAACACGAATCCATGGTACACAACGTTCAGCATAAAAATATAAAATACAATTACAAAGTAACATGAAAATAGTTTCAAAGAGTCATTATATCTGGCACTGTACATACAGTGTGTGTGAGTGCCTGTCTGACACTGACACAGCACTGCAACTCTGGCTACAGAATGTTCCCAAATGGCACCTCTGCTACCCTTCCTTAAATACCCAGACCAGAACAAAAGGGTTGTAAATATCTGAAACACAAACACCTGGTTTCGGGGGAGAGGATCAGATATCTTCTGAGACTACTCAAAAGGAGAACAGAATTCTCATAAGTTTCAATCTTTCTCTTCCTACCAGTGACAGCAGTGAAGTTGAGACCATTTTACCAATCACACTGAGACCTTTAAAAAGATACCACACATGAAAAGGGAAGAACAATAGATTCACAAGATACATCATCTGTGGTATATATACATTCTGTGACTTGAATCAGAGGGAAGGGAGTCGGTGAGGGAGAGGGGGAGAAGGTTTGGGCAGGCCGATGTCCTACACTCTTTCTGTGAGATCTTCTCTCCAGATTAGTGAGTTTTATTGTTCTATTGCAGGGGGTTGGATCTTCAGCTTTTGTCTTAGCAGTAAAACCGATTCTTACAATCCTTACTTACTGCCAAACGAACTGCTGACTCCACTGAAGTCTAGTAAAAACTTGCCAAATTTGACGTTTGTTGATATTTATATCTACCTCGTCCACAATCCCTCTCCATACACCGGTGAAGTGTTAATGATGCCAAAATGTATCATCTGGAGATTAGGAAAAGTGGAAAGTCTGTTATTCAAACGATTTTAACGTTACACGAATAGCACAAGTGTCACTGAACTGAATTGCCCAATAATGATGGTAAAGCACATCGCTTGTATTATCAGTCATGTCAGGACACCTTTATGTAATGAAAAGTCATTTAGCATACTAACGCCACTGAAGCAGGTAGCAACATAACATAATTCAGCCATATAACTAAAGTTACTCATGTAAATATAGCTAGCTAAGGCTAGCTGTCTAGAACAAAGTTATACTATAGAAACGGATACTCCCCAGTTTGAGGACGTGAACAGCTCCGAATACAACGTCACGTGTTGTCATCTCAAGATTCCGGTAAATACGAGGTGGCGTGAATGCAGCATAAGTATATAGTAAAAAAGTACTTACAAACTATTAGTTTATAGTTAATTAATAGGTTATTTGTACTCTTAACATTGTTAAAATATTAAACATTGAGTTCTTCATTCATTGTCACCGTAATTAACAAATTATTATTTTTTAATTAGCTCATATGTAAAGAGGTATTGTTTTATGCTTTGTTAACTTAAGCGTAAATAGTTCTCACTTTAGATTAGGTCTCTGAAAATCAGAAAATCAAAGGTCATTATTAAATGCTAAACCAACCTTTATTAGACATTAATTGCATTAGTATTTTCTAAATTTGTGCTATGAATATAATTCACCAAAAGCATCTAAATGCATAATTAACATGTTAAATACAAATAAATTATTAAATGAATCATGATTAACCTTTTCACGTATAGAGGTCACTTTACAGATAGTGGACAGTTTTCTCCAAACCAAGATGGCCGATGGCCAAGCTGCTCCAAAATATCAATCCATTGAATCATCTGTCCACTAAATTGGACATCATGCATCACTAGCTATATTTCAGCTACAATTCATACTATAACTGTGACTGTTGTTCTTGCAAATACTTAATTTACAGTAACTTTTTTAGCTGTAAATAAATGAATTTGTGTTATTAGAATGTAATTTGCAGTTACATCAAATTAAAAAGTAATCTGATTACGTAATGCACATTACCTGTAATGCATTACTTTACTCATTACATCAGAAAGTAATCTGATTACATTATGCATGTTACTTGTAATGTGTTACTCCCAGCACTGCTCATTTCAGATGAGATTGACAACACCTGATTACTAGTTTTTCCACAGTCTGAAAACATCCATAGATCAATGTAGATTTCAGTCTGAGGTTTTCTCAGAGAGGAGAGATATGTGATACAGTAGAAATGTGTCCATTTTGAACATAATCAGAATTAGCAGTTAATAAGGGTAAATCAACATACTTTGGTAGTCTGGAGGGAGTTTGAGCGTTTTCTACATAGTCTGAGTTGGGTTTCCACAGAGTTGTACCTTCACTGGTTGTAGAGATATTTGATGGAATCACGTCCAATTGTTCTGATATCAAAGATATTTTTATCTTTTATCTATTTTTAGTGTCAGTACTACATTAAACCACTATATATAATGTTGAATATAATGTATTATAATGCAATAGGAGAATATTTGTGGGTCCTGATAATACCAAATGTCTTATGTTACCAGTAAAAAGTGGCCTACATTATTTTAAATATAACTAGTCAGTGACAGAGGGCAAGCATATTCGTCTAAAATAATTCTGTATTTTCAGCTTTATGAATAGTATTCTGGTGTCACCATTGTCCTGTGCATTGGGTTACCAGCACCAAGTCCTCCAATGTAATACCAAATGTTCCATTTTAATAGGCAGTACATTTTTTGTTAACTTTTTACCATATGTACAGAGCCCCGCACATGACGTGCAAGAAAAAAAAAAAGTAAATTGTGCGCACAATTTACTAATTCATTCCTTCAATTTATAAATAATGCACTCAATTTACTATTTCGTTCCCCTGATTTGCTAAATCATGCAGATGATTTACTACTTCGTTCCCTCGACTTGCTAAACCGTCCACACGATTTACTAATTCGTTGCCTCGATTTATAAATCGTGCGCACGATTTAGCCTACTATTTTTTTCCTGCATGTCATGTGCGGGGCTCCCTACATATGTCTTGGAGTATCGCAATAATATTGTATCGTGAGTTCAGTATCATGATATGTATCGAATCGTGACGTGAGGGTATCGTTACACCCCTACTGTCCACTCAAGTGTACATCTGAAAATCTCTTTGAAAAATTTGTGTAAAAAAAAATTTAAGATCTTGTTTTTTCCAGAAGAGCAATAAAAACACATAAGAAAAAAGATTATTGTAATCTGTTGCCAGCTCCAAATTTGTATCTTAAAGAAGCAAATACTGAATATTTTAGGTTTATTGGGATCAGCGATCAAACATAACGGCCTGGTTTCACAGACAGGGCTTAGATTAAGCCAGGATTAGGCCTTAATTTAATTAGGGCATTTAAATCGCTTTTATAAACGTGCCTTAGAAAAAACCTTACTGATGTGCATCTTGAGACAAAACAATGGAACTGACATTTTTTAAGATTTGTCAGTGCAAGTTGCTTTCAGTTAAAACATGCCTTTTAGTCTCGGACTATCTTAAGCCTTGTCTGTCAAACCAGGGGAAAATGTATTAAAACTTTTTGCTAAAATGTAAAAAGCAAAACAGCTTTGTATTATTTAATAGACCACCAATAAAGAGAAAGGGACTGTGGGTGCTGGCGTCTTTATTCCACTTGAAACAAACATCACCATCATATACAAATTACCACGCCATTCCTTAGCTTTATTCAATCCATTACTGCCACCTGCTGGACTAAATCATTACTCATTACTATTAGACTACTCCTATTACATCCCTTTACTATTTTACATCCCTAACATCACATAATTAACAACAATTCACAATTCACACCAGCCCAACGCAAAACCAGCAATCAGTTAACAGTCCATTTTACAATTCAAGGCATACAATTCTTTAATTTTTCTCTTTTCTTTCTTTCTTTGTTTTATAAGTCCATTCGAACAGGTGGTTTTCTAACACGATTAGATCTCCGTAAGAATGGGATGTCAGTCTTTGGACATCAATCCATTACTGCCACCTGGATTAAGCTGGTCAAGCTGGAAAACCATCTTAAACCAGTTACTTCCAGTTTAAACAACTATCAGCCTAGGCTGGTTTTAGCTGTTTTTATTCAGCAGGGAAGACAGAGCTAAGACTCCCTCTTGTGACTGTAAGTTCGTTAAAGGGCACTATGTAACTTTTTCTTTTTCCAGTGGTAGAAGTGCTTTCAAATGCATAAGTTAAGACCTGTTACAAGTAGGTATTCCTGCAATACCGGAGGCTGCAAATTTCAAGACCGCATTTTTTTAGGACACTTTTTTTTTATCAGTTTAAACTATTTTATAGCACTATTTTTTCAGGAACGATTTGTTTAATTCATACATTTTATTGATATGTTGTCCTAACCTAGCATGGCTCCGCCCTCCTATGTACTTCCGCTCAATTTTCCTTCAGTACGTCATCTGGGTTTGCGATATATTCGCTGGTTTTCTCCGACCAAATTTTAACCGGTCCAATAAACGAACAGAGGGAGTGGCTGAGAACGATGACGTTGATGTTGTGTGCTAGTTTGAGTTGTAGTTCAGTAATGGTGGCAGAGAAAGATGCGAGCTAAGCCATTCGGTCCGTTGTGGCAATGCTGCCGAATATCCAGAAGTTAAAGCCGAAGCAAGAACAATCTTTGCTGAGTTTTGTTGGTGGCCATGATGTTGTGGCACTCCTCCCCACGGGGTTCGGGAAAAGTTTGATTTTACAGCTCGCTCCATTAGTGGTGAGGGAGTTGGCTAAGGTGAACGCATGACATACGTCACGACCAAACGTTAGTGTTTGGTTATGGCAGATCCAGTAGTTTTAAACTTCAACAGAGTACCCGCCTTCAAGGAAGTTAGCGCTTGTCAATGGAGATTGGCCAGACTCTGTACAAATGAAATGTACGAGAGTCTGGTAGGACCAGGCTAGTCCTAACCAACCCGTAGCCCTAAACATACAGCCTACCAGTTGTTAACCCTCTTGAAATATTTAACCTAATTTGTTTCATTATATGAGGCCCTATATTTTTGTTTTAAATTCAGAGACTTCAATTCATTAGCCACAGCGCTTTAAAAACAAGGTAAAATGGCATGGTTGCTTCAGCAAATACGTTTTTATATGATTTTAACGATATTGGTTGGGTTAGGAGGTACGTTATTTTCTAACACAATAGAGCATAATATAATTTTTTCAAAAATGATTGCCACAGCAAGATTATTTTGTAATGGATTTTACTAGTTAATCTATGCATGTTGAATTTTAAAACAATAGTAGCTCTTAATACAGAATCACATAAAAAAAGAAAAGACCTGTAATGTTACAGTTCTCTATTGATCTTTTTTGGAGGAGGCAGACAGCGCTCATCTATGGGAGTGTTTCCTTCCCCTTTACAAGCATAACACTCATTCTCACTCACACAGCGGAAGAGAGGAACATGAGCCACAATCTGCTTAAACTTGGTCTGAAGATCTTTTTCAGTGTCAAACTTCCAGAAATTCTTGAAGACAAAAGCTTTAATTCCATCATGTTCTTTCCAGTTCTTCAGAGCTTCTATAATGCTGTGACGGCCTGTCTCATCCAGACACGTGTCAACACAGGGAGATTCAAAGGTGTAGAAAACAGAGCAGCCGTCATTTCTTTTATTCAGAAGTTTGCTCATGGGCGAGTTGTCAGCAGGATTCAGCAGGAGAGACTCTGAATGCATGTTGTATTTCTTCATTTTCCTAGTTCCTGCAGCGATGAGCTCTGAACCTTGATAAAGTGCGTTTGTTTCATCAGTAATAGCATTTTTCACATTCACCGCATTCTCCTGAGTCAGGAAGTTGTTCTGTGTAGGAAAGAAGTTCTGTTGACACTGATCCTTCGGCACATTGACGGCGGTAGCATACTGACGGGGATGTCCATCTTTATCGACTCTCTTGTAGCTGTTAATATTGTTTAAGGTGATTAATGATTATTATAATTTTTTATCAATGAGTAGTTAACCAACTTCTCATTTCTCTACTACCTCATTGATAGGGCTTTTCACACTTGAAATAGTTAACTCTGGGTCATTCTAGGCCCAGGTATACTTCATTTTCCGCACAGATTTATACTCAATCACGGATGAGCACAGATGAACGAGTTCAACACCTTAGGTTATCACTTCACATTTCACACTGCTCATAATTTACCCAGCTCAATTAATTCATGGGTATCCATACATTGATGTTTCACATTGTTTCTAGATTTTCACTCCGAAAGATCTGCTTTTCATCCCCATTTGACATTTTCCACTCAAACATATGTAGCCGGTGAAGTGGTTACCAGTAGAGGGCATGGTCAGTCAGATAATTAGAGGGATTTTCGAGATGGGGTCCGGTCTTATGCATTGAAGCGTGCTGTCTGATAGCACTTCCTTGGCTATGTTCAGAATCGCCCCCTATACCCTCATTCACTATTCCCTGCATTAGTCCTCTAATATAGTCCACTTGAAGGAGTGAACGAGTGAGTGAATTCGGACACTGAATGCTCCGGAAGGGCTGCCGCTTTTGCATAGTTTGTGCTGTTTAATAATCATTTAAATCTTAGCAAACTGGCAGCTCCAGAAGTTATGAAAAGATTTATCTTGAACACTGTCATTGAAACTAGTATGTATAAACCTTAATTAAACAATTTAATAATCAATTAAAAAGTAATTTATACCTGTATGATATTACGCTGTAGCCACATTACACCAGTGGTTTGGAAAATGGATGGATGGACGATTCGCATGCGGGCGCCATCTTCTGGTCACAGTGCATTATGGGTATTCTTTAGCTGTTGAGTGTACATCGGTTGTACACTCGCTCTTGCGGTGCATTGTGGGATTGAATGAGTGCACTCGATAACGTCCACTATGGTTTCGGACACCACTACAAATGACTGTCCCTTCAAATAGTGCCCTATTTAATCCTCTACCACGGTTAAAAGCGCCATTTAGAATGAGAGTGTGAAAAGCCCTCTTGTTGACACTTCCTCATTGCTAACTTTTAATGCAAACTTTGAGTTTTAATTTTTTAATTGACACTGGAGACAGACTTACTTCTGCTCGAAGAAGTTAATAATACGGGCGAGAGTTTTGATGTCCACAGTGTCATCTTCAACACTTTCCGTCCAGTCGGGAAGCAGAAAGAGCAGCAGGAGTCCACTCAGAAACACAGTGAACTTCTGAAATCACAAAACACAACACACACACAAAAACAAAATACATTCATAAATACAATGTGCTTAAAAAAATAACCATTCAAAGTGAAAAAAAACCCACTACTCCCACTAACACTACTTGTGTGTTATGAGCCTTTAATGTGACTGACCATGTTGTTTGTTGCTTCAAATCTCTAAGTGATAAGGAGTGATAAGAGTGAAAGAGGAATTGGATGGAAGTCTAGACCAGCCCTTTTCTTTAAAGCGGTCATGAACTGAGAAATAAAATTGTCCTTGAGCTTTAAACATAAGAGCATATTATGTTATGCACACCCTAACAAAAATGTGCTTTTCAAAAAATATATATGTTTGTATTTAAACATTGCTGGAGCAACAGATTTTCTGTGAAAATAAATCATAAAAATGTGCTTGTTTGTTTGTTTAAAAATCTTATAAATGTATGGAGTGGCGAGGGAGGCCTTTTACCCCACAGACACACGGGGTCAAACCAGCATGGGGCAAAAGACAGTATTGATATAAATACTTTAGCTAAAATAATGTTTAATCATGTCTTAGTTAATACTTGTTCAAAACAATCACTTTAGCAAAGTCTGTACTATTTTTGGTTTATTTTGATAAATAAAAGAATGCATTATTGTTCAATAATTATACTGCCATTAAAATATGTTAGTATAAAAATATATTTTAAAAATACAGAAACAAATTATTTAAAAAAGTAAAGATTCTGAAAGCATTGAATAATTCAATTAAATATATAATAATTTTTAATAAAGCTTTACAGTAGTAACAAATAATTAAAATATGATATTTTATTATATGATATGATTAATATCATATTTTTAAATATGATGGTTTCATTATAAATATGATGATTATCTCTAAGGTCAACAAATGGAAACGGCTGTTTATTATTGTGCTTTGCATAGTACCATGCATACATATTCTTCTGTTATTGAAAAACTGTTGCTTACTGAAAATCATTCACAAGAAACATTAAATATGAGATCAAATTAGCACAGAATCAACTTTTTGGAGGAGTAATTACAACAACATAAATTGAATTAGCACTAAAACCTAACAACTGTTTTTACAATATGATTGTAAAAGGTTTGTTATTCATTCTCTATATTAAGACCAATGTCAACCCCCTTATAGTGCCCCTTTTTTTGGTTTGGGCCACTGCCCCTCAAAATGTCTGTGTACGGCCCTGCTTGCCACGATCTAAATATAATGCTATAATCAACACTTTTCACGATTAGTTTACTTAGAGAGCTGTAATAGTAAAAACGTGCTAAAGGTTTATAAGGTTTATATGTAATTTCATATGCAAAGATCACAGCACAGCAGACACGCCCCATCAAACAGAGCGTTGAAATCAGAGGGCTAAAATCAGGGTAGGAAAAATGTCTTTTATTTCTAAATTATGAACATTTGTGATGTAAAATTCATACTAAAAATATAAGTGCACCCCAGGAAACATTATAAAACAATAAAACAATGCAGTTCATGACCCCTTTAAAAGACTATAGAATTACTAAGAAGTTTGTTTAGTTTGACATATGGACGAGGAACCTGTCAACGGCGCTATACTTCAGTTTTCCAATTAAAGGAAACACATTGGCTGTGTCCGAAAACTGACTTGTTGCCTCGTTGCCCTATCAGGCAATGACTTTGCAGGCAGCGTTTGCACTGGCACCTCACAAAACTGATTTCAGACAGACTTCTGAGGCAGTGTAACGGTTTAATGATCTAATAATGATCAATAAAAATCTTGAATTACTACAATAGTAATTTATAGAAATGACATTAAAAGTAAAAAACATTTATAACACAAACTGACCAGCAACCAACTTTGCCATCTTTCGTTTTTAGCTTAACTTTCACAGAATGGATTGCACAGGATTGTGGGATATCAAAGGCAGTGAAGGATACAACTATGCTGCCTTCAAAATTCGATCAGATGAAGGTATCTCAAGAGAAAGGAAGTGAGGCTAACATTTGATTCGGACGTGCCTTGATGCCTTCCTATCTTCGAATGCGTCCTCCAAAGGTAGCATATTTAAGCTTCCATGCTAGAGTCCCCAATCAGCATGGCCACCACGCCAGAGTCTCTTCGTGTCAGGACCACCATGCCACAACCTCTTCACGTCATGGCTGCCACTCCAGAGCCACACGGCTGATGTCAGTGCGAGCAGCTGGCATCTCTGCAATGGTCTCAGAGGGTCTCCCACTGCCAGCGGCTGCATTTCCTATTTTGTGTGTTTGGGCTGCACACACGCTCTCAGCTATGTTACATCCACCAGCTGGAGTGCCCTTGATTCCCACAGGGGCACTCCTTTCGTCTTTGTTATCTCAACATGGACTACTTTTCCCTTTGCACAAACTCATTATGCCTGATTACTTCCTCTCATTTATTATATCATTATCTCATTTATGTTCTCACTGCATTTCTGAACGTTATCCTGGTTCCCTTGGTTTTGATATTCTGATTTTCTCCCTGGATTTCCCTGTTTGCCTATATCTTGGATCTTGTTTTATGTTTGGACTATTTGCCCGTGGTTTTGACCTTATGCCTATTTTATGAATTAAGATAATGGATTACCCTCGATAAAGCTTTTGATGAAGTTTGGATCTTCAACGTAAAATCTCGGAGCAGTTCTTGACAATATCAATGATCTGGCAGTTGTTTTTTATTTTTTTTTTATCAGTCCTTACAATTGTGTACAGTCAAGGTCAGACTGAACCTCTAGTCCCATAATTATGTACAGTGGGGTGAACAAGTATTTGATACACTGCCGATTTTGCAGGTTTGCCCACTTACAAAGCATGTAGAAGTCTGTAATTTTTATCATAGGTACTCTTCAACTGTGAGAGACGGAATCTAAAACAAAAATCCAGAAAATCACATTGTATGATTTTTAAGTAATTAATTTGCATTTTATTGCATGACATAAGTATTTGATACATCAGAAAAGCAGAACTTAATATTTGGTACAGAAACCTTTGTTTGCAATTACAGAGATCATACATTTCCTGTAGTTCTTGACCAGGTTTGCACACACTGCAGCAGACTGGCTAGGCCACTCCAGGACCTTGAGATGCTTCTTATGGAGCCACTCCTTAGTTGCCCTG
Organism: Coreius guichenoti; assembly: GCA_039654105.1. Classification (NCBI taxonomy): domain Eukaryota; kingdom Metazoa; phylum Chordata; class Actinopteri; order Cypriniformes; family Gobionidae; genus Coreius; species Coreius guichenoti. The sequence goes on from CM077174.1 coordinate 36,208,518, forward strand.
GCTGTGTGTTTCAAGTCGTTGTCATGCTGGAAGACCCAGCCACGACCCATCTTCAATGCTCTTACTGAGGGAAGGAGGTTGTTGGCCAAGATCTCGCGATACATGGCCCCATTCATCCTCCCCTCAATATGGTGTAGTTGTCCTGTCCCCTTTGCAGAAAAGCATCCCCAAAGAATGATGTTTCCACCTCCATGCTTCACGGTTGGGATGGTGTTCTTGGGGTTGTACTCATCCTTCTTCTTCCTCCAAACACGGCGAGTGGAGTTTAGGCCAAAAAGCTCTATTTTTGTCTCATCAAACCACATGACCTTCTCCCGTTCCTCTTCTGGATCATCCAGATGGTCATTGGCAAACTTCAGACGGGCCTGGACATGCGCTGGCTTGAGCAGAGGGACCTTGCGTGCGCTGCAGGATTTTAATCCATGACGGCGTAGTGTGTTACTAATGGTTTTCTTTGAGACTGTGGTCCCAGCTCTCTTCAGGTCATTGACCAGGTCCTGCCGTGTAGTTCTGGGCTGATCCCTCACCTTCCTCATGATCATTGATGCCTCATGAGGTGAAATCTTGCATGGTGCCCCAGACCGAGGGAGATTGACCGTCATCTTGAACTTCTTCCTTGCCTTGTGCAGGACTACAATTTTATCCCTGATGTCCTTACACAGCTCTCTGGTCTTGGCCATAGTGGAGAGGTTGGAGTCTGTTTGATTGAGTGTGTGGACAGGTGTCTTTTATACAGGTAACGAGTTCAAACAGGTGCAGTTAATACAGGTAATGTGTGGAGAACAGGAGGGCTTGTTAAAGAAAAACTAACAGGTCTGTGAGAGCCGTAATTCTTACTGGTTGGTAGGTGATCAAATACTTATGTCATGCAATAAAATGCAAATTAATTATTTAAAAATCATACAATGTGATTTTCTGGATTTTTGAGAGATTCCGTCTCTCACAGTTGAAGTGTACCTATGATAAAAATTACAGACCTCTACATGCTTTGTAAGTAGGAAAACCTGCAAAATCGGCAGTGTATCAAATACTTGTTCTCCCCACTGTATTTACACGTCATCTAAATCTGTGCTATATATATATATATGTAACATTTCATATTTATGCCACATCTTTAAAGTATAAGATAATGGAAGGATACCATAGTTAAAATAAACATGGTCACTCCATATGACCGAATAACGTGTATCGAGAGTGTGTAGAGTGTGTATCTAGAATGAGATGATACTTTGAGTCACAAATGATGATCAGTAAAATGCATTTTTGTATCATGCTGACTTTAGTTTTCTCTAACAATAATTGCCAGTTAATCAAGCACACAATATAACAATTTATACATTTTCCAGATTATAGATTTTATTTGCCAATTTTACTGTTTACTGCAATTAAAACTGAAAACAATCCTCAGCTAAATAAAACGTGTCTGAGGAAAATGTGTGAGGAAAGCAACTGTTAAATAAAAGCATTACTTACAGGCGATCACATTCAGCTTTGTTTTTCTCACACTGGCAAAGCAGTGCTATTGCCTTCAGTCTGGTTATCACCGCCTCTTTTATTATCATACTTCCAGATTAATTTGAATGCAAATGCTTTAATTCCCTCATATTTTTGTAATATTTCAAGATAGCCTTTAATGCTGAATTCCCAGGAATTTGATATGCATTTATTCAAACAGGGTAATTTACAGTGAAATAAACCACACATTATTATCTGGAATTAAGAATTATCTGAAGAACATATTGAATGGAAAAGATAATTATCTTTTCCATTCAATATGTTCTTCAGATAATTCTTCAGGCGAAACTCTGAATGATCTTGTTTATCTTTATCAGCCTTTGCAAGCTTAAAGACATTTGTTTTTCTCGACTCTGAACTTGACAGTGTATTGTCCTTGCAAACTGGAAATTATAAAGCAGGGGACAAATTCCAAGTATGGGTTACCATACTGGGCTGCACATGTCATTTTCACTTTCACTTTGACATCTTATGCATCTTATTTTCTTTTCTTTTTTGGTTAAAATTACGAGTTGCCAAAAAAACTTGAGCAAATGTGCTGCTTTAGCACCACTAACAATGGTATTAAGTGATGAGGAAGTGTAACTTACCATTTTATCTGTTGTTCAGATCAGAAGGTTCGGAGATGTTGTGTGAGTCTGCAGTGAAGCAGGAGTGATGAGGAAGAGGAAGTAGATGTTTTTTTATACACTGTATTAATGAAACAACACATAATTGTACTATAGACGTGTGAAATTAATGTGGGAAAAAATAAATACTCTGAACCCCAAGTGGATTTACACAAACTGAGAAAGTCAAAAAGCGTTAGGTTGTGCCCCGCTCTCCCCTACTCCCCGCACGGGTACTGTTTGATAAACCCGCACCCGCCCCGCTTTATTAACAGCACACCCGACCCGATAACCGCCAGAAACACTAATTTAATTCCGTACCCGACCCGCATTAAATTTCCCACACGAAGTAGCCCAAAAAACTTTATTTTATTTTTTCATGTAACTTAAGCAATAAACATTACGCATTATTAGTTCATGCAAGAACAATTAATAGACTCGCAGCCCATCATGTTAACGAAGAAGAAGAGAGAGAGAGAGAGAGAGAGAGAGAGAGAGAGAGAGAGAGAGACATCTGTCATGTAAACTATATTGTATAGGCTATATATGTATATATTTTCACTCTGCATTTAAAGGCCGCTCTTCTGAAACTCTGCAGTGTATATGTGACCATTGGTGCTATTTTTACCAGCATGAAAAATAGGATAAAACTTTTATTCATACTGTGAATAGATTAAATACAGAAAGCAAGCAAAGCGCGCTCCCTTTAACTGGGTTGTATAGCTGTCAATCAACTGCAGCGCGACTGGCAGTGCTTAAAGGGGCAAGTCGCGCAGAAGCCTTTAACGGTCTGCAGACAGAGCGTGAACACAATCACGGCACCGTTTGGAAGCATCTGCCTATCACTGTGTACCGGATTGAGTCGAAATAATCTTGGCTATTGAACCCGCAGCCCACCCGTGCCTACGTGGCCACTAGGGGCCGCTAGAGGTAATTCATTCACAGTCAGGTCATTCATGTGACTGGGTTTGAGGCTGTGAGCCCAGGAACCTGCATAGCTGATTCAGTAGCTTGTAGTGTGTGTCTAATTTCAGTTACTCTGCCTTGACACTTGGAGTTTGTTTACCGTTTTATCGCCCCACCGATCACCATCCTATGAGGTGAGCCCTCATCTGCTGCCAGCCAAATATCAACAGATGCCAAAATGACAATTACTTCTAACTGTACCAGAAGTGGGAGTGTTTCCTTCACCTTCACAAGGCTGACATTCATACTCACTCACACAGCAGAAGAGGAGAGCATGAGCCAATCTTCATTTCCTCAAAGTCTTTTTGAGGATCTTCCATGTTTTCGTTAGATCAAAATATTTTTTAAAGTCTTTTATTAAACTGTGTTTGGCCAAAATGTTATAAAGGCTTGACTCATTAAGGCAGGATTTAACGCAGGGAGATTTGTAGGTGTAGATGATAGTACAGATCTCCTCTTTTCCTTTATTCAACAGGTTTGTCATGGGTGGAGTGGGAAGAAGACACTCTGCTTTTTACTGAATCCCATCTTTTTAACACCTGCTACAATGAAATCTTTACCTTCGTAAATGTAACTTATTTTCAATATTCTTTTTTCACTTTCTCCTCAGTCACAAAGTTGTCGTGTGCATGCGAGAAATCCTTTTCTCATTGATTCTTAAGTACATTGATGACCAAGGTGTGTTGCTTTTTCCACAATGAATGTCTGATAGCTGGAAAACGTGAAAAATAACTCAAGCAAGCACACGATTGACTGACAAATTTCCATACTTTTACTTTCTTTTTTGCTAATATTACTAAAGGCTAAAAGGTCATTCGATATTTGAGGTTACGTCATGTATACTTTCTTCTGGTAAAAGTTGTTTACAATACGACCAAGAGTATGAATGTCCACAGTCAAAAGCAAAAAGACTCCACTAAGTGGAGCCATTGAGTTCTAGATTGATAAAACAACACAAAGACACAATTAAATAAGACATTCTCCCCATAACATGCTCACCATGATGAATATTGTGGATTGTAGAGAAGATGTTGAGACAATCTGCTGAAGTTCAAACCGAGCATCAGAATAGGGAAGAAAGGTGATTTAAGTGACTTTGAATGTTGTTGGTGCCAGACAGGCTGGTCCGAGTATTTCAGAAATTGCTTTTCTGTACAGAGAACGGATGAACAGCAGTCCTGCGAGTGAAATACCTTGTTGATGCCAGAGGTCAGAGGAGAATGAACAGACTGGTTCAGCTGATAGAAAGAGAACAGTAACGCAAATAACCACTCGTTACAACCGATGTTCAGAAGAGCACTGAACGCACAAACGGCCTCCACAATTACCAGATCTCAATCCAATAGAGCAGCTTTGGGATGTGGAGGAACGGGAGATTCGCATCATGGATGTGCAGCCGACAAATCACTAATGCCTGATGCTATCAGGTCAATATAGACCAAAATCTCAGAGGAATGTTTCCAGCACCTTGTTGAATCTGTGCCATGAAGAATTAAGATCGCTCTGAATGCAAAAGGGGGTCCAACCCAGTACTAGCAAGGTGTACCTATAATAAAGTGGCTAGTGAGTGTATATTTTCTTATCTGATGAGAGCTGTCTGTTAGATCAAAGTTTGCTCATGGAGAGATGTGGCAACTGTGTTTGACATTTGGTTTGGTCTGTGTGAAGGATCTGCATGGCAGTTTTTTACCAGTCATGTGTTTTTATACAGTCATGTGTAACCCTTGCTGTCTAAAACTGAAACATCACTGAAGGCTGTTTTAATCATCATACATTTTTAGATCTGCCTTTTCTCACAGGCCTTCTTATATCCTCCCTTTTGACTTTTTATGACCCACACGAGTGTGTTTATATGCATTACTGTACTCTCATCTTTAAATAAATTCCAAACACAAAATTTGCCAAGCAGAAGTATTTTATTTGTTGAAGCAGGAAGCAAGATTATTTTTCAAATGCATTTTACTACATGATCTAAGCATACTGATTTTCAAAACAAAGAATAGTAGATCTTAATACAGAATCACATGGGAAAGAAGTGAATGTTACTGCATAACTGTTAGATCTCTCTTGGAGGCAGACAGCGCTCATCTATGGGAGTGTTTCCTTCCCCTTTACAAGCATAACACTCATTCTCACTCACACAGCGGAAGAGAGGAACATGAGCCACAATCTGCTTAAACTTGGTCTGAAGATCTTTTTCAGTGTCAAACTTCCAGAAATTCTTGAAGACAAAAGCTTTAATTCCATCATGTTCTTTCCAGTTCTTCAGAGCTTCTATAATGCTGTGACGGCCTGTCTCATCCAGACACGTGTCAACACAGGGAGATTCAAAGGTGTAGAAAACAGAGCAGCCGTCTTTTCTTCTATTCAGAAGTTTGCTCATGGGCGAGTTGTCAGCAGGATTCAGCAGGAGAGACTCTGAATGCATGTTGTATTTCTTCATTTTCCTAGTTCCTGCAGCGATGAGCTCTGAACCTTGATAAAGTGCGTTTGTTTCATCAGTAATAGCATTTTTCACATTTACCGCATTCTCCTGAGTCAGGAAGTTGTTCTGTGTAGGAAAGAAGTTCTGTTGACACTGATCCTTCGGCACATTGATGGCTGTTGCGTACTGACGGGGACGTCCATCTCTATTGACTCTCTTATAGCTGGAAAACAGTAAACAAGATTAAGTATTAACAAATGACACACTCCCATGTTTTGAATTTATGATCTTTTGACCTTACGTCCTCTTTGTTGCTCTACTTCCTCATTGCTTAACTTAAACTTTTAATTTTTCATAGACACTGGAGACAGACTTACTTCTGCTCAAAGAAGTTAATAATACGGGCGAGAGTATTGATGTCCACAGTGTCATCGTCAACACTTTCTGTCCAGTTGGGAAGCAGAAAGAGCAGCAGGAATCCACTCAGAAACACAGTGAACTTCTAAAGTCACAACATACAACACACAATAAATATCATGTGCACAGTTCATGATAATAGAAAAAACAGCCCATACAAAGGACCTACACATCCTACCTCTCACCAACAAGACATCTATTAATAATAATTAACCTTGAATGTGACTGACCATGTTTGTTGCAGAGATGCTGTGTGAGTCTTCAAAAGAATGATAAGAGTGAAAAAGGAAGGGGAGATTTATAGTGAGTCTGGATCAGCCCTCCTCCTCTTCTTCTTCTTCAAAAATACTAAGAAAACTGCCTTAATCACTGACTTTCACAATCTTGAATAATGTCATTGGCCTTTTTTGTTTGTATGACTCAATAACAGGTGGAGCGTGTGTAAGGCTGGGCAAGCTTAGCTTCCTCTGACCACGGACTTGAGACTAGTGTGGAATTTTCTCATTCAAACCACTGACTGCTGCTGCTGCTGCTTCTGATTGCTTCTAGAGGGAAGAGCTGCCCATAACTGCTGGTCTAGGATCAGTTTTCTCCGTAATAATTGCAGATTTGTCCTTTGCGCTTTTGAGAGCGTCAACGGTTTCTATTTACAACGTGTTTTGCAGAATTAAGTAATGTAGCCAATCAGGAATGCCACAAACAAATCAGACCTTCAAACTGTTCTCTTCAACCTGCAGAATTCCATGGGAAAACTGGGGACTTGGCAGCACTGGCAGCGCTACGTCATATGGCACAGCTGTGCTTCAGGCAACCCGAGTTTGAGTCCCGGCTCGAGGTTCGGGCTTCTCAAGCCAACATCAAAGTTTGTTCACAAACTTTAGCACTAGTTGACATTTTCTGTACTATTGAAAATTGACTTTTTTGCTGTGTGTATTTTTGTAAAGTCTCGTAACATTTTAGTTTAAAGTGTGAGGAAAGCAGTAACAGGAATAAAAATATTCTTAGTAAATACTCAATTCCAAGTCAATAAATCAAGAGGACGTATGAAACGGATATTTACCTGTAGGCCTAAGGGCATAAGCAGGGTTTTATAAATACAGATGTACCAAAATGGAGACCCCCCTCCCCCCCATCTACATATACGCATTTTAAGACGTTTGAAAGCCAAAAAATCGGATAACAAAACTTTAGAAACATGTCAGTGAGCAGTAGCATAAATTAGCCTATTTGTCAAGCAGATAACTCAAATGAGAATCAGGTTAAATGTTGCAATGAATGATTCACACTACAAACTGGAAATACAGAAGAGGTTAGTTTATGTTTATTGTTGACAATACACAATGACATATTCCAAAAATGAATAAATAAGAAATTTTGGTAACACTTTACATTAAGGTTCCCTTTGTAAAGGGTTTATAATGGTGTTTGTTAATGACTAATAAGTCATTTATAAATGCATTATTGATCGTTGATAAGTAGGGTGTTTGTGGTTTTCTCAATATCTCATGACTTATGTCACTTTTCTTACTATGTTGCTTACCAGAAGTCACTAGTCCTACCCATGATACTTTGCAAAAAGTTTGTGATGCCTATCCACAGCAATGAATAAAAACTGATTTCTTGTCTGATTTCTAGGGTGGACAACTGTAAACCATTTATTTATGAGTTACAAACAATAATAACCTGTGAAAGTGAACCTTAATTCAAAGTGGACACATGTGAATCATTTATTCATGAGTTACAAACAAGTTTTTTTTCTGATGAAATATTTTTTTGTTCAAAGATTAAACTTTTCTTTTACAGCACATTGGAAAATTACTAAGCATGACTTCTCATGAAAAATAAACTCACATTAAACAATTCAGAGAAACAATCACGTATTCCAATAAAAGATAAGCATCACACCTATAAGCCAAAAATATTTGATAAATACAAGTTGAATAAAGGCATGTATGTATTAATTTATTTACCAGTTGTGTAATAGTCATTATATCAATGACCGAATGCACCGCTACAGAACATTAACATGTTAATTTGCAATCAATAATTATTGTTGATATCATCATGATATAGGCCACTATAACTTCGGCATTAGAAAATCAACACTGCCAAAATCCTCATGGCAACACGGGGTTCGCATCCTGAACTATCTCAACGACTGGCTGATACTAGGTCACTCTCGAGACCAGGTTTGCGAACACAGGGACCTGGTGCTCTAGCACCTCGCCCGCCTGGGCCTTCGGGTCAACTGGGAAAAGAGCAAACTCTCCCCCGTGCAGAGGATCTCTTTTCTCGGTATGGAAATCGACTCGGTCACCATGTACGCGCAGCTTACGAGCGAGCGCGCGCAGCCACTGCTGACTTGCCTGAGACAAATCGAGGGCAAGAGTGCGGTTCCACTGAAACTATTTCAGAGGCTCCTGGGGCATATGGCATCCGCAGCTGCGGTCACGCCGCTCGGACTGCTTCATATGAGACCGCTTCAGCACTGGCTTCACGATCGAGTTCCGAGATGGGCATGGCAACCAGGCACGCTCCGGGTACCAGTGTCTCGGGCCTGCCATCAGACCTTCACCCCGTGGTCGAATCTCTCCTTTCTACTGGCCAGAGTGCTCTTGGAACGAGTTTCCAGGCATGTTGTTGTATCAACAGATGCCTCCGCCACGGGCTGGGTTGCCATGTGCAATGGGCATGCTGCCGCGGGCTCCTGGACAGGACCCCAGAGCCTCCTGCATGTCAATTGCCTCGAGTTGCTGGCAAACACGTACTCGTCCGGTCAGACAACACGGCCACAGTAGCGTACATCAACCGACAAGGTGGTCTACGCTCCCGCCGTATGTCGCAACTCACCCGCCATTTCCTCATATGGAGTCAGAAGCATCTGAGGTTGCTTCGTCCCATTTACATTCCGGGAGACCTGAATCATGCAGCTGACGAGCTCTCACGGTTTCAGCCACTTCCTGGAGAATGGAGATTCCATCCCCAGATGGTTCAGCTGATTTGGGAACAGTTTGGCAATGCACAGGTAGATCTGTTTGCCTCCCACGACTCTTCCCATTGCCGCTTGTTTTACTCCCTGACCGAGGGGACCCTCGGCACGGATGCACTAGCGCACAGCTGGCCGCAAGACCTCCACAAGTATGCGTTTCCCCCTGTGAGCCTTCTTGCACAGACTCTGTGCAAGATCAGGGAGGACGAGGAGCAGGTCCTTTTGGTCACCCCATATTGGCCTGGCCGGACCTGGTTCTCCAAACTTGTACTCCTTGCGACAGCCCCTCCCTGGTCGATCCCTCTGAGGAAGGACCTCCTTTCTCAGAGACGGGGCACCCTCTGGCACCCATGTCCCGATCTATGGAACCTGCACATGTGGGTCCTGGACGGGACGCGGCATGTTTGAGTACCCTACCACCACAGGTGGTGGCTACCATCACTTCCGCTAGGGCTTTGTCCACTAGACAAGCCTATGCATTGAAGTGGAAGCTCTTCGTCTCGACGAGAAGACCCCTGAAAATGCCCGATCGGGTCCATGCTCTCCTTCCTCCAAGAAGGGTTGGAACGAAGGCTGTCTCCTTCCACCCTGAAGGTTTACATGGCCGCTATCTCTGCGCACCACGACCTTGCGGAGTCGAAAATGGTGGGTCAGCACGACCTGGTCATCAGGTTCCTGAGGGGAGCTAGGAGACTAAATCCTCCTCGCTCTCCTCTCTTACCCTCTTGGGACCTCGCAGTGGTCTTATCTGCCCTGCAGAGAGCTCCCTTTGAGCCTTTGCGATCAGTGGAGCTTAAGTTCCTGTCTATGAAGACAGTGCTCCTGGTCGCTTTGGCCTCCATCAAGAGGGTAGGGGACCTGCAGGCATTTTCGGTTGATGGAGCGTGCCTGGAATTCGGGTCAGCTAACTCTCATGTGATCCTGAGACCGCGGCCTGGATACGTGCCCAAGGTTCCCACCACTCCTTTCAGAGATCAGGTGGTGAACCTGCAAGTGCTGCCCTTGGAGGAGGCAGACCCAGCCTTAGCACTGCTCTGTCCAGTACACACCCTCCGTGCTTACGTAAACAGGACGCAGTGTTTCAGGACCTCAGACCAGCTCTTTGTCTGTTATGGTGGGAAGCTGTAGGGAAAAGCTCTCTCCAAGCAAAGGTTGTTGCACTGGATAGTGGACGCCATTGTCTTGGCTTACCAGATGCAGTGTTTTATCTTTTCTTCGATTGTTGTTTTCTGTTTTTTTCTTTTTTTTTCTTTCTGTTATTATTGATCTTTGTCTTTTTGTTCTGTTTTATTATCATTTGTAGACTTTTTTTATTGTACAGCCTTTTGGTCTACTCTGTAGTGGAAAGGGCTTTATAAATAAACCAGACTTGAGACTTGACTGAGACTTGTAAATATAAACACTTAAACATAATTATTATTTTTTTTTTTATGTAGCCTAAATAAAATTCCCCAAACTGAATGAAAAACATATACACACCTTATATTGTTGTAATCGTCCATTTATTAGCTTCATGTTTCATCTGTAAATAAGGTATCTGTCTGTAGTAATGAGAAACAATGCTAGGTTGTGAGGAATGAGGAAGCATCAATTAAGGTATTAAGCAAGGCCGTTTCTAGAAGAACCTTTGCTAGAGCTGGCCGCCTGGCCAAACTGAGCGATCGGGGGAGAAGGGCCTTAGTCAGGGAGGTGACCAAGAACCTGTCACTCTGACAGAGCTCCAGCGTTTCTCTGTGTAGAGAGGAGAACCTTCCAGAAGAACAACCATCTCTGCAGCACTCCACCAATCAGGCCTGTATGGTAGAGTGGCCAGACGGAAGCCATTCCTCAGTAAAAGGCACATGACAGCCCACCTGGAGTTTGCCAAAAGGCATCTGAAGGACTCTCAGACCATGAGAAACAAAACTTCTCTGGTCTGATGAAACAAAGATTGAACTCTTTGGCCTGAATGGCAAGCGTCATGTCTGGAGGAAACCAGGCACCGCTCATCTGGCCAATACCATCCCTACAGTGAAGCATGGTGGTGGCAGCATCATGCTGTGGGGATGTTTTTCAGCGGCAGGAACTGGGAGACTGGTCAGGATCAAGGGAAAGATGAATGCAGCAATGTACAGAGACATCCTTGATGAAAACCTGCTTCAGAGCGCTCTGGACCTCAGACTGGGACGAAGGTTCATCTTCCAACAGGGCAACGACCCTAAGCACACAGCCAAGATAACAAAGGAGTGGCTACGGGACAACTCTGTGAATGTCCCTGAGTGGCCCAGCCAGAGCCCAGACTTGAACCCGATTGAACATCTCTGGAGAGATCTGAAAATGGCTGTGCACCGACGCTCCCCATCCAACCTGATGGAGCTTGAGAGGTCCTGCAAAGAAGAATGGGAGAAACTGCCAAAAAATAGGTGTGCCAAGCTTGTAGCATCATACTCAAAAAGACTTGAGACTGTAATTGGTGCAAAAGGTGCTTCAAGAAAGTACTGAGCAAAGGCTGTGAATACTTATGTACATATGATTTGGTTTGATCGATTGCTCCTGTCTGCCTCCTGTTTGTCCTTCTGACTGCTGTGCTCGCGTGTGCTCTGCTTGCTTTTGAATCTTTATTTGATATCATTCCCTGTTGTTTAAACTGCTAAATATAATTTACCCATCACCATATATTGTCTAATATTGCCTACCATACTAAATCTGACACCGCTAGCTTTTAATCTAAATCACTATCACGTGTTAGCATTTTGCTAGCCTGTTAGCTTGCCATCTCTGCACTCGGGTCTCTTGTTTTCTAAGTTCATTAAACAACTGTGGTGAGTTGGATTAGTAAATAGACTCCATCAAACAACTGTGGTAAGTTGGATTAATCAACAAATACGGTAAGCCATGTCTTCTTCTCCTATCATTGTCACTTGCACTGCATGTTTCATGTTTAGTATATCTTTCTCCGTTGGCGAACAGGGCTTCACATGTGATAAATGTAAGGAGATAGTCAGGCTGACGGAGAAGATTTCAGAATTAGAGACACGCATCCAGACTTTATTTGAGAGTAGTGAGAATGTAACAGCTTTAGACACTGCTTTGGATGCGAATAGCTTAGTGAACTCTGTACATTGTTCGGTTCCGGCTGTAGAGCCCGTGCAGCAGGGCAACTGGGTGACGGTGAGACGGCATAGTCGCGGATCAAAAAACCACTCTTCCGTTCCGATTAGAACATCAAACAGGTTCTCCCCACTCAGTGATGCACCCACTGAGAATCCTGTTGAAAGTGCCCTAGTTATTGGCGATTCTATTACACGGAACGTGAAAATAGAGACACCAGCCACCATAGTCACATGTTTACCGGGAGCCAGAGCGCCTGACATCAAAGCAAATTTAAAAGTGCTGGCTAATGCTAATCGTAAATTCTCTAAGATTATTATTCACGTCGGCACAAATAATGTTCGACTTCGCCAGTCGAAGATCACCAAAATTAACATTAAAGAGGTGTGTAAACTCGCAAGTACGATGGCAGATGACGTTTTTTGCTCTGGTCCCCTCCCCGTTAAAAGGAGTGATGAGATACTTAGCAGACTATCATCACTCAATGGCTGGTTGTCTAAGTGGTGTCCGCAAAATAACATAGGGTTCATAGACAATTGGAAAAGCTTTTGGGGCAGACCTGACCTGTTGAAAAAAGATGGTATTCATCCTTCCTGGGATGGTGCCGCTCTTCTCTCTAGTAATTTGGCACATAGTCTTAGAGCTAAACCTTGACTAACTGGGGCCCAGGTCAGGAAGCAGACGGACTGGCTTACCCGACCGCCTGCTAGCTGTCTCACGTCACAGAAGTCAGATAAATCCCAGCACATAGAGACTCTTTCACCTAGATATTATCACATAGAGACTGTGTCTGTTCCACGAATTAGTAAATACAAAAAACCATCAAAATCATTCAACGGTAAAAATTTAATTGATGTCCAACAAATAAATAACAGATATAATACAGATGATCAAATGATAAAGCTCGGGTTGCTGAATATTCGATCCCTTTCCTCAAAAGCGCTTATTGTTAATGATATGATTACAGATCATAACCTAGATGTGCTGTGTTTGACAGAAACCTGGCTAAAACCTGACGATTACATTACTTTAAATGAGTCCACCCCCCAAGATTATTGTTATAAACACGAGCCACGTCTGAAAGGTAAAGGGGGAGGTGTTGCTGTAATTTATAATAATATCTTCAGTATTACTCACAAGTCTAGTTTCAAATATAATTCCTTTGAAGTTTTGGTGCTTTATGTAACGTTATGTAGTGAAATCGATAAATCCCGTTTGACATTTCTGCTGGCTACTGTATATAGGCCACCAGGGCACCATACAGACTTTACCAGAGAATTTGCTGATTTTCTATCAGAGTTAGTACTGGCTGCAGATAAAGTCCTAATTGTTGGTGATTTTAATATCCATGTAGACAATGAAAAAGACGCACTGGGATTGGCATTTAGAGACATTCTAAACTCTATTGGAGTAAGGCAACACGTGTCAGGACCCACTCATCGCCGTAATCATACGTTAGACCTAATACTGTCACATGGAATAAATGTTGATACCATTGAAATTCTGCAGCAGAGCGATGACATCTCAGATCATTACCTAGTATCATGTACACTTAATTTAGCAAAGGCTGCAAAGCCGTCCCCTCGCTTTAAATATGGCAGGACTATCACTGCTGCGACTAAAGATTTCTTTGTAAATAATCTTCCTCATCAGTTTCATCTCCTCAGCATCCCAGATAGCCTAGAGGAACTCGATGTTGCAACAGAAACTATTGACTCTCTCTTTTCCAGCACTTTAGACACAGTTGCTCCCCGGCGCTTAAAGAAGATTAAAGAAAACAGTCCAACGCCGTGGTACAACGAGCACACCCGGGCCCTTAAAACAGCAGCCAGAAAAATGGAGCGCAGCTGGAAGAAAACAAAACTAGAAGTTTTTCTCATTTCGTGGAAAGAGAGCATGATTGCATACAGAAAGGCCCTAAAAACTGCTAGATCTGCTTACTTCTCGACTCTCTTAGAAGAAAACAAACACAACCCTAGGTATTTATTCGATACAGTGGCTAAATTAACCAAAGATAAAGCTTCACCTTCTGATGTTTGTAAACAGCACAGCAGTAATGACTTTATGAACTTCTTTACCTGTAAGATTGATAATATTAGGAAAAAAATTATAACCATGCAGCCGTCTACTACAGTATCACATCAGACAGTGCATTGTAGTGTCACTGAGGAAAAATTACATTCATTCACTGCTATAGGAGAAGAAGAATTGGCTAAACTCGTTAAATCATCAAAATCAACAACATGTATGCTCGACCCCATACCGACTAAACTACTAAAAGAGATGCTTCCAGAGGTCATAGATCCTCTCCTTAATATCATTAATTCATCCTTGACATTAGGATATGTACCGAAAACTTTTAAGTTGGCTATTATTAAACCACTTATTAAAAAACCGCAACTTGATCCTACAAAATTAGTCAATTACAGGCCAATCTCAAATCTACCCTTTCTGTCAAAAATACTAGAAAAGGCAGTGTCCTCACAATTATGCTCCTTTTTAGAAAGAAATGGTATCTGTGAGGATTTCCAGTCAGGATTTAGACCGTATCATAGTACTGAGACTGCTCTCATCAGAGTAACAAATGATTTACTCTGATCATCCGATCGTGGTTGTATATCTCTATTAGTGTTACTCGATCTTAGCGCTGCATTCGATACTATCGACCACAATATTCTTTTGAATAGACTCGAAAATTATGTTGGCATTAGTGGAACTTCATTGGCATGGTTTAAATCATACTTATCTGACCGTTATCAGTTTGTAGCAGTAAATGAAGAGATGTCACACCGAACACAAGTTCAGTATGGAGTACCGCAGGGCTCAGTGCTAGGACCGTTGCTTTTCACCCTGTACATGCTACCACTGGGAGATATTATCAGGAAGCATGGCGTTAATTTTCATTGTTATGCTGACGATACTCAGCTCTATATTTCTTCACGCCCTGACGAAACTTACCAATTCACAAGATTAACAGAATGCATAGCTGATATTAAAAATTGGATGACTAGTAATTTCCTGCAACTTAATTCAGAAAAAACTGAATTTTTAATCATTGGACAAAAAAACTCCACAAGTAGTAACCTAGAATACTGTCTAACACTCGATGGCTGCTCTGTCAAGTCCTCGTCGTCAGTTAGGAACCTGGGTGTGCTCTTTGATACCAATCTCTCATTTGAAAGCCACGTTTCTAGCATCTGTAAAACTGCATTCTACCATCTTAAAAATATATCTAAATTACGGCACATGCTTTCAATGCAAAATGCTGAACAGTTAGTTCATGCGTTCATGACCTCAAGGCTAGATTATTGTAATGCTCTACTGGGTGGTTGCCCTGCCCGCTTAATAAATAAACTGCAGCTGGTCCAAAACGCAGCAGCTAGAGTTCTTACTAGAACCAGGAAGTATGACCATATTAGCCCGGTTCTTTCAACACTGCATTGGCTCCCTATTAAACATCGTATACATTTTAAAATCTTGCTGATTACTTACAAAGCACTAAATGGTTTAGCGCCCCAGTACTTGAGCGAGCTCTTAACGCATTATACTCCATCACGTTTATTGCGGTCTCAAAATTCTGGCCAGTTGATAATACCTAGAATATCAAAATCAACTGCAGGCGGTCGGTCCTTTTCCTATTTAGCACCTAAACTCTGGAACAGTCTTCCTAGCATTGTTCGGGAAGCAGACACACTCTGTCAGTTTAAATCTAGACTAAAAACACATCTCTTTACTATGGCATACACATAAAACATTTTTAATTTCTGTTATTCAAATCAGTTAAATGATTGTTTTAGGCTGCATTAACTAGGTCAGCCGGAACTGGGAACACTTCCCATAACACCTGATGTACTCGTTACATCATAAGAAGAATGGCATCTACGCTAATGTTAGTCTCTCTGTTTATCCCGAGGTTTACTGCAGTCGGCCGGATCCGGGCCGTATCCAGACCAGATGGTGGACCTTAGCCTGGACATGATGACCATATCCCTGAAGTGTCTGTAGAGACAATAGTGTCAATTAAACTCCCCCCTGTAAATGCCGCATCGACACGACATCCTAATTAAACCCGTCCCCGGCGTGACAACTCCAATCTTTCGAATAATCCTACGAATATCTATTTATCTAATATGACTTCTGACCTGTAATGTTGCCAGAATCATAATCATACACTATTTGTTCGTCGGCCAGAGGAGAACTGGCACCCCGACTGAGCCTGGTTTCTCCCAAGGTTTTTTTTCTCCATTCTGGCCCTGAAGGAGTTTTGGTTCCTTGCCACCGTCGCCTTTGGCTTTTGGCTTGCTCAGTTGGGGACACCTAAATTTCAATTATATTACTGATCCGCCCGCATTGACACTATATGATAATTGAAATGAGCTGGATGACATCACCGTTTTCTCCAGAGCGGCTGTACAGCCGAATCAAATTCCGTTGCATTATTTTCCTGTTACCACTGTGAAGCTGCTTTGAAACAATTGCCATTGTAAAAAGCGCTATATAAATAAAGGTGATTTGATTTGATTTGATTTTTATTTTATTTTTTATTTTTAATAAATTTGCAAAGATTTTAAACAAACTTCTTTCACGTTGTCATTATGGGATATTATTTGTAGAACTGAGGAAAATAATGAATTTAATCCATTTTGGAATAAGGCTGTAACATAAAATATGGAAAAAGTGAAGCGCTGTGAATACTTTCCCGATGCCCTGTACAGTAACAGCAATCATGTTTATAAAGTTATTATATAGTGTGGTCACAATGTGAGGTCACAGCGAACTGCCTCCTCTCAACCTGCTCAGCATTTTGAATTCACAATGAGCTCACATATTATTTACACTGTAAGTATCACAGTATGAGAATGGTGTGATGTCACTGTAATCATCGCAAGATCTCACGTGTTGACTGGGAAAAGCATTTGGATTTATTTTGGTTTATTCTTGTGGACTTGTTCTTGTTCCTAGCTGTTTGCTAGCAAGATCTGGCAACACAAATTAGTATAAAGGCTCGTGCCGCTTTTCCTGTGATTTCTTGCACCGCACATAAGAAGAGAGAAACATTTTATTGCACGTTAAAATACGTCATTAACAACTAGTTGTTCAGTTAGGCTCCGTACAGAGTATGTAGAATTTTTGTAAATGCTGTTGTCACTACCGGCATTTTGTGGAAGTTAAATCAGTTGTAGAATGCGGTTGAAAAGCAGTTTAAGACGTGTGTGCATCCCTGCCCTAAATTCATCATGGGTGGGGACACACACAAGATGTGTGTACACTGCTTGGGAGCAGAACACTACCTGCGTGCACTGTGAGTTGCTGCCACTCAGAGTGCTCCGCTCCCGCCTGGCCATATTCAATGAGGCCAGCCAGGCTTGCGATGCTTTTGGGAAATGCAGCCCTGAGTTATAGGCTGGTAATTATGCATGCTATTTATTTTGCCAGCTTTGTCTTATAGACACTAACATAACACTAATAATACTAATAATAGGCACTAACATAACAGTTAAGATAGAATCAGGTAAAATACCATGAACTGAAAACCCAGTAAAACAAATGGAAAGCAGAGAACAGAGTTTTCTACTCACAAATTTTAAATGTTCAGCAGATGTCTTATACTTACCACATGCCTTATTATCTTTTCTTTTAGCATCATAACTGCATCATATACTTCTTGTGGGGAGACATCTTCATTATTATCAATGTTGCCCACTGCAACAGAGTTACTTTTAACACAGTTGAACAGCCTGTAATAATGTCTTTGCAACAACTGAGTAATTTCGTGTCTTTAAACCGGCTGTTCACTGGTTTAAAGAGGTGTAATTTCCTCTGAACCACTTACACCTCAATGCTTACACATCTTCATTATTATCAATGTTGCCTACTGCAACGGAGTTACTTTTAACACAGTTGAACAGCCTGTAATAATGTCTTTGCCACAACTGAGTAATTTCCTCTGAACCATTTACACCGCCAATGTTCGTTGGTAAAAATTTATTTCTAGAAATCATTTGGATTATTATTTTGCAGTTTTCTTGCTAGTGAGTCAGACTTCATTGTGTTTTCATTCGTCTTAATGAATCGTAGGGCATATTTAAAATATATATTGTATATTATATTCAAATAAGAAACATATATAATAAGAAATTTATTTATGTCTGCCTGTCTCAACCCAAGCTTTAAAAGCCCTTCTAGCTTCAACATGAAGCTATTCAACATATTCATTCCAGCCTGGCTTGGCTTTGTACATCCTGGTCTTGTACAGAGGCCTGCTTGAGGCAAGAAGGGACTCCACAATATTATCATACAAGGAACACAACTCAATACCATGTTGCGGGTTCTTACAGTTAATATCACAGCATGCAGCTGCATCTTTTGGTAAATTGATGTTACTCAACAATGTGTCAGACTGAACACAGTATACTTCCTCAGTCAAGTCAAGTTAGACCAGTCTATTTCTCTACACGCATATCATTATTCACAGACAAAAGAGTAGGTAAATTGCCCAGATTTATAGATAAAGAAAAAGACAAACTCATCATTAATTCTCATGGCCTCTAAGGAGTCATGTGCATCGGCTGTGCAGATGCAGTGATCTAACCATGAAGTTGTATGCCACGCCTCACTGATGTAAATGTAGCTATTATCAGGTAAATGCAATTTACTGGAGAGAATCAAACCATTATCAGAGCAAAACTGCATTAAATGATTGGCAAATAAAGAGCTACCATCAGAAACATCCACATTCATATCACCCACAATAAAAAAGCATTATCCTGAATAAAAGACATAACACAAGCCAACCTGTTGAGATATTCATCTTTATTTTGGGAACTCTCATGAGGTATATACACTACCAGTCAAAAGTTTGGACACACTTTCCCATCAAAGAGAATGGGAAAGTGTGACCAAACTTTTGACTGGTAGTGTAGGTGTTCAGAAATTATTAACTTTTTCCACCACAACTGAACTCAATTCCTATAGCCCAGTCAACATCAAGTCTGACCACATTAAATAGCTGGTCAAAGTTTTTATGCCATAGTACGGGAACGCTGCCAGGTATTCTGCCATGAACCATTTCAGTGCTCAAGTAGTGGTAGATTCACCCGCCCCATAGAAGTCTTTATGTAGGGAGTTGTAACATTTCATATTCATGCCACAGGTTTAAAGTATAAGATAATGGAAGGATATCATATTTAAAATAAACATGGCCACTCCATATGACTGAATAACGTGTATCTAGAGTGTGTTTAAATCATATAATAATTTGAACCACAAATGATGCTCAGTAAAATGTATTTTTATTTGCTCCAGCAGTAAGCAGACATGCTGACATTAGTTTACTCTAACAATTATTGCCAGCTATTCAAGCATGCAATATCACAATTTATGCATTTTCTAGATTATAGAATCTAGATTTATAGAATTATAGATTATAAATTTTAATGTTTACTGCAATTAAAACAGAAAAAAATCAAGCTCAGCTAAATAAAACTGTCTATGCGTGAGGAAAGCAACTGTCAAGTATAAGCATTACTGGCGATCACATTTCTTCATCTCACACTGATAATATGGCAAAGCAGGTGCAATCGCCTTCAGTCTTTTTATCACCTCCCCCTTGTTATCATGCGTCCAGATTTTTTTGAATGCAAGTGCTTTAATTCCCACATATTTTTGTAACAGTTTAAGACTGTCTTTAATGTTGTATTTCCCAGATTCTGATAGGCATGTATTCAAACAGGGTGAACTTACAGTGAAATAAACCACACATTTATCTGCTACATTCAAGACGTTCTTAAGATAATTCTTCAGGCGAAACTCTGAATGTTCTACTTCACCAGCCCTCGCAGCGATGAGGTCATTGCTCTTGTAAACCTCATTCTTCTGAAGTGTTTGTTTCACTTGAGTTAAGTCCGGACCTGAATAGTCAGAAGCTTGACATTTGTCCTTCTCGACTCTGAACGCGACAGCGTATTGTCCCATGTTACCCAACCTGGAAAGGAAAGCAGTGGGAATTTAATGTTGTGTGTTACATTTACAAATATTAATAGAAAAAAGTATGTATTTATTATTATGTTATTATGTATTATTAATATAATTATATGTAAAGTTTAATGTTAAAATTATTTTATGACGATGTAATTATAAAGGACAAAAAAATTTGATTTATAACTCATAACCACCTCTGTTGTACGAAATCCATTACAGTTAGTTTTTCTTTATATATTTCTTGTAATTTCTTAATATATTTCTTGCTGTGTATGTGTAGTTTTTCTTTGTTTTTATTAAAAAAAAATTAAATTGTAAATTCTACTAATATGTTCAATCAAAGAAACTTACTGCTTCTCAAAGTTCCTCACAATACGCATGAGGGTGTCTGGGTTCACATCCTCACCCACAGCACAAGTACAAAAGTGAAGCAGGCAGATCAGGAGGATCCTCAGCCGTACAGCCAAAACCTTCAGCAAACACACACAAAATACACTTATATACAAAATATATGCATTATGTTTGTTAGTAACGGAATATTCTTTGACGTGTTATTGTATGCACACTTTTTTCTGAGCTTTTTTTGGTGCTTAAAATAATTTAAGAGTTTTCCACAACAAAAAAAAAACTTGAGCAAATGTGCTGCTTTAGCACCACTAACAATGGTATTAAGTGATGGTATTAACTTACCATTTTATCTGTTGTTCAGATCAGAAGGTTCAGAGATGCTGTGTGAGTCTGCAGTGAAGCAAGAGTGACGAGGAAGAGGAAGTAGATGGTTTTTATTCTCACACTCAATGAGCCCTCTTTCTTCAACACCATGAAAAGACGGTTAAAACTGTTCATCATACTCGAGGAGGTCAAAAACACCCCAGTTTTATTCTGAGGCCCAAACTGAGCAAAAATATGTACAAACCCGATTCCAAAAAAGTTGGGACACTGTACAAATTGTGAATAAAAAAGGAATGCAATAATTTACAAATCTCATAAACTTATATTTTATTCACAATAGAATATAGATTGAAAGTGAAAGTGAGACATTTTGAAATGTCATGCCAAATATTGGATCATTTTGGATTTCATGAGAGCTACACATTCCAAAAAAGTTGGGACAGGTAGCAATAAGAGGCCGGAAAAGTTAAATGTACATATAAGGAACAGCTGGAGGACCAATTTGCAACTTATTAGGTCAAGTGGCAACATGATTGGGTATAAAAAGAGCCTCTCAGAGTGGCAGTGTCTCTCAGAAGTCAAGATGAGCAGAGGATCACCAATTCCCCCAATGCTGCGGCGAAAAATAGTGGAGCAATATCAGAAAGGAGTTTCTCAGAGAAAAATTGCAAAGCGTTTGAAGTTATCATCATCTACAGTGCATAATATCATCCAAAGATTCAGAGAATCTGGAACAATCTCTGTGCGTAAGGGTCAAGGCCGGAAAACCATACTGGATGCCCGTGATCTTCGGGCCCTTAGACGGCACTGCATCACATACAGGAATGCTACTGTAATGGAAATCACAACATGGGCTCAGGAATACTTCCAGAAAACATTGTCGGTGAACACAATCCACCGTGCCATTCGCCGTTTCCGGCTAAAACTCTATAGGTCAAAAAAGAAGCCATATCTAAACATGATCCAGAAGCGCAGGCGTTTTCTCTGGGCCAAGGCTCATTTAAAATGGACTGTGGCAAAGTGGAAAACTGTTCTGTGGTCAGACGAATCAAAATTTGAAGTTCTTTTTGGAAAACTGGGACGCCATGTCATCCAGACTAAAGAGGACAAGGACAACCCATGTTGTTATCAGCGCTCAGTTCAGAAGCCTGCATCTCTGATGGTATGGGGTTGTATGAGTGCGTGTGGCATGGGCAGCTTACACATCTGGAAAGGCACCATCAATGCTGAAAGGTATATCCAAGTTCTAGAACAACATATGCTCCCATCCAGACGTCGTCTCTTTCAGGGAAGACCTTGCATTTTCCAACATGACAATGCCAGACCACATACTGCATCAATTACAACATCATGGCTGCGTAGAAGAAGGATCCGGGTACTGAAATGGCCAGCCTGCAGTCCAGATCTTTCACCCATAGAAAACATTTGGCGCATCATAAAGAGGAAGATGCGACAAAGAAGACCTAAGACAGTTGAGCAACTAGAAGCCTGTATTAGACAAGAATGGGACAACATTCCTATTCCTAAACTTGAGCAACTTGTCTCCTCAGTCCCCAGACGTTTGCAGACTGTTATAAAAAGAAGAGGGGATGCCACACAGTGGTGAACATGGCCTTGTCCCAACTTTTTTGAGATGTGTTGATGCCATGAAATTTAAAATCAACTTATTTTTCCCTTAAAATGATACATTTTCTCAGTTTAAACATTTGATATGTCATCTATGTTGTATTCTGAATAAAATATTGAAATTTGAAACTTCCACATCATTGCATTCTGTTTTTATTCACAATTTGTACAGTGTCCCAACTTTTTTGGAATCAGGTTTGTAATTTGGTGCAAATCACATTTTAACATGATTTTTCTAAAAACAATAATGTATGATCAAGTATCCTAAATCTAAGTGCTTCAGTCCAGTAAGTGGTCATCTTGAAATATCACAAACAATATAAAAGTTATTCTTATGTTTAGTTTATAAAAATCAGTAAAGATTTCACAGCAAAAAGACAAGCTGAAAGTGGATGTGTTTACTAAAAGGCCTTTTACTTACTAAAAAGTCTAAACTATCAATCAGACGACAGAAGGCATGATTGTGTGCAACACTTTTTTTAGCAAAGTTTTGATCATGTTGATAATTTAGAGGCCTTTTGTGTATCAAATATGATAGACTTTATATGGTTAGCACTGAGTTGCATCTTTGTTTATCTCGCTATGTGACTTCCTCAAAATGGTAGAGCAACAGAACCCATAACTTTCTTCCGAAATCTCTCATGGCTTTAACCAGTAACCACAGCATATGAAAAATATATACTGACTAACATACATTTCCATATATGGTGTGACAACCCAAGAAAATGAACTGGTGCAGATATCTTTTCATTTTTACAGCAGCTAGAGTTGGACTGTTAAATACGCTCAAAAGAATAAAATTTGTCCAAAAAAATGGAATGTGGGATAAATGTCAAAGTTATGATCAATAGAAATAAACACAAAAGAAAAAAAAAATTGCATCACTTTCATTTAGATATTTCTTTTGGTATTTATTTTAAATTGTATTTATTTATTTTTTGGTAAAAACATGCCAATAACATACCTGATGCTGACTGTAATGAAATATGATTTAAAATGGTGCTGTGGGTCTTCCGATACATTTCCGATACATTTCTGAACAGTGTGTTGCAAGGCCTGTTTGACACTTGGTTTGGTTTGTGTGAATGATCTGGAAGTTTGCTTGTTTTTGGTCAGTCGTTGCATTATATTCTGCACATATTCAGTCCACCTCTGGTCCCAAGAATATGTATTTACTCATCATATATCTGGATGAAAACAGTGGGAGATAATAAATTTTTTCATATTATTATGATCTGGCAGTTCTTTTTTTCCTGGATTGGAGTGAGGTTTAGGGTGGTGAGTGTAACTGTCGTAGGTCAGTAAGAGCTGTGAATGTAAACCTCACTCCTCTGGCCTCAAGAGGTGCGCTAGCAACTGACGCTAGAGGCTGCGGTCTTTAGCGTCCTTGTTAGCACGTCCGCCTCCCACGCCAGAAACCATATTCGAAATATTCTTTGTCGTCTTATTGTATGCACACTTTTTTCTGAGCTTTTTTGGTGCTTAAAATAATGAGTTTTCCACAAAAAAAAACTTGAGCAAATGTGCTGCTTTAGCACCACAAATGATGGTATTAAGTAATGAGGAAGTGTAACTTAGCATTTCATTTCCGATACATTTCTGAACAGTGTGTTGCAAGGCCTGTTTGACACTTGGTTTGGTTTGTGTGAATAATCTGGAAGTTTGCTTGTTTTTGTGTTTTTGGTCAGTCGTTGCATTATATTCTGCACATATTCAGTCTACCTCTGGTCCCAAGAATATGTATTTACTCATATATCTGGATGAAAACAGTGGGAGATATAATACATTTTTTTTATATTATTATTACCTGGCAGTTCTTTTTTTCCATTCCTCTGAGCTACTTTTCCATTGTTTTTCTATGTAAACGCATGGCTAGATGGACATGTTTAAACAAGTCCCTTTAAGGCGAGACATTTCACTTGGGGGCCATCTTTGAAAAGCCTCTCGGGCGGCTATTTCAGTCATCCAAGTGTAATGTAGGCCAGTAAGAGCTGTGCATGTAAACCTCACTCACCTGGCTTCAAGAGGCGCCCTAGCGACTTATGCTAGCGGCTGTGGTCTTTAGCATCCTTGTTAGTGTAACTGTCATAGGCCAAGGTTCGAATCCCGCTCTGAGTGATTTGAGTGGGACGGGTTACATTTGGTGCCATTGACCTGGATTGGAGTGAGGTTTAGGATGATGAGTGTAACTGTCGTAGGCCAGTAAGAGCTGTGAATGTAAACCTCACTCCTCTGGCCTCAAGAGGTGCGCTAGCAACTGACGCTAGAGCCTACGGTCTTTAGCGTCCTTGTTAGCACACCCACCTCCCACGCCAGAAACCACGGTTTGAATCCCGGTCTGAGCAGGTCGAGTAAGACCAGTTACACAAGTACAGCTCTTGGGCCAGATTTACTAAACAGGGCAATTAGCGTGAGGCGCAACAAGCGCAGATGGGAGTGGACAGTTCTGCGCGTGATCTACTGACGACACTCAAATTAATGAACACAGATGCAGCCGGATCATTTTGATGAGCGCAAACCTTTGTAAATCACCTCGCATGATTCATTTAAATACTCTCCTCCCATGAATTTTGCGCCTGAAAGGGAAACTCCTACAAATGCATATGCGGGGGGGGGGGGGGGTGTCTTTTTATTTAAAGACATTAAATAATTAAAGTATTGAAAGGGATTTAAGGGAATAAAGAAGAAATAAGAATTATAAAAGAAGTTCCATTTCTAATTGTAGCCTATGTAGCTGTGAAGTAATCCATTTAAATAATATTTTATTTAAGAATATGCACACATTTACTCTTGTTTGTATGTCTAAAATGTAAAAAAAAAAAAAAAAAAAAAAAACTTTTTTGTCTCATCACATTCAGTTATGAATGACATCATCATTAAATGATAGCATATTTTCAATTCAAAATGGTGAAATTGCATTAAAAAAGTTGAGTAGTGACTGTATGTGACTGTGGGTCATATTAAAGTACAGTTGTCAAATATTAAATGTTTAGCTAGTTATATCTTATCACTCACGCACTCTTTCACTGTAAAAACTAAAAGCGTCGTGTTCACACTTGTCTTCAGTGAACATTAAGCCCTGCCTTCTTTGATCTAATTGGCCATCATTTTGACATTGACGAGCACTGTTAGACCACTCAGGCAGACCAGCCTAAAAATGTAACTTTTTAACAGTCTGTCATCCTAACAATAGTCTCGCGTAGCCAGACCTTCAGACTCACGGCAGAAGGTCTGGACTCCATCGCAGCTTTCATTGGTCAAGGACCGCCCAAGAGGAAGTTTGACTGACATGTAAAGCAACCAATCACAGTTCGTTTTGTTCTGCGTCATGTTTAGGGGCGTGAAAATGTGAAGTCGATGTCCCTGCGATAACAGACCGGCCTGCATCTATAAATTATTCATTCAAGAACGTTGTGCAAATGTACTGCAACAATGGAGCCGCAAACTTCACATATTTTTGAAAATCCAGCGTTTAGTTGATTCTGGTAAGCGCTCATTGTCACAGTTGTAAACACGACGGCGTTCTTCTTCCACAGGGTAGTTTGGAGTCGCAGCATTTGTTTCTAAGTGGACCGTTAAAGAACGCAACACACACATCTCGCGGACATCCTGTTGTAAAGACTGAGATAAATCAGACACAATTATTTGTTTTATTTAACAAATAATCTTTAAATCTCGTTCTGGGGTCTATGGACCCATCCCCCAAAAGACCAACTAGGGCAAGAAGGGCCTCAGTCACCATGGATACCAACTGATAAGACAGTTTATTGCTTGAAAGAATGTGAGAAGCAACGCCATATGAAAACCTATAGCCCTTAAACAGACTTTCCAGCATTCATTTATAGAAAAACTGTTCTATAAATGAACATGCACCCCAGGACATTGTGTGTATGATTATTACTGTCTTAAAATGGTATTTTTGTTTTATGCATATTTTATGATAGAACCAACGGTCAATGTAACCTCACCTATACCATGTTTGGTCTCTATAAATGAGTACTTTGAAGATTGAAATGATCGTGTATTGTCGATAGCTACACAACATATTACTATTACAAGAATCTTTAATAGTTTTTTCATCTGCAACCAATCCAGCTGCACATGCAAATGAGCATGCTTGAAACAAAGAGCCATAAAATCTCCAACAGAGGAATCTTCCTGCTTGGAAATTTAACCTTTCGCATTGGTCAAGTCAACTCTGAGAGGTGTGACCTTTCCAAGACTTTAAAGAGAGACGCACAGATCTGCCTCTCTCTCTTGCACTTATGACCGACACGCTGCATCTGCTGGCTCCCACCTGGCCAAGCCGGCCAGGCTGGCAGGCCTACACACACATCGAGCCATGTGCGCCTTCATCTCCTCCTCTTCCTGCTTCTCGTGGTTGCTGTGCGTGTGTGGTACCGGAAACCGGCTACGAGTGTGATATTGGGTTTATACAACAGTTAGACGGCACAAGGGAGTAAATAAACAAGAAATAACAGCGGAGTGTCTTTAAAAACACTTTTTTGTGCAGAGCTACTTCCTTCTGCCACGGATTCAAATCTCAAATTGACAGTTAAACAGTTGTCACAACTGTCACAACAAGCCTCTGTTTCTAATTCTAAAACGTCACTTTAGAACTAGTAACGAAGGAACATTGAGTCACTTCATTGAAGCTTATTGTATTATGTAGTGTAGAGTATTATGGTATTATGAGAGAGAGATCGACTAAACGAGTGTATAACCTGCATCTGATATAATATTCATTCTTCAGCTCGATGTCCATAATATCCGTTATAAAAAATCAGTTTGAATGTCCGCTGAGGAAAGCGATATCTTTACCCTTTTAAAAGATTTCCAAAGACAGCGCTAAAACAACTTCCTTGTTTAGTGGTGTAATAATGTAACTGTCACTGAATTCGAAATTACAATAACTAACAGACACTTTCTCAAAACAAAATACGGCATATTATTTATATAAAATAATATTTATTGAACAATAATATTTAAATTAATAAAAAAATCCATTATAAAAGATAATATGAAATAAACACATGCAAACAATTCAGTCAAACGTACAAAAGCAGCGTTCTATAGGCCCTACAGCATTTTGCATTGAAAGCATGTGCCGTAATTTAGATATATTTTTAAGATGGAACAATGCAGTTTTACAGATGCTAGAAACATGGCTTTCAAATGAAAGATTGGTATCAAAGACCACACCCAGGTTCCTAACTGACGACGAGGACTAATGCTAACATAATTTGAGAGCCAACATAATTCGAGTAACACTAATAGCGAGATAAGAGCAAATCATTTGTAACTCTAATGAGAGCATTAAGTGGCAAAAAAATCTAATCTATGTCAATCTAATCATGGGTCATTTTTATGCTCTCATAAATATAAGTGTCTATAACTTCCAAATTTGACACACATATGTATGGGCACACTCTGAGGATACCTAAAAAAATGTGGTGGAGACTGGGAAAGACATGGTGCTATAACTGTCAAAGAAACTTTAAAAAACATTTTTCCTGAGTGAATTGTCTGTATTGGGTGTAAATGGTCTTTTCCATCTATGATCTAAGTTTATTTGTCTATTTTTATTTGACTACCTAGGCAGTGGCTACTCTTCCTGGGGTCCCACTCCCAGCAAATTAAAAATACAAAACTACATTAAATCAACAACAATAAAAAGTCAAGTCAATGAAACATACAAACCCAAAATTCATTCCAAATATCAAAATCATTCACCAGTGACCAACCTAAAGTTTTGTGCATTCTTATTATATTAGCCCTTCAATTACAGTTTAAAGTGAGTCGTGCGGCTCTGTTCTGGACTAATTACTAATTTTACTAATTTACTTGATGCACTCGACCTCACCACTGTGCAATGATCTAAATAAGAACCATTGTTTGCACAATTTGACAAATACAGTGTTGTAGTAAAAAGTTTGCACGTCTCTTAATAACTGACAAACCTCTTCTATCTATCTATAGATCTATCTATGTTTTCTAGTTTTGACAACTTCAGCCTACTGCCTACTATAACTCCAAGAAGTCTTATTTCCTCTACCTGGTCAATAGGCACACTCTTTACAGACAGATTTAACTGTGGCTTGAATTTAAATTTAAAATTTGATCCAAACAAAGATTTTAGTTTTTGTCAAGTTTTGAACCAACTTATTACCAACACCACATTGCAACTCTTTCACATCTGAATATCTTCCATTATAAAATACACATTGTCTCCTATTAGACAGATAACTTTTAAACCAGTGCAGTATGAGAAGTAAATTTGTAACATTTCAGTTTATCCAGCAATAATTTATCACCCAGTATATCAAAAGCTGAGCTAAAATCTAACAATACTGCTCCTACTAAGTTATTGTCATCAATCTGTGCTAAGCTATCATCTGTCATGTGTTAATGCTGTTCCTGTTGATATGCATGCTGAAAATTATTCTCCTTAAAGAAGACTTGAATTTGCTCACAAACTATCGTTTTCAATACTTTGCTAAGAACTGCGAGCAAACTTATTGGACGACTATTATGACCATTAAAACCCAGTGCTGCATTTTTCTGTAGAGGAATAACCTTTGCATCTTTCCAAGGTAAAGGGAAAATCCCTTTTTCAATACTGATATTAAAGATGTGGCAAACTGGTTCTGCCAAACAACATTTCTTCTCTTAATTGATCAACTTTATTTATGAACAAATCATTTGCAAAATAATTTACAATTTCATATGGTTTACTTAAAAATGAGTCACCTGTA
The DNA here is from genome assembly GCA_039654105.1 of Coreius guichenoti. Taxonomy (NCBI): domain Eukaryota; kingdom Metazoa; phylum Chordata; class Actinopteri; order Cypriniformes; family Gobionidae; genus Coreius; species Coreius guichenoti. The sequence goes on from CM077174.1 coordinate 36,237,561, forward strand.
TCAATAAAAGGAGTTGGACTTAGTTTCCTACCCATTATTTCATAGATTGTACTTTTTTTTACCATCATATTTACATTCACTTATTTTAACTTTTTTTATCTTTTCTTTTTCATATTATTTACTGACAGTGCATTATCATGATGATCTTCCTTACATACATCAATCCAACATACATTATTTACACATCTGTACAAAATTATTCTTGACTGAATCTCTTATATGATCTTTTATAAATTACTATTGGTTTCCTAAGTTTTCTAAGGTTACATGTTTGCTAAATAAAACATAATATCTTTTTACCCATGTGCTTTAAGGCCTTAAATGCTTGAACCCCAATAAATGCTGCTTGCAGCTTTAATTTATATTTGAATTTGAATTTGAATTTGAATATCTTACTGGGGTGGAAATTTGTCTTTGGCTTACCAACACACAAAACAACTACTGAGAAACTAACAGGCAATGATAAAACAATACACAGACAAGGTCACATTACATTAAAAAATACAGTTTGTTTCACTTTCTGTTGCTTTGTCAATCACTTGCAAGAATTTGAATGCCATTTGGGATGACAGACTTCTAGAACACACTGTAAAATTGAATTAGTTAGACTTACTTAAAAAAGCATGCAAACCGATTGTCTTAAAAAAACTAAGTAAAGTGAAATAGTTGTATACAAATATTGTATATTGTTCTGACAAATGCTTAGTTATTATAGTTCATGTACCCAACAGTTCTAGTAACTAAAAAAGAACTGTAGAGAGTACTTGATAATTTACTTTAGATTGACAAGTGAAACTGGCTCAATTATTATATCTTGTTTTGTTTTGTCTTGGCAACATTGAGTAACTGGCTGAAGCAATACCATGGTTCAAAGGCCTTAGTGGGAGACAGTTTCTGAGACAGAAGTAATTTAACCCCCGGAGCCGTGTGGAGCAGTTATATGATGGATAGATGCACTTTTATGGACTTCAAAAACAAAACGACAATTCACTGCCATTATAAAGCTTGGAAGAGCCAGGACGTTTTTAGTATAACTCTGATTTTATTTGTCTGAAAGAAGAAAGTCATATACACCTAGGATGACTTGAGGGTGAGTAAATCATGGGGTAATTTTCATTTTTGGGTGAACTATCCCTTTAATCACTGACTTTCATAATCTTGAATAATGCAATTGGCTTTTTTTTTGTTGTTGTTTGTATGACTCAATAAACAGCTAATAATATTAGAACAAATATTATATTATATATTTTAATAAATGTCTCAATGTTTTAGCATATTTGCCCATTTCTTTCGATTTTTTTAAAGTAATTATGTCACTCTGCATGCGATGCACCTGAAATCTGTGGCCTGCAGGTGTCACAAGCATAACATTTCCTGAAGCATTCATGAAGCAATCACTGTTTAAAACCATTTCCATGATTCTGCTTTTTGAACTTTTTAACTGAAAATGCATTCTAGTGGTCACATTTAACATTGTTCTCATTTTCTGGCTATTTTCACAGCATTTAATTAGGAATCCTTGCCACCGTCTCCTCTGTCGCCTTTGGCTTTTGGCTTGCTTAGTTGGGGACACTAAATATTCAACTATATATACATATTTTCTGTAGGCCTGTCACACCAGTAGGGGGCAGCATTGCATTAGAAATAAATCAGCAGTTAGGCCTGAAGATACCTTAAGATCTGAAGATACACAACTATCCCATGAGTGTGCATGAATATGAAATTCTAGACCAGTGTATGTGTACAGTTTAAGGTAGTATTTAACTGTACTAAATAGTGCAGAGCCAATTGAGCTTTGCTTTGAATCTATTTTTTTTGTTGGAGAACAAATCTACTTGCTACCTAGTCATATTTTGTTTGAAAGATAAGCTACATGATATTAGCTTCTTGTTTACTGTTGAAAACAGTATCTCACTCACATTCACAGCTGTTTCAACAGCACTCTTGCCTGTGATAAAAACTACATTCATGTGCCATTTGATTTAAAAAAAAAAAAAAAAAAAAAAGCTTTTTCCCTCTAATTATAGAAGAATCAACAATAATTGTGTTTCCCTGCTATGAGAGCAAAATTAAGTCAAGACACATGTTTGAGGATCAGATGAAAAACAGATCAGACTGTAGTTTTATTTTCATCTGCCTGAGCTCGTCCTCCCACTCTCGCTCTCTCTGTGATGAACATGTGCCAGACCTGTGAACTTTACACTTTGACCCCTCAGATGATGCAGCAGGGTGAAGGAGAGGACTCTGTTTGAAGGTTTGCATTTATAGGGGAAGACTGCGGGTCAAAAGAAGCTTCTGAGAGAGCCAATGAAAGAAAGAAAGATGCATGAGTTTGACATAAAATAGCATCTGTCTCCCTGTCCTTTATTCTCGAGGTGTTTTGAGGAGGTTTTCAGTGTTCACAGGTGAAGCGTTTGATCAGCTGAGGAAGAACAGAGACATGAATCATCCTGGAAAGTGTGAAACATCAGCTATGAATGGAGACAGATGTGTGAGAGATGTATAGCCTCTGTTGTTTTTTATGTATTATAATGGCATTTTGAGTGAATTATAATGTCTACAGACTAATTGAATCCTTAAAAATGCCATGTTAGCTTTGTGAATCAATTTTGCAATTGACAATATCCATAAATGCACCAAAAGGAGGTTATGTCCTTAGTTTTGTCTCCAAAGTAGCTAAGTACATACACACACACACACACACACAAACAGGGTTTATTGTCATACAATAAATGATTTAATTAGGAAAAATATCTGGAGGATACAGATACGCAATCACACACACATACAAAATAAATTAATACAAAAAAACATTCAGAGTTTTTGTGGCTGTACTGTCAGTATTTTTGAGCACTTTTAGTTTTTGACCATCTCTGGTAAGAAGAAAAACAACAAGGGAGGTTTTAGTTATTGTGGGGATGGACACATTTATATTGCAATCTTAAGCATATCAGATAATATCAAATCAGTAGAAATATATTTACTAAAAAAAGTCATTTTCACAGTGCATCTTTCCAACACCACGAATAACAGCACTGCTAAAGGAATTATTTTTGAAATGTATAATAAAACAGACAGTATGATTTCGAACTCACTTTAAAGGTACACTATGCAACATTTTTTTCAATCCTTCTTCCAAAACGTGTTTTTGTCTTACACTGATTCACTATGGTAGGCCTGTGAGTGTAAGTGTTTGATTTTAGATGGGATGGCTTTTGTGGGAAATTGCGTACATACGTCGCTCGTCCATGCGTGTCTCATATCCGTACAGTAAATAGAGAAAAGTTGCTCCGGCTACTTTGACGCGTGTATGGTGTGAGAATGGCATAGGTTAGTTGTCAGGAGCGAGAAAGCTTGACATGGAGCAGCTGAATCTCAAACCTCCGGGGAATCGTTTTAAACAAATGGCGAACAGAGGAGAGTCTGCTGGCAAAAAGAGAATGCGACAGAGCTCGTAATAAAACAAGAATCAACATTGGCTTGGCTTTAAGAGATGGCAAGAACGGAGGGATTTGAAATGTTGTAAAAGCGACGTGGAGATGGCGTTTTTATTACTCAACAGGTGAGTAAGGTATTTTATTGAACAGATAAATTGCCATATGTAGCTCTCTAACAGAGTCGATTGTAAAGCATCATCTATTGTGAAGACTCATTTCATTATGGTTGTTGTAGCTGTGCTGGAATTTATTTTCAGGGACGTACCGTGTCTATTAATGTGTAAAGCTACAGTAACGTCTTCAGCTAGTCAGCGTGAGATTGTATCCATCAAAACTGATTATATCTTAAGCCTAGTAGTGAATTTTTTATACGGAGCCCTGCACATGACATGCAGGAAAAAACTAGTAGGCTAAATCGTGCGCACGATTTATAAATCGAGGGATTTATAAATCGGAAGATTTATAAATCGCTCATGTGTATGTGCGGTACCGCAGCGCTGTTTTATCATATTAGATTGTTGAAAATGATGTTATAACGTTGCTCTGTGCGTTCGCTCCACGGCTGCTATGAGACACTTGTTGCACACTGCAGTAAGCTAGATCGATATTAGAATATCATATTAATAAATGCTGGATGGCTTGTGTTGCTAAATGGCATGCAATTAATTTTAAAACATATTGTATGACGGAGAAAATGCTGTATTACTGTACAATAATTCGTTTTCTATCTATAAATGTATCCAAAAAGTTGTTCCCTTGTCTAATAAAACATATAATATATTAAAGCGTCTTTGGTGTTTCCATGGTTTCTACTGATTAAAACCGGAAATCGGGTCCGTATCCTGGTTAAAATTGCTTATTTCTCTGGATTTAAACATTCTTGGAAACATCTGGGATGATGTAAGTACACAAGTCAACAAAATATATAACACTGTTCTAGCGGTTTTTGGATATTTTAATCCAAAAATCTTAAATATTATACCTTTAACCGCTAGAGGGCCAAAAGTTACATAGTATACCTTTAAGCAAATAAGTTCCGAAATGCTGTATAAAAATAAGAAATCATTCAAATGTCAAGGAATGTGTGAGAAAAAGTTAATTGTCGGCTCTAAAATATTTGTCTTTTATTTACAACGTGGGCAGAGAGCGATGTGTCTGGCATCATAAGAACGGCCGATCTCGTTCCACGCTCTTGCTTCGGACGGTTGCAAAGACTTCAATGGCTGCGAATGTCTCGTATGAATGTGGCCATGCATTTCAATTCCTCATATTGCACTTAAACTTGTTTTGCAGTAAAATCATACACAAATGTCTCCTTTTTTGTTTTGATTCAACTTGTCTTCTTGTGTTTTCTGGGATTGTGGATAATTCTGCTGAGAGGGCTTTTGAAGAAGAGTTCAAGGGAATGTTTTAGACGGAAAAGGCCCTTTTGATCTGCCGGCTGTGTGTGTGTGGCTGTGCCATCCTGTGGCGTAACAGTTTTATTTTTATTGCCAAGTCAAAGAATTTTAGATCTCTGTCCTTTATTTCTCATCTATGGAAAAACAGGCTTTGAAAATGCAGGACTTTGGGACAGTTGAGTTTCACGATCCTTTCAGGCAATTTCAGGCCTCAGATAATGAAAGGAATCTGGAAAAAAAGAAAAAGAGGATTTTAAATGTAAAGAGCATGATGAAAATGTATCAATAATGTTAAATGATTTCCCATATAATATGCATAATATGCAGCTTTGGTCTGATAATGTTTGCATGAGTTATTCCAGCCGTTGGACTAAAAAAAAGAAAGCATGTGCCGTCCATTTGACACAGCAATCAGGCTGGCAAACGCTGACCCTCCCCTTCATTAAAGAGCTGCCGTATTTGTGCGGCGGCCATTTCATCAGAGCGTAACTGTATGAGCTGACTGTGAGCTGGGATAGTGAGATAGACAAGAGCAGCTGCTTCTCATCATGATACTGCCACAGGAGATTAGCATCCAACCATGACATTCACACACACGCAAACCCAGTCCAGATATTACACAATCAGACCTCTGCAAATCACATACAACTATGTACAAACATCTGATGTGAGCCCTTTACCCTTTTATTATATGTTCAGTTTCAAAATGTCAGGTCATGAACAAACTGCAAGTACTGGGAGTGACAATCACATTTTGGAGTTATCATTCTGTCAGTGTACAGATGACACTATCGGTAATACTTTGAATTTAAGGGTTCAATTCTCGCTAATAATTAGTTGCTTATTAGCATGCATATTACTAGGATATTGGATGTTTATTAGTACTTATAAAGGACATATTAATGCCTTATTCTGCATGACCTTATTCTACATCCTTAATCCTACCCAATACCTGATATTAAACACTACAAAAAATACCTTACTAACGATTTATAAGCAGTAAATTAGGAGTTTATTGAGGCAAAAGTCATAGTTAATAGTGAATATGTGTTCCCCATACTAAAGTTACCACACTATCATTACTAAAACTGTAATGACTGATATAGCGATTACTGTAGAAATGTTTTTTAGGTCTCGCAGCTGTAAACAGAAAATACACATGCTAACTTTGACTAATGGTAATATTATTACTTATTTTAATTTTATATTATCATTATGCTATATTTAGAGGGTGATTTTGAGATTAAGAGATTTATTTAATTTATTGACAGCCCTAATAGTAGCAGTCAAAAGTTTGAAAACATTAAGATTTTTTAATGTTTCTGAAAGAAGTCTCTCATGATTACCAAGGCTGTATTTAAATTAAAATATTCAAAAATACAGTAAAAACAGTAATATTGTGAAATATTATTACAATTTAAAATAACTGTTTTCTATTTGAATATATTTTAAACTGTAATTTATTCCTGTGATCAAAGCTGAATTTTCAGCATCATTACTCCAGTCTTCAGTGTTACTTGATCCTTCAGAAATCATTCTGATATGATGATTTGCTGCTCAAGAAACATTTATGATTATTATCAATGTTGAAAACAGTTGTGTACAATTTTTTTTTTCAGGATTATTTGATGAATAGAAAGTTCAAAAGAACAGCATTTATTTTAAATAGAATCTTTTGTAACAGTATAAATGTCTTTACTGTCACTTTTAATCAATTTAATGCATCCATGCTAAATAAATGTAATAATTTCTTTAAGTTCTTTCCCCCCAAAAAAAGTTCTTACCGACCCAAAACTTTTGAACGGTAGTACAATGTTGCAAAAGCTTTCTATTTCAGATAAATACTGTTCTTTTGAACTTTCTATTCATCAAAGAATCCTAAAAAAATGTTTTACACAACTGCTTTCAACATTGATAATAATAAGAATGATTTATGAAGGATCATGTGACACTGAAGACTGGAGTAATGATGCTGAAAATTCAGCTTTGATCACAGGAATAATTTACATTTTAAAATATATTCAAATAGAAAACAGTTATTTTACATTTTAATAATATTTCACAATATTACTGTTTTTTTTTGTATTTTTAATAAAATAAATGCAGCCTTGGTGAGAAGAAGAAGAAGAGACTTTTAAAAACATAAAAAAAATCTTCTGTCCAAAAACTTTTGACCGGTAGTATATATATATATATATATATATATATATATTGCTTAGTGATGTAGGTTATTGCTTATTATAAAAACATATTCTTTTTTAGATATTCTTTATAACATAAATATTTTATATAGCTTAAATATTTTTATTTACATATTTATATACAACTTTATTGATGTTATATATTTATATATTATATTATATAAATATATATATATATATATATATATATATATGCTGAATAATAATTTATTCTAAGCAAGAATAATTATATATAATTTATATATAAATTACTTATAATTTTTATCAAGTGAACAGTGTATAATTGCTGGTACAATTTTTTTAATTAAAGTTTTTATTTTTTGCATTTATTTTTTGCCTTTTTTTTTGTTTATTGAGAAAATGCTGGGAAAAGAGGGATTGTAAGATCACCAGATGATGCAAACTAGAACTGGACGCACACACTCCAGACATTAGAGGATGTGCGCAAAGACTCAAACTAGGAGCCTGTAAATCAAATAAGAAGGATAAAGTAGGCTGACAGTAATAATGACCTTACTTTGTCCATACTGGCTGTACTGGTAGGGGGCGCTGTGCTCCATGCTGTAGAAGGAGGCCGGCCCGTAAGACTGTGGACTGGGCAGGTTAGAGAGGGCAGGTAGAGCCGACAGGGGCTCGACGCGCTGAGAGCAGGTGCTGCTGACAGATCCACCTGACTCCAGAGCGCCGCTGAGCGACGACAGAGAAAACTCAGCCTGGCTCTGATGTGCAACTCCAGCTGGGGTTATCAGTCCCATAACCTACAGAGAACGAGACAGATCAGAGTGTCACACACTGACTCCATTTCAATTCACACACTGTCTGTTCTAAATAGTATGTGAGGTTGGGATTAGTGCATTTAAAATCATATTCTGCAGGCATATTTTTTTCAATATGATCCCATTGTACTGTATTCGTAGAAAAACTGGAAAGGTGTTGGTAATTTTCAGCCATGATATTATCAGACATTTCCTTTAACCCTAAAACACAAAAAATAATTCAAAATACAGGGAAAGCACCTGTAAAAAATCAATATGGAAAATTCATCTTATATTAACATGGTACAATGGGCCCTATATTTTGTTTTTCTTAAAGTGTAAATTCAAAATACATTACATTAAAGATATTAAATACAACCAATACATATGATTAAATAATTAATATTTATTATTAATTTATTATTATTATTAAATGATGAATATTTATTATTTATTTTTATTATTTTAAATGTATATATTTTAACTTTACATATATATATATATACACACTATATTGCCAAAAGTTTTGGGACGCCTGCCTTTAGATGCACATGAACTTAATCCGTAGGGTTTAATATGGAGTTGGCCCACCCTTTGCAGCTATAACAGCTTCAACTCTTCTGTGAAGGCTTTCCACAAGGTTTAGGAGTGTGTTTATGGGAATTTTTGACCATTGTTCTAGAAGCGCATTTGTGAGGTCAGGCACTGATGTTGGACGAGAAGGCCTGGCTCACAGTCTCTGCTCTAATTCATCCCAAAGGTGTTCTATCGGGTTGAGGACAGGACTCTGTGCAGGCCAGTCAAGTTCCTCAACACCAAACTCGCTCATCCATGTCTTTATGGACCTTGCTTTGTGCACTGGTGTGCAGTCATGTTGGAACAGGAAGGGGCCATCCCCAAACTGTTCCCACAAAGTTGGGAGCATGAAATTGTCCAAAATGTCTTGGTATGAAGCATTAAGAGTTCCTTTCACTGGAATTTATGGGCCATGAAAATCCATTCCATGAAGCTCTCTACGCACTGTTCTTGAACTAATCTGAAATCAATTAAATCTCTGATCTGTCTCTTTCTCTGTAGGTTATGGGACTGATAACCCCAGCTGGAGTTGCACATCAGAGCCAGGCTGAGTTTTCTCTGTCGTCTCTCAGCGGCGCTCTGGTGTCAGGTGGATCTGTCAGCAGCACCTGCTCTCAGCGCGTCCTTTCACTGGAACTAAGGATTGGCCCCTTAGTTCTAGTGAAAGTAACTCTTAATGCTTCAGCATACCAAGACATTTTGGACAATTTCATGCTACCAATTTAGTGGGAACAGTTTGGGGATGGCCCCTTCCTGTTCCAACATGACTGCATACCAGTGCACAAATCAAGGTCCATAAAGACATGGATGAGCGAGTTTGGTGTGGAGGAACTTGACTGGCCTGCACAGAGTCCTGACCTCAACGTGATAGAACACCTTTGGGATGAATTAGAGCGGAGACTGCGAGCCAGGCCTTCTCGTCCAACATCAGTGCCTGACCTCACAAATGCGCTTCTAGAAAAATGGCCAAAAATTCCCATAAACACACTCCTAAACCTTGTGGAAAGCCTTCCCAGAAGAGTTGAAGCTGTTATAGCTGCAAAGGGTGGGCCAACTCCATATTAAACCCTACGGATTAAGAATGGGATGTCATTAAAATTCATGTGTATGTAAAGGCAGGCGTCCCAAAACTTTTGGCAATATAGTGTGTATATACAGTGGGGAGAACAAGTATTTGATACAATCTAAAACAAAAATCCAGAAAATCACATTGTATGATTTTTAAGTAATTAATTTGCATTTTATCCCTAATGTCCTTACACAGCTCTCTGGTCTTGGCCATTGTGAAGAAGTTGGAGTCTGTTTGATTGAGTGTGTGGACAGGTGTCTTTTATACAGGTAATGAGTTCAAACAGGTGCAGTTAATACAGGTAATGAGTGGAGAACAGGAGGGCTTCTTAAAGAAAAACTAACAGGTCTGTGAGAGCCGGAATTCTTACTGGTTGGTAGGTGATCAAATACTTATGTCATGCAATAAAATGCAAAATAATTATTTAAAAATCATACAATGTGATTTTCTGGATTTTTGTTTTAGATTCCGTCTCTCACAGTTGAAGTGTACCTATGATAAAAATTACAGACCTCTACATGCTTTGTAAGTAGGAAAACCTGCAAAATCGGCAGTGTATCAAATACTTGTTCTCCCCACTGTACATATATAAAACCTTTGCATTCCCCCGAGAAACTTCACATTTGCTCGCAAAATCTTTTGCGTTCCGCCAAGAAATTTTGGTGAGCGAATGAAAAGTTTCTCGGGGGAACAAACCATTGATTATTATTTTTCCTCCACCACCCTTTAGGGGCTCTGTACATTCCAAACGTTTGGTGAATATTTGAAGTGTGCATATTTTTTTATAAGATGCTATTGCCCACAATCCCTTGGGTTACAAAAAATGGGTTTATAAGCAATAGGGGACTAGAGACGCTGTGTGTTGCACCTTTAGCCATGACTGTATTGTTTAAATAACACACACATACACACACTTGCATGCAGATATCTGGGCAGATCTCTGTGACCTGCAATTGATCAGGCAAAAAAATAATTGAATTTGGGGATTGTTTAATCTGATTCTCGGACTAGAATGGAGCCAGAGGGCAGTACAGTGTGTGTGTGTGTGTGTGTGTGTGTGTGTGTGTGTGTGTGTACTCATTACTATTTAACCTAGAAAACACTGTGCTGCATTTCAGGAATGTTGCATGTGTGCTCTGGGGAATAAAAGTTCCTGAAGCATAATTCAATCTTCCACCAGAATTATGGCCAAAATAAACACATACTCCAGTTGCTGCGCCAAATAAGCACCTTTACATAGAAACAGAAAGAGAAAAGCATGTCTCCCAGGCTACAGGATCCTATTACATCAGTGGATACAGTCAAAGCAGTGCAACACACACACGGACACACGGTCACGCACATGGTCTCGCTTAAACCCTTTCCCATAGTGGAGCAGGGAGTGACGTGTGCCGAATCCAGGATGGAATTCTGTTTCCGAAGCTCTGGAAGATTTTCTCTGTGAGTTTTGGAAAATTTAGCAGACAACAGACAAAAATCTGCTGCTAAAATCTATTGCAGATATAGATATTCATACATCAGTGTATAACTAGGGTTGCAGACGAACAGACAAGTAGTCACACCGGCTTTGACCATTCCAATATGGCGGACGGCTTACGTATAAACGGCCCATAAAAACAGCCGCTAATGATGCATCTATGTATATACACTGATCAGGCATAACTTCCTAATATTGTGTTGGTCCCCCTTTTGCTGCCAAAACAGCCCTGACCCGTCGAGGCATGGACTCCACTAGACCCCTGAAGGTGTGCTGTGGTATCTGGCACCAAGATGTTAGCAGCAGATCCTTTAACTCCTGTAATTTGCGAGGTGGGGCCTCCATGGATCAGACTTGTTTGTTCAGCACATCCCACAGATGCTCGATTGGATTGAGATCTGGGGAATTTGGAGGCCAAGTCAACACCTCAAACTCGTTGTTGTGCTCCTCAAACTATTCCTGAACCATTTTTGCTTTGTGGCAGGGCGCATTATCCTGCTGAAAGAGGCCACAGCCACCTGGGAATACTGTTTCCATGAAAGGGTGTACATGGTCTGCAACAGTGCTTAGGTAGGTGGTACGTGTCAAAGTAACATCCACATGGATGGCAGGACCCAAGGTTTCCCAGCAGAACATTGCCCAAAGCATCACACTGCCTCTGCTGGCTTGCCTTCTTCCCATAGTGCATCCTGGTGCCATGTGTTCCCCAGGTAAGCGACGCACATGCACCTGGCCATCCACGTGATGTAAAATAAAACGTGATTCATCAGACCAGGCCACCTTCTTCCATTGCTCCGTGGTCCAGTTCTGATGCTCACGTGCCCACTGTTGGCGCTTTCGGTGGTCGACAGGGGTCAGCATGGGCCCCCTGACTGGTCTGCGGCTATGCAGCCCCATACGCAACAAACTGCGATGCACTGTGTATTCTGACACCTTTCTATCAGAACCAGCATTAACTTCTTGAGCAATTTGAGCTACAGTAGCTCATCTGTTTGATCAGAACACATGGGCCAGCCTTCGCTCCCCACGTGCATCAATGAGCCTTGGCCACCCATGACCCTGTCGCCGGTTCACCACTGTTCCTTCCTTGGACCACTTTTGATAGATACTGACCACTGCAGACCGGGAACACCCCACAAGAGCTGCAGTTTTGGAGATGCTCTGACCCAGTCATCTAGCCATCACAATTTGGCCCTTGTCAAACTAGCTCAAATCCTTACGCTTGCCCATTTTTCCTGCTTCTAACACATCAACTTTGAGGACAAAATGTTCACTTACTGCCTAATATATCCCACCCACTAACAGGTGCCGTGATGAAGAGATAATCAGTGTTATTCACTCCAACTGTCAGTGGTCATAATGTTATGCCTGATCAGTGTATATCTATGAGTGTTGTGTTGTGTGTTGTGCAGTTTATGCATTTAAGTTAGATTTACAATCAAATTATATTAAGCAGTTTCATTTGTAAAATATTTAATTCACTATAACATTAGAAAATAGACATCACTACATGGGTTTATATATATATATATATATACATATGTATATATAGTACAGATTAAAAGGCTGCATATATTTCATTAAAAACACAGTAAACAGTAATATTATGAAATATTTTTTACATTTTAAAATAACTGTTTTCTATTGTAATATATAGTAAAAATTTTATTTATTCCTGTTTCAGCATCATTACTCCAGTCTTCAGTGTCACATGATCCTTCAGAAATCATTCTAATATGATGATTTGATCAAGAAATCTTTGATAAATAGAAAGTTCAAAAGAAAATATTTTGTAACATTATAAATCTGTTTCCTGTCACTTTTGATCAATTTAATGTGTCCTTGCTGAATAAAAGTCTTAATTTCTTTCAAAAATATATATATGTAAGACAGCACAGATTGAAACATCCATCTCAATATTACGCTAGGATGCTTTGAATCTTAACAACATTTGTCACATATTACCACTATAGATGATGACAGCGAGAATGTGAGACTGTACTACATTCACACCCGTCAGAGCTGTAATTCATAGCGCTCTGTCAGTGTTCTTGACAAACACCCCCTGGTGAGGCATTGGTGCGCTCCTTTTACAAATGAGAAACATGTGCGGGTCAGTCGTCCTCTCTGTCACACAGAGGGGGGGTGGGGGTGGGGGGGTGAGTGTTGCTGTGTGTTCTGTGCTTTGCTTTGTACGGTCCAATGAAAAGCTAAAGATAACCGAGTGAAATATGGCCCGTGGATGACCCACGGTGGTGGAATTTATCTGCGTAATGCATCGTCTTGAAGTGTGTAATAGTTTCTACAGAAGCCAGAAGAGCCCATTAAACTGACACTCAACTGTGGGTCAACAGGTGGGATCGACAACACCGTCCACTGAATCCCTCTCAACTGGACGTTTTTAAGTTTTAAGGGCTTAACCAAAAATATAAATACCATTTTTCTTTGTTTAAGCTCTATCATGCTGCCAAATACCACAGGAAATGATTTAGACAGTTTCTCATAGTTTTGTGATGAATTTATCAGTTGAAATGTTTGCTGTTTGAGCTGTAAAGTGTCTAAATTGTTATTTGAGGTGGTTCTGCTTTTCAATGTTGATGAACTTCTAATAATACATTGCTGATGTAAATCCTGTGAGTCAGCTTCATGTGAAAAGTGCTTTACAGATTTTTAATGTTATGGAGGATTGGAAGCTCCATTTTTAATGTTGATAAAACAAATCTTTCGTTAAAAACATAAATAAATAAATTATATTTCTCCATTGGACTTTGATATGTATATATTGTTACCCAAGGGATTGTGGGCAATAGTATGTAATAAAAAAACATGCACAGTGATCAGTGGGTGATTGTTTAGTGCATTCCACATTTTTATTATATATATGAAATAAATTCATAATTTATATTATTTAAATAATCATATTAATATGTACTATAATATTAATATAATTATAATATTTACAGAATTTTTAATAACTTATATATATATATAACACATACACATAACAAAATTATGAACGCAACACTTTTGTTTTTGCCCCCATTTTTCATGAGCTGAACTCAAAGATCTAAAACTTTTTCTATGTACACAAAAGGCCTATTTCTCTCAAATATTGTTCACAAATCTGTCTAAATCTGTGTTAGTGAGCACTTCTCCTTTGCCGAGATAATCCATCCACCTCACAGGTGTGGCATATCAAGATGCAGATTAGACAGCATGATTATTGCACAGGTTTGCCTTAGGCTGGCCACAATAAAAGGCCACTCTAAAATGTGCAGTTTTATCACACAGCACAATGCCACAGATGTCGCAAGTTTTGAGGGAGCGTGCAATTGGCATGCTGACTGCAGGAATGTCCACCAGAGCTGTTGCCCGTGAATTGAACGTTCATTTCTCTACCATAAGCTGTCTCCAAGGGCGTTTCAGAGAATTTGGCAGTACATCCAACCGGCCTCACAACTGCAGACCACGTGTAACCACACCAGCCCAGGACCTCCACATCCAGCATCTTCACCTCCAAGATCGTCTGAGACCAGCCACCCGGACAGCTGCTGCAACAATTGGTTTGCATAACCAAAGAATTTCTGCACAAACTGTCAGAAACCATCTCAGGGAAGCTCATCTGCATGCTCGTCGTCCTCATCGGGGTCTCGACCTGACTGCTGTTCGTCGTCGTAACCATTGAGCATGTTTGGGATGCTCTGGATCGGCGTATACGACAGCGTGTTCCAGTTCCTGCCAATATCCAGCAACTTCGCACAGCCATTGAAGAAGAGTGGACCAACAGTCCACAGGCCACAATCAACAACCCCATCAACTCTATGCGAAGAGATGTGTTGCACTGCGTGAGGCAAATGGTGGTCACACCAGATACTGACTGGTTTTTGGACCCCCCCGGACCCCCCCGGACCCCCCCAGTACAGTAAAACGGCACATTTTAGAGTGACCTTTTATTGTGGCCAGCCTAAGGCACACCTGTGCAATAATCATGCTGTCTAATCAGCATCTTGATATGCCATACCTGTCAGGTGGATGGATTATCTCGGCAAAGGAGAAGTGCTCACTAACACAGATTTAGACAGATTTGTGAAATAGGCCTTTTGTGTACATAGAAAAAGTCTTAGATCTTTGAGTTCAGCTCATGAAAAATGGGGGCAAAAACAAAAGTGTTGCGTTTATAATTTTGTTCAGTGTATATACACACACACACACACACACACATATATATATATATATATTCTAAATGAACAACTAACTTTTTCATTTTTCCACAGCAATAGTTAATTAAATTAAATATTATAAAAGTTATTACTTTTGTAAATATTATAATTATATTAATATTATATTACATATTAATATGATAATTTAAATAAATTGAATAATTTATAATATATAATATTATATATATATATTATAAATATATTAATCTTATGAATATTATTAAATGTTATATATTATAGCATAAATCTAATTATGTTAATATTATATTATATGTTAGTATGATAATTTAAATAATATGATATATATATATACCAGAGTCAGAAGATTTCACACAACATGCACGTAAAAGTTTAGTAAGTGTATTATAACTCATATTCAGTACACGTGCAATGTTATGGACATACCTTCAAAGCAGTGTGAATATGATTTTATTTTAAATGTGTATTTGTGATGCTGCACACTTAGCGGCTGGACTTCCATGATAAGTGTGTTACTGTATGCAAAATTAGGGACTTTATTTTCTGTGGTAATCAACATCAGGCCAATGATGCTTTACTGGTTCAATCCAGTTTTATTGTATTAAATTATTGTTGTATTGGTGTATTGGTCATTTATTGGTCATTGGTTAAACCAGTCATGCCTCTCCAACAAAGAATGGCAACCTACTTATTACTGACTGGTTTGGTAAAAGGATTTTAAAATGACTAGAAAGTAGCTCTGTGGCTTTATTACCTGAGAAGACAGTCCATTATTGATAGAAGAGTTAGCGTGACTGTTATGAGGTCCAAAGGTATCTGAATATCCTGCGTAACCATGCCGACTAGAGAGACAGTAGGAAGCCCCGCCCTCCTGCCCCGCCCCTCCAGAACTCTGATGCGGCGGGAGCGGCTGAGGTCTGTGTACAGTACTTGAATCTAAGAACAGATACAGTCGGCAATAATGGTTACAGAATACATCAGAATATACTTTATGTACATTAGAATTTATGTATAAAATATTTACCTTGAGAAAGACCAGCGGGTGGGTACGGGCTCTCTGACAGCTGATACGGGGAAAGACTGGACATAGCCGGATGTGAAAAACCACCAGGGATCAGGTGATTGAACGACATGAGCTGATTGGCTCCCGCTTGCTTTCTCCAACGAGCTCGTCTATTACTAAACCACACCTGAGAAAAGACAAACATAGAAACAGTTCATACAAAACTTCTAATTCTGTCTATTCTTTTTAAGGTGTATGGGTGTATTTGTACCTGTACTCGTGCCTCTGTGAGTTTAGCTCTCTGAGCGAGCTCTTCTCTGGTGTAGATATCAGGGTAATGTGTGCGTTCAAAAGCTCTCTCCAGCTCCTCCAGCTGCTCAGCCGTGAATGTTGTTCGACTGCGCCGCTGTTTCCTTTTCAGCGGCAGATCGGGCTCAGATTCCACATCTGAACCTTCATCAGACGGACTCGCTGAAACACACACAAATGCAAAGAATAGAGAATTTTTTATTAGATTATTTAGAAATGTAAAGGGGTCATGACATGAGAAATCAAATTTGCCTTGATCTTTTGACATATAAAAGGTCTTTGTACCATTAAAACATCCTGCAAGTTTCATACATTCTTCTCATTATGAAGCATTTATTTAATCAAGCTCCAAAAATGGCTCGTTTTGATATTGTGGGATCTGTGACGTCACACCGGCAAATACATTTGCATATAACTGCCTCCAGAGCAGGACATCGGCATGTAGTTTTACATCATCGTACCATAGGCCCCGCACACTGGCATTCAGTCACTTAACAGCTGACACTTGCCTACACCAGATGTGAACTTCACATCAAAAGCAAACACAACCCATTATAATAACTGACGCTGTCTACACTGATACAGTATACAGATGTGTGTTCAGTTTCTGACATACTCCACGCGCTTGAGTCTGCCGACAACAGGACAAATGGAAGAGTGAAAGAACATTTGCCTTGACGTGTCCAGTTTAAACAGCTCATTTGTGTCTCTGTACAGACTTCATCCCAGTGTCGGAAACAAGTGGATGGTTCATTTTAATAGCATCCCGTAACGCATCAGAGGATTATATGTTTGTTCGGAGCATTTTGTTTTGTAAATGAGGCATGGTATGACGGAGAATTCGCAAAGAAACTTTTGTTGACAGATGAAGCAGCCAACTGTATTGGATCTGACAGTAGCTGCATCACAAACCATAAGCAAACGATTTCATAATGCTTTTTATATGGATAATGCTTTCAAAACACTTACTCGTATGCAATATCAAGTGGGCGTTGATACTGTCTCCTGTGCAATGGCTTTAGCCAATCATAACAAAGAACGTTTAGAATGAAGGTTGAAAATAATAGTTTTTCTGCATAGATATATATATATATAATTATATACTGTATTGTTCTGAATATAAGACGATGTTTTTTTCTTAGAAATACATCTGAAAAACTGGTTTGTCTTATATTCAGGGTCTAGACTTTAACATGGCAATAATACATCCGCAACAATAGGTGCCACCGAATACGCATAAAACGAGTGTGCCAAGAAATACGGAGTGTCAGAGTGTAATGTTAGAAGATTGCGAGTGCAAAAAGACAGTCTTACCGTCTAAGAGCCACGTGACTGTCATGTTCGCGTGTCTCGCTGACGGGACCAAACATCCAAAGTAAGTGATTTTAAGACGTAAGACGGTACCCAGATTTCCCTTCTACTGTTAACGAAATTTTGGTAGGCTACATGGTTTTCACTATGAGATGGACAGCCTAATTGTTATATAATTCAGATGGGCTACAGGTTATTTTTATGGTATGCCAAAAAGTGTTTTTATTTTTAGATGTGATCGTTATATATACAAATCCGATTCCAAAAAAGTTGGGACACTGTACAAATTGTGAATAAAAAAGGAATGCAATAATTTACAAATCTCATAAACTTATATTTTATTCACAATAGAATATAGATAACATATCAAATGTTGAAAGTGAGACATTTTTAAATGTCATGCCAAATATTGGCTCATTTTGGATTTCATGAGAGCTACACATTCCAAAAAAGTTAGGATAGGTAGCAATAAGAGGCCGGAAAAGTTAAATGTACATATAAGGAACAGCTGGAGGACCAATTTGCAACTTATTAGGTCAATTGGCAACATGATTGGGTATAAAAAGAGCCTCTCAGAGTGGCAGTGTCTCTCAGAAGTCAAGATGGGCAGAGGATCACCAATTCCTCCAATGCTGCGGCGAAAAATAGTGGAGCAATATCAGAAAGGAGTTTCTCAGAGAAAAATTGCAAAGAGTTTGAAGTTATCATCATCTACAGTGCATAATATCATCCAAAGATTCAGAGAATCTGGAACAATCTCTGTGCATAAGGGTCAAGGCCGGAAAACCATACTGGATGCCCGTGATCTTCGGGCCCTTAGACGGCACTGCATCACATACAGGAATGCTACTGTAATGGAAATCACAACATGGGCTCAGGAATACTTCCAGAAAACATTGTCGGTGAACACAATCCACCGTGTCATTCGCCGTTGCAGGCTAAAACTCTATAGGTCAAAAAAGAAGCCATATCTAAACATGATCCAGAAGCGCAGGCGTTTTCTCTGGGCCAAGGCTCATTTAAAATGGACTGTGGCAAAGTGGAAAACTGTTCTGTGGTCAGACGAATCAAAATTTGAAGTTCTTTTTGGAAAACTGGGACGCCATGTCATCCGGACTAAAGAGGACAAGGACAACCCAAGTTGTTATCAGCGCTCAGTTCAGAAGCCTGCATCTCTGATGGTATGGGGTTGCATGAGTGCGTGTGGGATGGGCAGCTTACACATCTGGAAAGGCACCATCAATGCTGAAAGGTATATCCAAGTTCTAGAACAACATATGCTCCCATCCAGACGTCGTCTCTTTCAGGGAAGACCTTGCATTTTCCAACATGACAATGCCAGACCACATACTGCATCAATTACAACATCATGGCTGCGTAGAAGAAGGATCCGGGTACTGAAATGGCCAGCCTGCAGTCCAGATCTTTCACCCATAGAAAACATTTGGCGCATCATAAAGAGGAAGATGCGACAAAGAAGACCTAAGACAGTTGAGCAACTAGAAGCCTGTATTAGACAAGAATGGGACAACATTGCTATTCCTAAACTTGAGCAACTTGTCTCCTCAGTCCCCAGACGTTTGCAGACTGTTATAAAAAGAAGAGGGGATGCCACACAGTGGTAAACATGGCCTTGTCCCAACTTTTTTGAGATGTGTTGATGCCATGAAATTTAAAATCAACTTATTTTTCCCTTAAAATGATACATTTTCTCCGTTTAAACATTTGATATGTCATCTATGTTGTATTCTGAATAAAATATTGAAATTTGAAACTTCCACATCATTGCATTCTGTTTTTATTCACAATTTGTACAGTGTCCCAACTATTTTGGAATCGGGTTTGTATATATATAAAAAAAAATGGATTAGGTTTAGTCTACTATTTTGGAAACAGCAGAGGTTTATGGTAAATCGCACTTATACAATCGTATAAAGTTGTCGGACAACGGTAAAAAATTATATGTTCAATAAGTTATGACATTATTATGTTTTTACATTGCTTTAACTCAAAATATGTTAGGCAATTTTAAGTTATACAAGGTTCAACTAATTTTTTTCACATCAGTTTAATGTAATTTAAGTTGAAATGACTTAAACATCCAAGTTGATTATACTTAAAAATGTAACGCAGCAACTTTTTTACAGTACAAAATACACACAAATACAAACAAGCAAAGGCACTGAAGACGTTCCTCAACTGGCAGCTTTTTCTAATTTTTTAATGGTGTAGCGCTTTTATGAGGGAGAATTTTATGAGCTTCTTCACATCTTTTCTTGAAAGACTTCAGAACCAGGCTTATTTTTGTGTGTCACACAGTAATTCCTTGTCTGTTTTTTTCTGTCATTTATTTTCCTCAGTAACTGAAAGACCACAGTGCAACAATTAAAGAATAAAACACAATAAGAGAGAGCTGCAGGAGGGAATATAAAATGCACACATAAAAAGTATTTTTTTAAAAACAGCATGAAAGAGAAATACAGTGGAGGAGAAAAGAAAAAGCAGTGTGCTGGATGATCATAATATTTATATTCAACCTATAAAAGAAAAAAAATTAATAAATCAAAACATGATACATTTCTTCGTTAAAAAGTTAAAGTGGAAATGTTTTCCTTGTTTCAAACAGAAATCAGCCATTGTACCTATGAGGACTCATTGAGAACGATGGGAAATTCCTACAATTTCACAGGGATTTGGTTGAGGGAACGCTGAACCGCGTGGAAAACAGTTCATCAGCCTGGAATGACTTCACAACAACACATGCCAAAAGAAGAAGCTGGTAACTATATATTCATGGGGCTGGAATTAAAGGAGGTTCATATTTATTTAATTTATATTCTTCAGACATTGAGCTATTAGTGCATCTCTCTGTCTCTCTCATTCTCTCTTCCCCTCAGTCTTTGTTGGATTGATTTGCACGCTCCATCTGTGGAATCCGTCATGACGGCCAGGGCTCTCAGTGGAGGCCGTCACCTGCCCTGGAGGGGGTGGAAGGGGCATACAGAAGGCCAAAGGTGGGTGTGTGTGGGGCAAAAAGGGAAAAGGCTAGGCCGGAGTAGTTTAAGTGCTAAATCTCTTCAAAAATCAGTGCAGAAGCACCTGAATCTTCAGATCTGGATGCGGACAAAGATAATTCAAATATATTTTTTAATTCTGTGCACTCGCATAAATATCTAGTTCAGTCATGAAACTCTAGAGGGCAAAGACTGATAGGTCCTTTACAGGCAATCTGTAATCACATCATTACCACATGGTACAAGCTGATTGCCCTTGATGAGATTGCTTGCTCATCATTTAAACAGTCTGGATAATTGTTTGCTGTAAGGTAGCCCTGCAGCGCGCAATCAGAGTTCCTCTGAACTCCTCCACCTCCCCCAGCTCCACCTGCCTAGATCTGCTACAGGATTTATGTACGTCTATGTATGCAGCAGCAGCATATCTTACATGCTCACAGCAGAGTGTCTGTCTATCTATTAGCATTAGCAAGTCCATTTGCTCTGCAGCAACAGCAATAATCAACAGCAGCAGCATAGCAGGTCTAGTTCACCAATACCAAACACATTAACATTTCCATATTAATCAACATGCTAAAACTATTTTGAGAGCTGTCATGATTGATACAGTATAACTTTGAAGGGAATCTTTTGTTTGACATTCTATTTTAGTTGCGCTTTCTTTTCTTTTTTTGTGTGTGTGAAACACAAAATGGAAATGTCAGATTTAGTTTTCCATACAATAAAAGTAGATGGTGATTTAAGCCTAAGTTATTTCTATGTGATCTAACACTTACATTTAGTTTTGTTGGTGTAACATATTTAGGGTGATTCGGTGACTTTATAAATTATATATATTATAATATTATTATATATTATATATATGGTGATCATATGGTGATATATATGTGGTGATCAAACTGGCTGCGTTCTTCTGTGCTGTTCTTAATTTAATTTGTTAAAATGTTTGTCTATGTAAATATGCTCTAGACATTATCTTTATCAAAAAGCTTTTTCACGTCACGTAAAGTGATTGCAATGTGGCAAATTGGTAAAATGCAATCTCAAATGCGATTTGACATCGGAAGTGAAGATTATCAGTGAACAACGACTTCTATTCAACTTCCAACGACACAAATCTATTGTATGACTATAGCAGGGGTGGCCAACATTGTTCCTGGAGAGCCATAGTCCTGCAGATTTTTGCTCCAACCCTAATCGAACACATGAACAAGCTAATCAAGATCATAAGTGTTACCCAAAAGCTGCAGGCAGGTGAGTTTGATCAGAGTTGGAGCAAAAATCTGCAGGACTGTGGCTCTCCAAGCAACCGACGTCTCCGACGTTGGCCACCCCTGGACTATAGTATAAATATAGTGCACAAGTTGCATGGACTGCTTTTATGATATTTTTATGGTGCTTTTTGTCATTTTAGGAGCATTTTAGGAATGCTTCTTTTAAATGGTGTCAAAATGTTCATTTTTGACATCTGATCATCTGGTTGCAAATAAGTAAGCACCAGTGTTGGGAAGGTTACTTTGGAAATGTAATAGGTTACAGATTAGAAGTTACCCTATTTAAAATGTAATAAGTAGTGTAACTATTTCCATTACTTTATTAATGTAACTGATTACATTTGATTACTTTTTTATTACTTTTCTAAATTTCTAACGAATGTTTTCAACTGTTAATAATTTTCAAACTTTAAACCAGGCAGGGTTAACCTGCAAACAATTATGCAAATTCAAAAAACAGCACTGCAAATTCAAACAAGAGAGCCAATCAAAAGCATCAGAATAGCATCGTTTTACTAAATAGCCTTTAAATGGCAGGAGGCATCGTGCACATCAAAAACAGGCAAAGCAACAAATTAATATTATTCAGCTTTTTACAGAAAATATTCAGATCCTTTAACATTTTTTTTATAAGTAAATGTAATTTAATTACACATTTTTTCTCAGTAACTGTAATGGATTACAGTTACATTTATTTTGTAATTAAATTACGTGATACCGTTACATGTAACTAGCTACTCCCCAACACTAAGCACTTGCATTTTTATATTTTTGCTGACTGAACGAGAATCAATGCAAGTGAATAAACAGAAGGAAAGAGCAAACAGTAAACACAGGCTTAATTGGGGCAGAAGAAAACAGACCACAGGCTTCTAAACACACAGAAACAAAAACCCAAGCATCGTGGAAATGGAACTACTGGACAATCTAGAGATATTCTGCCTTCTGTAAATACACAAGAGTGTGTGTTTGCCTTTGTGTGTGCGTGTGTGTGTGTGTGTGTGTGTGTGTGTTTTCAGGTCTTTGGCATGTAAAGTTAGCGTGTAGTGCACATGAGTATGTGTTCTAAGGTCTTGCTTAGATATTTTAGCTCTCCGCTATGTAAACGGTGCGGTCACTAAAAGCATCTCCAAAGTTTCTTTTCAGCTCTGGGCCCTCGTTGCTTAAATTTAATATTTAGAGGCGAAAGATCACCCCGAGCACATTTACCTTGTGTGTTAATGCACACAAAATCCACCTAAGAAGTTTCTTTAATACTGCGGGACTGCCAGAGCCAGACACTTTCACTTCTTACAAAAGTTTCTTATGAAACTTTTATAAAAAATAAGACTTAATATCCTAAGTCATTTTTCTTCTAAAGTAAATGTGTCTTGATTTAAGAATGTTTAGATTTTTGTAATGGAAAACCAGACAAACAAATAGCAGCAAGCAGCAATTAACGGGGTTCAAGCGCTTTAAGGCCTTTAAGCACATACGTAAAAAGTATTGTTTTATTTAGTAAGCATGTAACCACTTAGATCATAGATGGAAAAGATCATTAACAGCCAATTTACTAAGGAAATATATGGTTTTTAAAGCTTTTTAAGAGTTATAGTGCCACCTATGGTACAATCTCCATTAAAGTGTGCATGCTTGTTTAGAATCATATGTCGCATGTGCTCACCTAATATAGTGAAGTTTTGAGTTTTCGTTTAGGATTTATAGGCTTTTGAGTTTATTTTGCCACTCCCTTTTTCTAAATGACCCTATTATAGCTATCCAAAGGGTAAAGTAAAAAAAAAAAATTGATAATTATTGACCTAGAGAGTCCCGAGAACTTTATCGAGGTTGAGCCAAAAACCCCAAAGTTGGTTTTTGAAACAATCTCTAATATTTAACAAACGATTCGATTGACAGCGGCGGTCCTAGAGGCAAAGTTGCTCAGAATGAGGAGTTCTACCACGTGGTAGCTGATTTCCATTGGCTGATTTCTTACAAATTTCTCACAGGCCTCTAGACCCTCGGGTCAAACACACCCAGCGAGTTTCGTTCCGATTGGCCTCCGTTAACCGTCGGCCGCGTTTTTCGAGGTACGCTAATGTCCTCAAAGACAGTCTTAGCACCTTGATCAAAGATACCGCATGCCAATTTTCAAGTCAATCAGACTTAGTGTTGCGTAGTTATAGCCATTTTCAAGTTTTTTCCATGTTATAGCTCCACCAAGTAGCCAGTCGCCATGCCCTTCCAAATCCAAATTCCAAAACGTTCCAAAAGTATGCATTTTGCCCGTCTTGAGCCAAGGATTCCAACAATATAAGACAATTGAGCCTATGCCTAATGGTTAAGGGGTTATGAGTGATTTCATACTTTTCACCGCTGTAGCGTCCCCGTCAGGCCGATCGGGGCGGGCCTTGGTGACGTTGTAGACGGTGTGAGTACTACCAGCCCGCAAAGTTTCAAGTCTCTACGACTTACAGTTTGGTCTGCCCAATCACTTTTAGGGGAGAAAGCTGATCCTTGGACGCACTTGAACCCCTAAATACTGAGGAAGAAACACATTTTTTTGTAGTGTTGTGCTTAGCTTTGGTCTGGGGGAAGCGACAGAGGTCCAAGATAAAACCATATGTGTGTGTGTAGCGCTCTGAGTTTGTGTTTTGGTGTGTGTTCTGATTCTCTTGGGGGCAGGTAATGAAGAGGGCTAATTGAGCCAATGACATGCCCCCTCGCCATCAAAAACAGCCAAAAAAGAAAGACAAAGAGGGGAACAAAAGAAAGCTTGGGAACAAATGCAGCGTCTCGAAGAGGGGAGAGCGAGGCGGGTTCTTTTTCAGCGCCGAGGCTGGCTGAGTGACTGCCCGACTACATTAAGCAGTACATAGAGAACTAACAGATGCCGGAGACAGAAAGGATGAGTGACAGCTCGTGGGCCCATCTGCCCCCCAGCGTTTAGGAACAGAGAGAAACAGAGGGAGGACTTGACTTGCTAAAGAGCAACTGTGACCCTCACAGCTGCCCTCAAACAACCACACGTTTCAGCTCTGCGCCAAATGTGCTCTTCGTCTGTTTAGCCTCTTTTTCTTTGCTTTTTTGGTTGTGTGACTTTTGTAAAAGAAGCTAGTGTGTATGCAACTATAAGCATTTCAAACAGTGGTATGGTGCATACTATGGCCTCATCACATTGCACGTTTAATTTGGCAAGTAGCATCAAGTTATCAATTACAGATGATTATATTGCAGTTTGAATCCAAGTTTGTGTAGAAATGCATTGACTACCATTCAAAAGCAAAGATGCAATAAATTGATCAAAAAGTGACAGTAAAGACATTTATAATGTTACAAAAGATTTCTATATCAAATAAAAACTGTTCTTTTGAACTTTCTATTCATCGAAGAATCCCCCAAAAAATGTATCCACAAAAATATTAAGCAGCACAACTGTTTTCAACATTGATACTAATCATGAACATATTATACTGACGTCTGAAGGATCATGTGACACTGAAGACTAGAGTAATGATGCTGAAAATTCAGCTTTGATCACAGGAATAAATTACATTTTAAAATATTCAAATAGAAAACAGTTATTCTAAATTGTAATATTTCACAATATTACTGTTTTTACTGTATTTTTGATCAAATAAATGCAGCCTTGGTGACCATGAGAGACTTTTTTTTTCTTTTTCAAAAACATGAACAATTCTAACCAACCACAAACTTTTTAACGGCAATGTATGTCAGTCCGATCAAATTATGAGTCAAGAAAAAGATTGCTGTTAATATATTACTTCACACTAGAGATGGAGCGCATTGCATTGTAGGATATAGTTTCCTTGCAGTGTGTATATTGCACATTTTGGCAATTCATTTTGTGCACACAGAAAATGTGCATACTATGCACATACTGTAAGATTAGTATGCTAATGCAAATTTAATGGCTTTAAAACAGGAAGTAGTCACCTGCCTCTCTAAACATACACCAATGAGACCTTTGCTCCCTGGAGGTCAAACGCCAGTGACCTTAAACTGCTCTGTTTAACCATTGAAAACACATATTCAGACAAGTGTTTGCTGACTGTCTCCTATAAGAATTTACTACCTTAAACAAATTTTTCTTAGCAAATTGAGCAGGAAACTACATTTTGCGACTGGGTGAGTTGATTCATATTTGTTAACAGGTTCAACTATCCAATAAATAGCAGCCGTGCTAAACTCTCTCTCTCTCTCTGTTGTTTTCGTGCTGTCTGTGTTATAACTCACACACACACTGTCATTTTGCCTTCAGGGCCTGAACACAAGCAGACACGGATTCCTAAGTCTGCTGACCCTGACACTGCACACTGGACACAATGGAGACAGTTTGGTTTGAGGGGTTTCCCCGCATTGTCCATCCCACTGTACTCCTTTCACTGTCTCTCTCTTTATCTTTATTATGTTTCATATAAGATAAAAATGTTACTCTGTACTCCATCATTTCACTTGATTTTTATTCCTAACCCAAGACCAAATTTTTCACCTGTAACTCATTCAAGCTACAGCTTCAGTCTGTTCAGACTTGCATAAATATTTCCTTTCTGATCAGACTGAAAAAATCCCATTGAAGATTCCTTCCTTAGCAACACCTTAGCAACCCCTTAGATTCTTAGATTAGCACCATCTGGAACACCTTAACAACCACCCAGCCTGGAAACCACCTTAGGTGCGTGAAGTCAAGTCAGTTTTTCTATATATCTTTTTTTTTACAATACACATAGGGCCAGATTTACTAAACAGGGCAAATTAGCGTGAGAGCGCAATCCCATAAAAGCGCTGATGGGAGTGGAAAGTTCTGCGTGTGATCTACTGACGCAAATGAAAGAACACAGACTCAGCCGGATCATTTCCAAAATGACCAACGCAATCTACCAGTTAGCATCTGGTTTAAGACGTGCTTTTTTGGGCGGTAAATAATAATGCAAATACCAGTAAATTGATAAACCTTAGTAAATCACCTCACATGATTCATTTCAATACTCTCCTCCCATAAATGTTGCGTCTAAAAGGGAAACTCCTACAAATGCATACGCAATAAGGTCAGCCTCAAAAATAATCCTGTCCACACCTTTTCAGCGCTAATTCTTCCCTGCGTGTCTTTAGTAAATCCTGATAGTAGTTTTTAACGCCAAAAGAGGGTTTGCGCTGGCGCAAGCTGTTAGAAAATCTGGCCCATAGTTTCAAAACAAGCCAAATTTAGCATATTAGTGATTGGCGATAATTGAGTTTATTATTATTTAGTTAAAACATGTTTTAACGATACAAGCAATCAAGCAGTTGAGATTTGCTATATAGTATATATCGGCCTGTATGTTTATGTATGCAGATAAAGTTGGAGATGCGATAATATAACTACATTTTGTAACAAAATAAACAAAAAAATCAGGCAGAGATTTGCTATATAGTATATATCGCCCTATATGAGCATAGTGTGTACTGTATATGCAATTAAAGTTGGACATACTTAGATATATATATATATATATATATATAACTTTATATAATAAGCTGGCAGATATTACAGTTACATTTTGCAAAAAAAATCAGACAGAGATTGGCTATATAGTATATGCTTTACGTGAGTAATATAATATAACTTTATATATAGAGTTGTGGGATAATACAGTGCACATTTTTGCAATGATATAAACAATCATGCAGCCGATATTTGCTATATAGTATATATTGCTTTATGCGAGTATATTGTTTGTACACAGGTAAAGTATCTGTGGACCACACAGAACACCATAGCAACCGCCTAGCAATCACTTCTCAAGTACTCAAACAAAATTAACACGCTTAAACGTCACATTTCAATGCTCTTTTCAACTTTCAGGCCAGGCTTTGTCTAGCCAATTTGGTCTTGACGAAGTTTCCTTTTTTAGGTCTTCCTGGTGGTGCATTTGTGTTTTTGTGCTTGTGTGCATGTGTTTGTGTTTGCTCTGGCTTTCAGAGTAAATTACGAGCCGCTGACTGCACACTCCATGGTGCCACACAAACCATCCCGCATTGGGCCAGTTGGCACAATTTGTGAATGCATGTGTGCGTGTGTGCATCCATGCATGTGTTCGCATGTTTGTGCATGTGCATATGTTTGGCGGCATGTGCATATGTGCGTATTATAGGAGTGTCAATCATTTTACACTTTTTAAAATACATTTTGCAGTACCATTTTCTATTTTGGCCATATTTAAATGCATCTACATCCAATAAAACACAAGACTTTATCCCAGGTAACAGGGAACTTTTGGAAGGTTCTCTTAAAGTTCTGAACAAACATTATTCCAGTAACGTTAATAGGACGTTCGTTCAAAGTTATCTGGTCTTTAATAATGTTCTCAAAAAAGCTTTATTTTAGTTGCACGTTTTTTAAACGTTACTAGATGGTTCAGAGAACATTCAAAAGTAACATTCCAAGAATGTTTGCATATTATAAAATGGAACATTCCTTAATGTTCACATTTTTTAAACATTCATGGAACTTTTGGAACATTCAGAGAACTATACTATAAATAACGTTTTAACTTAATAGGATAATTTGTAATTCTAGGATGAGGGGATTTTTAGAGGATGGCAAACAGTGAGATTTCATAAGCTACAGACACACGCCAACATCTTTGAGTCTTTAAGATGAAATATGGAGACAGTATGAAGGAAAGGGTTCAGGAATCAAGCTGTTGCCTGTTCAAAAGAAGGGTGTAAATACTGAACTCAGCTTGCCTGTCTGTGTCTCCCAGAGAAGGAGGGGCGATGGTGGGAATGGAACGGACAGACAACGGCCCACAGATATTAACCCGAAAATGCGCCGCAGGCCAAGAGAGGTAGAACGGGGCATGGGGAGGACGGAGGAGAAAAAGAGCGAGGCGTGTTTGACTCATTGGCCAGATGAAAGTGAAGTTCAAATAAAGAGCCTGATTTAATCGGCTTGGGCAACTCGTCTTTCTTGGATCGCAAGACGGGCAGAGCGTGACGGACGGGCTTTGTGGCAGCGCGCATGACGAGAGGCTCGCCCCCATTGTGACTGACGCTCCGGGCCATGAAGGAACAGCCGAGGAGAACACTGGTCCCTATTGACCAAAATAGCCTTTAATAAACTCCCGTCGCCATTAAGTGTGACATTGCATACCGATCAGTATTATTTAGGGAGCTGAAGTGGTGTTAGCAGGGCATTGGTGGCAGTCAAATAACGTTCACCTTAATTAGTCACGCAGGGACAGGCTGTTAGCTCATTAAATATCATTATAAAACAGCAAAACATCAGTCATTCCAGCTGTTGGCTTCGGCGAGAAGGCAAAAATAGACTCTTTTACATTATTTTTCATCAGCTTTTGATTTCTCTAAGGCCTCTTCACACAGTAAATGGTACAGCTGTCCTGTCCTCTTAACAATTCATGTGTTGTCATATTTTAATATCCTATTTATGATAAGTCTGTTTTAATAATGTATCCTTCAGAGTTCCACAGAAGACATAAGTCTTTCTTTTTTTGTATATAAGTTATTTTTTAATTATTTGAACTGCAGAACCTCAGAAAGATCCTCATTGTCATTGCAGAATTAATCTATCATTCCGGCCACATTAAACCTTCTTTTCCCAGATTTCCAATGTTTAACTCGATCTGTGGCTTTTGTCTCCCACTCCCTTCATTCCTGTTGCCATAATATTTGTCAGTTTATTATTTATTACTTAATCTAACTCATTTTAATGAGAAGAAATTAATGAATTAATTAGACAAAAACTTAAAAATGAATACACATTTCTGTTAATCAAATGTCGCTTTTAATATACAGTACTACTCAATGTTTATTATGAATATTTTCCACATTTTAGAATAATAGTAAAGTCATCAATACTATGAAACAACACAAATAGAAAATATTAGAATTATGCATTGTTCATGGAATGAAATTGTATAGAATCCAGCTCAGACATTCTCTCAAATAACTTCATGAGGGGCATCCTGGTATGCTATTAACACTATTGAAGGATTTCACATGTATTCTGGACATATGTTGTGTCTGTCCATTTGTCCAAGTTTTGCAGAGAAATTCATACGACACAATTTATATTAATGTTCAAAGCTTTTCAAGCATGTTCAAGCACATTTAGAAAAAAATTTAGACTGGTAGTGTCATTTCTTCTTTTGTTACTGGCTGACCAATGCCAAGTGATGGGAATAAGGTTTTATAGTTGTAATCACCATTATAGGCCCTAAACTGTATAAGCCATTTATTAAATATAATAAATATCATTCAATTTTTTAGAGGCACATCTTTCAAACAACTCCAGATCAGTTACGATCCTGCAACAGTTCTGTCTGGAATCTGTTTGTATGTGAACATAAACATTCATCAACACACACGTCAGCTGTGGTAAATGGAAACTCAAGCATGCTTGCTTGACATGTGAGTTCATTCTCGTGTTACGCAGCACGTTTGAGCTTCGGCAAGAACCAATGAGGTTCATTCTCGTGTTACACAGCACGTTTGAGCTTCAGCAAGAACCAATGAGGTTCATTCTCGTGTTACACAGCACGTTTGAGCTTCAGCAAGAACCAATGAGGTTCATTCTCGTGTTACGCAGCACAATTGAGCATCAGCAAGAACCAATGAGGTTCATTCTCGTGTTACGCAGCACGTTTGAGCTTCGGCAAGAACCAATGAGGTTCATTCTCGTGTTACACAGCACGTTTGAGCTTCAGCAAGAACCAATGAGGTTCATTCTCGTGTTACGCAGCACAATTGAGCATCAGCAAGAACCAATGAGGTTCATTCTCGTGTTACGTAGCACGTTTGAGCTTCAGCAAGAACCAGTGAGGTTCATTCTCATGTTAAGCAGCACGTTTGAGCTTCAGCAAGAACCAATGAGGTTCATTCCTGTTATGCAGCACAATTGAGCTTCAGCAAGAACCAATGAGGTTCATTCTTGTTATGCAGCACAAGTGAGCTTCAGCAAGAACCAATGAGGTTTATTCTTGTTACGCAGTACAATTGAGCTTCAGCAAGAACCAATGCGGTTCATTCTTGTTACACAGCACGTTTGAGCTTCAGCAAGAACCAATGAGGGTCATTCTCGTGTTACGCAGCACGTTTGAGCTTCTGCAAGAACCGATGAGGTTCATTCTCATGTTACGCAGCACGTTTGAGCTTCAGCAAGAACCAATGAGGTTCATTCTCGTGTTACACAGCACGTTTGAGCTTCAGCAAGAACCAATGAGGTTCATTCTCGTGTTACGCAGCACGTTTGAGCTTCGGCAAGAACCAATGAGGTTCATTCTCGTGTTACACAGCACGTTTGAGCTTCGGCAAGAACCAATGAGGTTCATTCTCGTGTTACGCAGCACAATTGAGCATCAGCAAGAACCACTGAGGTTCATTCTTGTTACGCAGTACAGTTGAGCTTCAGCAAGAACCAATGAGGTTCATTCTCGTGTTACGTAGCACGTTTGAGCTTCAGCAAGAACCAGTGAGGTTCATTCTCATGTTAAGCAGCACGTTTGAGCTTCAGCAAG
Source organism: Coreius guichenoti (assembly GCA_039654105.1). Lineage (NCBI taxonomy): Eukaryota > Metazoa > Chordata > Actinopteri > Cypriniformes > Gobionidae > Coreius > Coreius guichenoti. The sequence continues at coordinate 36,269,104 of CM077174.1, forward strand.
AACCAATGAGGTTCATTCCTGTTATGCAGCACAATTGAGCTTCAGCAAGAACCAATGAGGTTCATTCTTGTTATGCAGCACAAGTGAGCTTCAGCAAGAACCAATGAGGTTTATTCTTGTTACGCAGTACAATTGAGCTTCAGCAAGAACCAATGCGGTTCATTCTTGTTACACAGCACGTTTGAGCTTCAGCAAGAACCAATGAGGGTCATTCTCGTGTTACGCAGCACGTTTGAGCTTCTGCAAGAACCGATGAGGTTCATTCTCATGTTACGCAGCACGTTTGAGCTTCTGCAAGAACCGATGAGGTTCATTCTCATGTTACGCAGCACGTTTGAGCTTCAGCAAGAACCAATGAGGTTCATTCCTGTTATGCAGCACAATTGAGCTTCAGCAAGAACCAATGAGGTTCATTCTTGTTATGCAGCACAAGTGAGCTTCAGCAAGAACCAATGAGGTTTATTCTTGTTACGCAGTACAATTGAGCTTCAGCAAGAACCAATGCGGTTCATTCTTGTTACACAGCACGTTTGAGCTTCAGCAAGAACCAATGAGGGTCATTCTCGTGTTACGCAGCACGTTTGAGCTTCTGCAAGAACCGATGAGGTTCATTCTCATGTTACGCAGCACGTTTGAGCTTCAGCAAGAACCAATGAGGTTCATTCCTGTTATGCAGCACAATTGAGCTTCAGCAAGAACCAATGCGGTTCATTCTTGTTACACAGCACGTTTGAGCTTCAGCAAGAATCAATGAGGGTCATTCTCGTGTTACGCAGCACGTTTGAGCTTCTGCAAGAACCGATGAGGTTCATTCTCATGTTACGCAGCACGTTTGAGCTTCTGCAAGAACCAATGAAGTTCATTCTCGTGTTACGCAGCATGTTTGAGCTTCCGCAAGAACCAATGAGGTTCATTCTTGATACGCAGCACGTTTAAGCTTCCTCAAGAACCAATGAGGTTCATTCTTGCGTTACGCAGCACGTTTGAGCTTCTGCAAGAACCAATGAGGTTCATTCTTGTTACGCAGCACGTTTGAGCTTCTGCAAGAACCAGTGATGTTCATTCTTGTTACGCAGCACGTTTGAGCTTCAGCAAGAACCAATGAGGTTCATTCTTGTGTTACGCAGCACGTTTGAGCTTCTGCAAGAACCAATGAGGTTCATTCTTGTGTTACGCAGCACGTTTGAGCTTCAGCAAGAACCAATGAGGTTCATTCTTGTGTTACGCAGCACGTTTGAGCTTCCTCAAGAACCAATGAGGTTCATTCTTGATACGCAGCACGTTTAAGCTTCCTCAAGAACCAATGAGGTTCATTCTTGCGTTACGCAGCACGTTTGAGCTTCTGCAAGAACCAATGAGGTTCATTCTTGCGTTACGCAGCACGTTTGAGCTTCTGCAAGAACCAATGAGGTTCATTCTCGTGTTACGCAGCACGTTTGAGCTTCTGCAAGAACCAATGAGGTTCATTCTTGTTACACAGCACGTTTGAGCTTCTGCAAGAACCAATGAGGTTCATTTTCATGTTACGCAGCACATTTGAGCTTCAGCAAGAACCAATGAGGTTCATTCTCATGTTACGCAGCACGTTTGAGCTTCAGCAAGAACCAATGAAGTTCATTCTCGTGTTACACAGCACGTTTGAGCTTCTGCAAGAACCAATGAAGTTCATTCTCATGTTACGCAGCACGTTTGAGCTTCAGCAAGAACCGATGAGGTTCATTCTTGTCATGCAGCACGTTTGAGTTTCCGCAAGAACCAATGAGGTTCATTCTCGTGTTACGCAGCAAGTTTGAGCTTCCTCAAGAACCAATGAGGGTCATTCTCGTGTTACGCAGCACGTTTGAGCTTCCGCAAGAACCAATGAGGTTGATTCTCGTATTACACAGCACGTTTGAGCTTCTGCAAGAAACAGTGAGGTTCATTCTCGTGTTACGCAGCACGTTTGAGCTTCAGCAAGAACCAATGAGGTTCATTCTTGTCATGCAGCACGTTTGAGTTTCCGCAAGAACCAATGAGGTTGATTCTCGTATTACACAGCACGTTTGAGCTTCTGCAAGAAACAGTGAGGTTCATTCTCGTGTTACGCAGCACGTTTGAGCTTCAGCAAGAACCAATGAGGTTCATTCTTGTCATGCAGCACGTTTGAGTTTCCGCAAGAACCAATGAGGTTGATTCTCGTATTACACAGCACGTTTGAGCTTCTGCAAGAAACAGTGAGGTTCATTCTCGTGTTACGCAGCACGTTTGAGCTTCCTCAAGAACCAATGAGGTTGATTCTCGTATTACACAGCACGTTTGAGCTTCTGCAAGAAACAGTGAGGTTCATTCTCGTGTTACGCAGCACGTTTGAGCTTCCTCAAGAACCAATGAGGTTGATTCTCGTGTTACACAGCACGCTTGAGCTTCTGCAAGAACCAATGTGGTTCATTCTCGTTTTAAGCAGCACGTTTGAGCTTCCTCAAGAACGAATGAGGGTCATTCTTGTGTTACGCAGCACGTTTGAGCTTCCTCAAGAACCAATGAGGGTCATTCTCGTGTTACGCAGCACGTTTGAGCTTCCGCAAGAACCAATGAGGTTGATTCTCGTATTACACAGCACGTTTGAGCTTCTGCAAGAAACAGTGAGGTTCATTCTCGTATTACGCAGCACGTTTGAGCTTCAGCAAGAACCAATGAGGTTCATTCCTGTTATGCAGCACAATTGAGCTTCAGCAAGAACCAATGAGGTTTATTCTTGTTACGCAGCACGTTTGAGCTTCAGCAAGAACCAATGAGGGTCATTCTCGTGTTACGCAGCACGTTTGAGCTTCTGCAAGAACCGATGAGGTTCATTCTCATGTTACGCAGCACGTTTGAGCTTCAGCAAGAACCAATGAGGTTCATTCCTGTTATGCAGCACAATTGAGCTTCAGCAAGAACCAATGCGGTTCATTCTTGTTACACAGTACGTTTGAGCTTCAGCAAGAACCAATGAGGGTCATTCTTGTGTTACGCAGCACGTTTGAGCTTCTGCAAGAACCGATGAGGTTCATTCTCATGTTACGCAGCACGTTTGAGCTTCTGCAAGAACCAATGAAGTTCATTCTCGTGTTACGCAGCATGTTTGAGCTTCCGCAAGAACCAATGAGGTTCATTCTTGATACGCAGCACGTTTAAGCTTCCTCAAGAACCAATGAGGTTCATTCTTGCGTTACGCAGCACGTTTGAGCTTCTGCAAGAACCAGTGATGTTCATTCTTGTTACGCAGCACGTTTGAGCTTCAGCAAGAACCAATGAGGTTCATTCTTGTGTTACGCAGCACGTTTGAGCTTCTGCAAGAACCAATGAGGTTCATTCTTGTGTTACGCAGCACGTTTGAGCTTCAGCAAGAACCAATGAGGTTCATTCTTGTGTTACGCAGCACGTTTGAGCTTCCTCAAGAACCAATGAGGTTCATTCTTGATACGCAGCACGTTTAAGCTTCCTCAAGAACCAATGAGGTTCATTCTTGCGTTACGCAGCACGTTTGAGCTTCTGCAAGAACCAATGAGGTTCATTCTTGCATTACGCAGCACGTTTAAGCTTCCTCAAGAACCAATGAAGTTCATTCTCATGTTACGCAGCACGTTTGAGCTTCTGCAAGAACCAATGAGGTTCATTCTCGTGTTACGCAGCACGTTTGAGCTTCTGCAAGAACCAATGAGGTTCATTCTTGTTACACAGCACGTTTGAGCTTCTGCAAGAACCAATGAGGTTCATTTTCATGTTACGCAGCACATTTGAGCTTCAGCAAGAACCAATGAGGTTCATTCTCATGTTACGCAGCACGTTTGAGCTTCAGCAAGAACCAATGAAGTTCATTCTCGTGTTACACAGCACGTTTGAGCTTCTGCAAGAACCAATGAAGTTCATTCTCATGTTACGCAGCACGTTTGAGCTTCAGCAAGAACCGATGAGGTTCATTCTTGTCATGCAGCACGTTTGAGTTTCCGCAAGAACCAATGAGGTTCATTCTCGTGTTACGCAGCAAGTTTGAGCTTCCTCAAGAACCAATGAGGGTCATTCTCGTATTACACAGCACGTTTGAGCTTCTGCAAGAAACAGTGAGGTTCATTCTCGTGTTACGCAGCACGTTTGAGCTTCAGCAAGAACCAATGAGGTTCATTCTTGTCATGCAGCACGTTTGAGTTTCCGCAAGAACCAATGAGGTTGATTCTCGTATTACACAGCACGTTTGAGCTTCTGCAAGAAACAGTGAGGTTCATTCTCGTGTTACGCAGCACGTTTGAGCTTCAGCAAGAACCAATGAGGTTCATTCTTGTCATGCAGCACGTTTGAGTTTCCGCAAGAACCAATGAGGTTGATTCTCGTATTACACAGCACGTTTGAGCTTCTGCAAGAAACAGTGAGGTTCATTCTCGTGTTACGCAGCACGTTTGAGCTTCCTCAAGAACCAATGAGGTTGATTCTCGTATTACACAGCACGTTTGAGCTTCTGCAAGAAACAGTGAGGTTCATTCTCGTGTTACACAGCACGCTTGAGCTTCTGCAAGAACCAATGTGGTTCATTCTCGTTTTAAGCAGCACGTTTGAGCTTCCTCAAGAACGAATGAGGGTCATTCTTGTGTTACGCAGCACGTTTGAGCTTCCTCAAGAACCAATGAGGGTCATTCTCGTGTTACGCAGCACGTTTGAGCTTCCGCAAGAACCAATGAGGTTGATTCTCGTATTACACAGCACGTTTGAGCTTCTGCAAGAAACAGTGAGGTTCATTCTCGTATTACGCAGCACGTTTGAGCTTCAGCAAGAACCAATGAGGTTCATTCCTGTTATGCAGCACAATTGAGCTTCAGCAAGAACCAATGAGGTTTATTCTTGTTACGCAGCACGTTTGAGCTTCAGCAAGAACCAATGAGGGTCATTCTCGTGTTACGCAGCACGTTTGAGCTTCTGCAAGAACCGATGAGGTTCATTCTCATGTTATGCAGCACGTTTGAGCTTCAGCAAGAACCAATGAGGTTCATTCCTGTTATGCAGCACAATTGAGCTTCAGCAAGAACCAATGCGGTTCATTCTTGTTACACAGTACGTTTGAGCTTCAGCAAGAACCAATGAGGGTCATTCTCGTGTTACGCAGCACGTTTGAGCTTCTGCAAGAACCGATGAGGTTCATTCTCATGTTACGCAGCACGTTTGAGCTTCTGCAAGAACCAATGAAGTTCATTCTCGTGTTACGCAGCATGTTTGAGCTTCCGCAAGAACCAATGAGGTTCATTCTTGATACGCAGCACGTTTAAGCTTCCTCAAGAACCAATGAGGTTCATTCTTGCGTTACGCAGCACGTTTGAGCTTCTGCAAGAACCAGTGATGTTCATTCTTGTTACGCAGCACGTTTGAGCTTCAGCAAGAACCAATGAGGTTCATTCTTGTGTTACGCAGCACGTTTGAGCTTCTGCAAGAACCAATGAGGTTCATTCTTGTGTTACGCAGCACGTTTGAGCTTCAGCAAGAACCAATGAGGTTCATTCTTGTGTTACGCAGCACGTTTGAGCTTCCTCAAGAACCAATGAGGTTCATTCTTGATACGCAGCACGTTTAAGCTTCCTCAAGAACCAATGAGGTTCATTCTTGCGTTACGCAGCACGTTTGAGCTTCTGCAAGAACCAATGAGGTTCATTCTTGCATTACGCAGCACGTTTAAGCTTCCTCAAGAACCAATGAGGTTCATTCTTGCGTTACGCAGCACGTTTGAGCTTCTGCAAGAACCAATGAGGTTCATTCTCGTGTTACGCAGCACGTTTGAGCTTCTGCAAGAACCAATGAGGTTCATTCTTGTTACACAGCACGTTTGAGCTTCTGCAAGAACCAATGAGGTTCATTTTCATGTTACGCAGCACATTTGAGCTTCAGCAAGAACCAATGAGGTTCATTCTCATGTTACGCAGCACGTTTGAGCTTCAGCAAGAACCAATGAAGTTCATTCTCGTGTTACACAGCACGTTTGAGCTTCTGCAAGAACCAATGAAGTTCATTCTCATGTTACGCAGCACGTTTGAGCTTCAGCAAGAACCGATGAGGTTCATTCTTGTCATGCAGCACGTTTGAGTTTCCGCAAGAACCAATGAGTTTCATTCTCGTGTTACGCAGCACGTTTGAGCTTCCTCAAGAACCAATGAGGGTCATTCTCGTGTTACGCAGCACGTTTGAGCTTCCGCAAGAACCAATGAGGTTGATTCTCGTATTACACAGCACGTTTGAGCTTCTGCAAGAAACAGTGAGGTTCATTCTCGTGTTACGCAGCACGTTTGAGCTTCCTCAAGAACCAATGAGGTTGATTCTCGTATTACACAGCACGTTTGAGCTTCTGCAAGAAACAGTGAGGTTCATTCTCGTGTTACACAGCACGCTTGAGCTTCTGCAAGAACCAATGTGGTTCATTCTCGTTTTACGCAGCACGTTTGAGCTTCCTCAAGAACGAATGAGGGTCATTCTTGTGTTACGCAGTACGTTTGAGCTTCCTCAAGAACCAATGAGGTTCATTCTTGATACGCAGCACGTTTAAGCTTCCTCAAGAACCAATGAGGTTCATTCTTGTGTTACGCAGCACGTTTGAGCTTCTGCAAGAACCAATGAGGTTCATTCTTGCATTACGCAGCACGTTTAAGCTTCCTCAAGAACCAATGAGGTTCATTCTTGCGTTACGCAGCACGTTTGAGCTTCTGCAAGAACCAATGAGGTTCATTCTCGTGTTACGCAGCACGTTTGAGCTTCTGCAAGAACCAATGAGGTTCATTCTTGTCATGCAGCACGTTTGAGTTTCCGCAAGAACCAATGAGGTTCATTCTCGTGTTACGCAGCACGTTTGAGCTTCCTCAAGAACCAATGAGGGTCATTCTCGTGTTACGCAGCACGTTTGAGCTTCCGCAAGAACCAATGAGGTTGATTCTCGTATTACACAGCACGTTTGAGCTTCTGCAAGAAACAGTGAGGTTCATTCTCGTGTTACGCAGCACGTTTGAGCTTCAGCAAGAACCAATGAGGTTCATTCTCGTGTTACGCAGCACGTTTGAGCTTCAGCAAGAACCAATGAGGTTCATTCTTGTCATGCAGCACGTTTGAGTTTCCGCAAGAACCAATGAGGTTGATTCTCGTATTACACAGCACGTTTGAGCTTCTGCAAGAAACAGTGAGGTTCATTCTCGTGTTACGCAGCACGTTTGAGCTTCCTCAAGAACCAATGAGGTTGATTCTCGTATTACACAGCACGTTTGAGCTTCTGCAAGAAACAGTGAGGTTCATTCTCGTGTTACACAGCACGCTTGAGCTTCTGCAAGAACCAATGTGGTTCATTCTCGTTTTACGCAGCACGTTTGAGCTTCCTCAAGAACGAATGAGGGTCATTCTTGTGTTACGCAGCACGTTTGAGCTTCCTCAAGAACCAATGAGGGTCATTCTCGTGTTACGCAGCACGTTTGAGCTTCCGCAAGAACCAATGAGGTTGATTCTCGTATTACACAGCACGTTTGAGCTTCTGCAAGAAACAGTGAGGTTCATTCTCGTATTACGCAGCACGCTTGAGCTTCTGCAAGAACCAACGTGGTTCATTCTCGTGTTACGCAGCACGTTTGAGCTTCCTCAAGAACCAATGAGGGTCATTCTTGTGTTACGCAGCACGCTTGAGCTTCTGCAAGAACCAGTGTGGTTCATTCTCGTGTTACGCAGCACGTTTGAGCTTCCTCAAGAACCAATGAGGGTCATTCTTGTGTTACGCAGCACGCTTGAGCTTCTGCAAGAACCAATGTGGTTCATTCTCGTGTTACGCAGCACGTTTGAGCTTCCTCAAGAACCAATGAGGGTCATTCTCGTGTTACGCAGCACGTTTGAGCTTCCGCAAGAACCAATGAGGTTGATTCTCGTATTACACAACACGTTTGAGCTTCTGCAAGAAACAGTGAGGTTCATTCTCATATTACGCAGCACGCTTGAGCTTCTGCAAGAACCAATGTGGTTCATTCTCGTGTTACGCAGCACGTTTGAGCTTCCTCAAGAACCAATGAGGTTCATTCTCGTGTTACGCAGCACGTTTGAGCTTCCTCAAGAACCAATGAGGGTCATTCTCGTGTTACGCAGCACGTTTGAGCTTCCTCAAGAACCAGTGAGGGTCATTCTTGTGTTACGCAGCACGCTTGAGCTTCTGCAAGAACCAATGTGGTTCATTCTCGTGTTACGCAGCACGTTTGAGCTTCCTCAAGAACCAATGAGGGTCATTCTTGTGTTACGCAGCACGTTTGAGCTTCCTCAAGAACCAATGAGGGTCATTCTTGTGTTACGCAGCACGTTTGAGCTTCTGCAAGAACCAGTGAGGTTCATTCTCGTATTACACAGCACGTTTAAGCTTCAGCAAGAACCAATGAGATTCATTCTCGTGTTACGCAGCACGTTTGAGCTTCAGCAAGAACCAATGAGGTTCGTTCTCGTGTTACGCAGCACGTTTGAGCTTCAGCAAGAACCAATGAGGTTCGTTCTCGTGTTACGCAGCACGATTGAGCTTCAGCAAGAACCAATGAGGTTCATTCTCGTGTTACGCAGCACATTTGAGCTTCAGCAAGAACCAATGAGGTTCATTCTCGTGTTACGCAGCACGTTTGAGCTTCGGCAAGAACCAATGAGGTTCGTTCTCGTGTTACGCAGCACATTTGAGCTTCAGCAAGAACCAATGAGGTTCATTCTCGTGTTACGCAGCACGTTTGAGCTTCAGCAAGAACCAATGAGGTTCATTCTCATGTTACACATCACGTTTGAGCTTCCTCAAGAACCAATGAGGTTCATTCTCATGTTATACAGCACGTTTGAGCTTCTGCAAGAACCAATGAGGTTCATTCTCGTATTACGCAGCATGTGTGAGCTTCCACAAGAACCAATGAGGTACAATCTCGTGTTACGTTTGAGCTTCCACAAGAACCAATGAGGTACAATCTCGTGTTATGCAGCATGTTTGAGGTTCATTCTTGTGTGTTACACATCACATTTGAGCTTTTGCAAGAGCCAATGAGGTTCATTCTCATGTGTTACGCAGCACGTTTGAGCTTCAGCAAGAGCCAATGAGGTTCATTCTCATGTTACACATCATGTTTGAGCTTCCACAAAAACCAATGAGGTTCATTCTCGTGTTACGCAGCACGTTTTGAGCTTCCTCAAGAACCGATGAGGTTCATTCTCATGTTACACATCATGTTTGAGCTTCCACAAAAACCAATGAGGTTCATTCTCGTGTTACACATCACGTTTGAGCTTCTGCAAGAGCCAATGAGGTTCATTCTCGTGTGTTACACATCACGTTTGAGCTTCCGCAAGAGCCAATGAGGTTCATTCTCATGCTACACATCACGTTTGAGCTTCTGCAAGAACCAGCGAGGTTCATTCTCATGTTACACATCACGTTTGAGCTTCCGCAAGAACCGATGATGTTTATTCTCCTGTATTACGCAGCATGTTTGAGCTTTCGCAAGAACCAATGAGGTTTGTTCTTGTTCTTCAAGCATGCTCAAGCTTCTGTTTATGTTCGCTGATCAGTGTTTATATGTGAAGAAAAGCCTAAATTCAATTTGTTCAATCTGTTCAGAAATCTGCTCAATTTATATGTTAGGATCTCTTTATGAACTTTTGAAGCATCAAAGTGGTAGTTGCATAGCTGTCAATGGAGGGACAGAAAGCTCTCAGATTTCAGTAAAAATATCTTAATTTGTGTTCCAAAGATGAACAAAAGTCTTATGGGTTTGGAACGACATGAGGGTGAAATGTTGGCTATAAAAAGTGTGTAGGATCCACTCACATCTGTCTGCTAGAATCCCTTCAATACTGTGGCGGCTCCTGCGGGCGTGTTCTTCTTGCTCGCGCTTTTCGATGTCCTCTTCATCCTCCTCCTCCTCCTCGTCACCTCTCTCGCCATATCTGCCTCTCATGATGCGGCTTAATGAACTCACTGAACAAGAGTTGAACCGAATGTGTAAGTGCTCTTATTGTTTTCTTTTTCTTTTAAGTAAACATTTTAACAAAGTTCACAAACGTTTTAGTAACCACAAAAGTTAGAAAACAAATTAATTATTGTGCGTGAAGAAAGATTTGTTACTAAAACTGTTGAAAGCATTAAACGATTAAACGCTCGCGAACACACATAGTGTTCGAACGTGTAGGCCTACACTGACAAAACATAATTATTGCTGTTTATTTTTTTATTAAAGATTATATACATATCACAAGACATTTTTTTTTAACTTTTTTGCTTTTGTTTAAGTCTTTAAGATAAGCCTAGTTGTATAGTTGAACTTGGGGAAATAATTCAAAAGTCTTTTTTTTTTAAACCCATAAATGTCAGTAGCATAAATAATTCGCACACTGTCCTTCGTATGGCCCATTTAATGATGTTTATCCCATACCTGATGGTGCGTTGTTCCGGTCACAAATTCCCTCTTTAAGCAGTTTATCCCGAATTTCCCAACTGAATATTCCGGGGTTTTCCCGTTTATATTCCTCAACGCGCTTCTCCACATCTGGAGATGTAGTCTGTTAAAAAAAAATAATATAAAAATAAAAAACAGTCAACAAGATGCCTGGTTCAGTTCAAAGATATTATTTCATAATGTCAGCGCTTTCGGCCGACCTTTTGCTTTGAGTTTGCTCACAAAAATTTCTGCACGCCCAGCTGCAATAGTTGAATCCGCACTTCAGGGCCTCACCTTGGATTTACTCCCGCCGATAGCTCCAGGCCGGATGGATCCAGTCTCCTGGTACCGACACAGGATTTTGGAGACGCATCCGTGAGAGACTCTGAGTTGGCGAGATATCACGCAGGGCCGGATCCCGTGATGGGCCATCTCCACTATCTTATGCCGAATGTGGTTCGGTAGAGGCCGGCCGTTAATGAAAACTCCTCCGAGCTGGTTGACTCGGCCCTGACCCATCGGAGTTGAAACTGCATCGAAGCAAACTCAAATGATGTCAGAGACGGTCATTGAAGTATCCAGAAACATGAAAGAAAAAATAATTCATGCTGTATATAGTTATCCCTAAATAACTGAAGTGTGCTTATAAGGAAGAACGCTTAGGTTCCATGCATGTGCATTTCATTCCCTGACATAATTCGTGTTGCGTTAAAAACATCAGTGTAATTGCTGCTTTAAAGTTTTAGGGATTAGCTACACTTTATTTTAAGGTGTTACAGTGCAATTATGCATTTAAGTAGGCTACTGTATAACAATAATTAACTACATATAGGCCTACGTACTATAGGGTTACGGTTAGGAATATGGTTTGGTTTAGGGTTAGTTGCATGCAATTATAATTTATAGTTATTACTACAGTAGCCTAACTACATGTAACGTGTAACAAGGACACTAAAATAAAGTGTTACCGTTTAGGTAAAATTAAATTGGTTACAATCTTCAGTTTTTCAATGCTATTTTGAATTTAATTAGAATTTAGTTACATAAATAAAACAACATAGACATGCCGAGAATTATGCTGAAGAGTTCAATGGAAACAAATCTGATGAAAACAAATAAAAAATAATAAACATCTTCATAGTCAGAACTTTAGATTTTACAGAATTTTTTTAGAGAAACAGAAACCTAATCTAATAATCTAACATCAAGCACTTTGAACCTCAAGCACCAAATACAGTGAAATGCTTATTATTTCTTAATATGGTTATTTGCTAATCCAAATAATCACTAAAGAACATTTAGAAAACTGTTAAATATTTTTATTTCATATTATTTTTTATAATTACGCAATACAATTTAGGCTTTTAATTTTGTAACAAAATATGTGTTTGTTAACAAAAGTTTACTGGCTAAATAAAAATAAATAAAAAAACATTTAGAAAAATAACATAGTTTTCAGCACTCATGCAACCCAAAATATCCAAAAAATAGTTTGGGCTCAATATTTAAAATATTTTAATGTGCATATTTTTAATGTAACCTAATGTAGCCCATCTTACCCTCCATAGGGAAGCCAGTGCGGGGATAGTTTTGAGAGAGAGATGGACGCATCATCCTGGGAACGGTCCCTGCCAAGCCGCTCATTGTCGTGTGCACTTTAGACAAACCACCAGGTTTAATGCATGTAAATATTCCACGATCAAAAAACTAAAATATAAGCTCCAATGATCTTTTTGTATCCCTCGAGGAAAATGCAAAGTAGAGGATTAAATGAAAAGTTTCAGAATTAGATGCAGTCTCTCCTCATTTGTGGTCCTTAGTCGTTGTTCTCATTATGCGATGATAATTATAATCGCGACGTTATTGTTATTAGCAGACGTTCAGGATGAGCGCGAGTTCTCAAACTACTGAGACATTTATGAGTTTGCAGAGCCCTCCTTGTCTTTTACTCGAACAGCGCGTTCTTGATTGGTCCTTAGGATCCCGTAACCGAGAGCTGATTGGTCGAAGAAGTACACTTCTGCTTTCTGAGCGTTCCAAAGTGGACATCAAAGATATTTCAGCGACTAATGGATGTATAGTGTATGACTAAATTATATCTAAATATGATCTAAATATTAGGCTACTTCAAAAACAGTGAATATAGTATAGGCTATATAGGCTATATAATAAAATATCGTAACATTTTTTTTATTAGCTATAACGTAGGCTGTTGGCAGTGCAACGATAATGCCATAACAAATTAAAAACAGAAACTAAAAAAGAATTAAGCAATTTAAATGAAAAAATAAGGTATTCACTTAGATGGCTGACTCTGATTTAACTCTCTTAGTTCTCTCTCTCTCTCTCTCTCTCTCTCTCTCACACACACACACACACACACACACACACACAGTGACTTCAATGACATGTGGCTCTTTTGTTGGACTAAAAAGAAACTTCAAATGTTTTCTTTCTGCCTGCGCGCGGGAACAATGGGGCGCACGCGGGAGGGAAACACGCGGGGGAAACGGGGGTCCTTTCACGTGCAAAACACTCGATTATTCTCTCTTACTTAAAAAGTTAAATCAACGCCAAATAGCCTGGACCCTGGAGACACCGACCCAACTATTTAATGGAGAAGTTAACAATGAATGCGTGTGTGTGCGTGTTTGTTAATGAGTTTCTATTCGATGTATCAATTGCATTATTTCACGATTATTTCATTGCATTATTTTCCTGTCAGATTCATATATTTTCTTTTTATATGTATCTGCTGTAAATCATCTTATATTTCTACACTTACAGAGGCTGAATAGAAAATTAGGTAACACTTTTTAGTGTCCTTGTCATGTTACATGTAGCTATAAATTAAGCATAATTACATGAAACTAACCCTAAAACAAACCCCAATCCTAACCCTAACCCTATAGTAAGTACATGTAGTTAATTATTATTACACAGTACTTAGTTACATAATAACATAATTGCACTGTAACAATGACACCTTAAAATAAAGTGTAACCGAAAATTCCTATAAATGTCGAGCATTCACAGAACGTTTCGTTGAAAATATGAAGGTTCCAAAATAGAACCAGATGGATTCAAATAAGAGAATGTGTGTTTAAAACAGAAACACAAAATATGATGCATTTATTTTGTACTTTCATTTTGAAAATCCTAATTTATTATATGATGTAAAATACATAAGATTTTTCTTTAGAATACACGTTGGGTTATTTTAAGGGTTTATTCAGCATTAAACTTCAAAACCAGAAGGTGATTGGTTGGAAAGGAGAGCATGCATGGGGAACATGCCTTTTGAAACACCGGATCCGCGTGTCGAATCCATTTTTTGGAGAACAGATCTCGAGCAGAAGTGCACTCTGATGAGAGCTTAATTAGTTATATTATCAAGGGTCAAATATCTATATTCTCTTAGCAAATAGTGTCAAAATAATTTGAATCGGTTTTGAAATGTATGCATAATGGAAGACAAAGAAATCTTGTTTTATGTAACTGAGATCACCCTACAACATAACCTGATGTTAAGTATGCTGGTCAAAACTGCCATTAAAATTAGACTTGCCAGTTTTGGCAGAGAATGAAAAAAAAGTATAAACCTGTAAAAGAATGAACACACATATTTGACCATATAATGAACTTCTGGAACAGTGTTTTTTGTGTCATTTGTCTTGTGATCTGTCTTGTCCAGCCTGAGGAAGGTCACCACCCTTTTAACCTCAATTAGATTGGGTTCACTGAGAGAAAACGTAAATCCTCTCCAAAGACAACTTCGGAATAAAATCATCTGTCCTGCATTTACTGCCACAAGCATCCTGGAGCTCTAGGCTACAGAGAAAGCAGCATGGAGGGCGATGTCGTTGAGATACCCTACTGAGACACTTATCCAGGTACTAGAAACATTTATCATTCATTGCCATGCTCACTGTACACAAAAGTTGCTGCCTTAAATTTATAAGTACAATCAACTTGGATGTTTAAGTCATTTCCACTTAAATTACCTTAAACTGACTTTAAAAAATGAGTTGAATCTTGTATAACTTATAAAAAGCAAGTTGAAAATTGCTTAAAGGCACAATATGTAAGATTTTTGGATTAAAATATCCAAAAACCACTAGAACAGTGTTACATATTTTGTTGACTTGTGTACTTACATTATCCCAACTGTTTCCAAAAATGTTTAAATTCAGATAAAAAAGCAATTTTAACCATGAACGCGGATCGTGTCCGTCTGTCGCCTATCAATGACATCATACCCGCGTTACCCTCGATTTCCGGTTTTATTTTGTAGAAACCATGGAAACACTTTAATATATTATGTGTTTTATTAGACAAGGGAACAACTGTTTGGAGACATTTATAGGCAGAAAACGAATTATTGTACAGTAATACGGCATTTTCTCCGTCAAACAATATGTTTTCAAATTAATTGCATGCCATTTAGCAACACAAGCCATCCAGCATTTATTAATATGATATTCTAATATCGATCTAGCTTACTGCAGTGTGCAACAAGTGTCTCATAGCAGCCGTCGAGTGAACCCACAGAGCAACGTTATAACATCATTTTCAACAATCTAATATGATAAACAGCGCTGCTGTACCGCACATACGCATGAGCGGAAGAAGCGGAAGCGGCGACTGTGGCATGATAAAAGCTCCACTGCTGTCGCGCTCGTCTCACATTAGCAATCGCTTCAGCGGCCTCGTTCAGCTCCTACAGCACTCGGCCCTGCTCTGCTTCATACTACAGTTATGTTAATAATCTCATCCATGAATTCCAAGGGATTTCTGCCCGCGACCCATCCCGATTCTTTGAGAGGCTACTCACTGCAGAGCCATTACCTCCAGCCTGGGTGGAGCTGCATCCCCTAACCACACCCTAACCCTACCCATAACCCTATCTCTCCACCCATTAAACTGGTTAAGCTCCACCCTTGAGCTCCAGATGCTCTGCAGCGAGCACTACTTGGATTCTTTTTCACCGGCTGTAGAGGTGAAGACGACAACTCCCAAGATTCCGCACTCAATCTCGGCGTCATCAAGCTACGCCTTTGTTTTGAATAGGCGACCTCTAGCGGTGAAAAACTACATAGTGTGCCTTTAACTTATTTTGATGACTTACTGATCATATCATTTTTTTCAGTGTATAATAATAGTAATAATCACAATTTGATGCAAGATCATTACAGGTCAACTACTGTATAGTTGAATAAAGTGGTTAAAGTGGTTGTCTATTAAAAAAAAGCTTAATATTTTATTCACAGTAACATGTAAGTGCTACTGGGAATAAAATGTTTATACATGCACACATATGCAGTAATTTCAGGTTGTTTATATAAAACAATATAAATTTCATGACAACAGCCATTTTCTGCATTTTTCTCATTTATTAGCCAACCGAGAGGTGAGTTCTTGTATGTAAACAAATGTGCAAATTCAATTCAAACAGATTTCACAACAATTATTGAGGCTTAATAGTAAAAACACACATTTCCTAAACTCTAATAAACATATCACGGAGTATATAAGGGCTGTGTACAAAGCCCATGACCCTACGCAGTGTTACTAAGAGGGCTGGAGTGCATTAAGGGAAGTATAGTCGTCCCAGGCAGTAACACTGGGCCAGTGTGTGCGGGACAAACGGACATATACTGTTTGATGGGTGCACATCAGGCCTGATGGTCCACACAGTCACAGCGATAGCGGTACACCATGAGAACGAGGGGGGGTCACACTCAATAGTATGGAAATATCATTTTATACATTTTGATCATCAATATCATTCTTTACAGTTTGGTCCTGATTTTTGTTAGTCAGTGAGACCATGTTCACACGTTTCCTTTTCAGGCTTACATCTATGAAGCATCTGGACTAGGACAGAGTACAAGATATCTCCTCTCCTTATCCTCATCCCTGTTGAAAAGACCAGCATGGATTGAGTTTTGGGTCCCAGTATGGGATGCTGGTGTGTCCCTTCCAGGCTTCTTAACGAGCTTAGCCAGCAAGACTTCCTTGGTCCACCAGCTTCACAAAAACCCTGCATTTTCCCAATAGACAAGCACTAACCAGCAGTTTATCATCATCATCTTATTCCACTGTTCAAAAGAATTGGGATTGGTGAGATTTGTTTGTGAACAAAATCTCTTCTGCTCACCAAGGCTGCATTTATTTAATCAAAAATACAGCAAAAACAGAACAATTGTGATATATAATTTCTTGTTGAATATATTTTAATATGTAATTTATTCCTGTGATCAAAGCTGGATTTTCAGCATCAATATTCCAGTCTTCAGTGTCACATGATCCTTCAGAAATCATTCTAGTATGCTGATTTGTTATTTATTTACGGATTCTTTGATGAATATAATGTTGAAGAATGGCATGTATTTGTAATAGAAATCTTTGTAACATTATAAATGTGTTTACTGTCGCATTTGATAAATTTTACGCATCCTTGCTGAATAATGGTAAGTAAAACTTACTGATCCCAAACTTTTGAACAGTGTGTGCATTTTGTCTTTTCAGCAGGGATAAACAAAAAAAAATTGGCAGTAAAAGAAGTAAATCGAGGTCATTGTGTAAAGTAACATGACATATATTTTGCCCGACAGAATGGCAGGAGGAGCTGTGAAGCTACTGTCTACATAACACTAATGCACTACACTACTTTCTGTACAAGTGTTGAATTGAACGGTACAGTTTACAGCAGCTAATGGCTTTTTACTTCTTTAACACTCAAGAACATAACCTTTGCATGTCTAAATCACTGCTGCAATGATTCAAATACCCCCACATTCATTTTATAAACCTTCCTTACAAAAAATGTAAGCAAACCTCACATTACTACACACAAATGACTGCATCACTACACTTGTCCACCAGCAGAGGGCAGACCTGGTTTGATCCATCACATTTGCCTACAACAACAGCACAACTTTATCAAATATCAAAGAGTAAGCTTATATAAAATTCACTTAATAATTCCTATTAAAAATGTTCAATTCTTCCAATAAATAAATTAATAAATAAAAAGGAAAGGCACATAAGAGCTAATTTAAAGAAATAGTTCAATAAAAATGATTTACCCACCCTCATGTTTGTTGTTGTCCTTTTTGGAGCTTGATATATATATATACACAACCAGTCAAAAGTTTGGAAACTGTACTATTTTGATTGTTTTTGAAAGAAGTCTCTTCTGCTCACCAAGGCTGCATTTATCTTATTAAAAATACAAAAAAAAAAAAAAAACACTGTAATTAAAATGTAAAATAACTGTTTTCTATTTGAATATATTTTAAAATGTAAGCATGAGCATCATTACCCCAGTCTTCAGTGTCACATGATCCTTCAGAAATCATTCTAATATGATGATTTGCTGCTCAAGAAACATTTATGATTATTATCAATGTTGAAAGCAGTTGTGTAAAACATTTTTTTTTAGGATTCTTTGATGAATAGAAAGTTCAAAAGAACAGTATTTATCTGAAATAGAAAGCTTTTGTAACATTGTACTACCGTTCAAAAGTTTTGGGTCGGTAAGAATTTTTTTTATTTATTTATTTTTTGGGAAAGAACTTAAAGAAATTAATACATTTATTCAGCAAGGATGCATTAAATTGATCAAGTGACAGTAAAGACATTTATAATGTTGCAAAAGCTTTATATTTCAGATAAATGTTCTTTTAAACTTTCTATTCATTAAATAATCCTGAAAAAAAATTCTACACAACTGTTTTCAACATTGATAATAATAATATTTTGAGCAGCAAATCGGTATATTAGAATGATTTCTGAAGGATCTTGTGACTGAAGACTGGAGTAATGATGCTGAAAATTCAGCTTTGAATCACAGAAATAAATTGCGTTTTAAAATATATTCAAATAGAAAACAGTTATTTTAAATTGTAAAAATATTTCACAATAATACTGTTTTTGCTGTATTTTGGATTAAATAAATGCAGCCTCGGTGAGCAGAAGAGACTTCTTTCAAAAACAATCAAAATAGTTCAGTTTCCAAACTTTTGACTGGTAGTGTATATATATATATATAGATTTATTTATTTTTTATTTATTTTTTATATATATATTTCTTCTTTTGTGTTCCACAGATAAAGTGACAGGATTTGGGAATGACATGAGGGTGAGTAAATGATAGAATTTAAATTTTTGGGTGAACTATCCCCTTAAAGAGAATATGATTTGTTTTCCATTCTAAAAAGAATGGCCTTAAAGCTGCGGTCACATTAGCAAAATTTCGCGTGGAAAAAAAACATTGTTTAGTGTCAATAGCGTAAAGATGTATGAAGCACAGCTCACACAGAGGTCACTTTGAAAACAAGCAGCTTTCTGATGGTCAGCACAGCGAATTTGTACAACTAACTTGAACAAGCGAATTCCAGGGAACTTTTTCACCGAAATGATCGTACAGGAAGCTTTCCGCCACAGAATAAAAAATGAAAAAGGTAACTGCGACTTTTATATATATTTATATATGATATAAATGTTGCAATTGCAAGAAAAAAGTAAGAATTGCGAGATGTAAATTCACAATTGCGAGAAAAAGCTAAGAATTGCGAGACAAACTTGTGAGAAAAAAGTAATTTTGAGATGTAAACTCGCAATTGCGAGAAAAAAGTAAGAATTGCGAGATGTAAAATCGCAATTGCGAGAAAAAAATAAGAATTGCGAGATGGAAACTCGCAATTGTGAGAAAAAAGTAAGAATTGCGAGATGTAAATTCACAATTGCGAGAAAAAAGTAAGAATTGCGAGATGTAAACTCGCAATTGCGAGAAAAAAGTAAGAATTGTGGGATGGAAACTCGCGATTGTGAGAAAAAAGTTAGAATTGCGATATAAACTCAATTGCGAGAAAAAGTAAGAACTGCGAGATGTAAATTCGCAATTGCGAGAAAAAAAGTAAGAATTGTGAGATGGAAACTCACGATTGTGAGAAAAAAGTTAGAATGGCGATATAAACTCAATTGTGAGAAAAAAGTAAGAATTGTGAGATGTAAACTCGGCAATTGTGAGAAAAAAGCAAGAATTTTGAGATGTAAACTCGCAATTGTAAGAAAAAAGAATTGCAAGATATAAACTCACAATTGCGAGAAAAAAGTATGAATTGCGAGACATAAACTTGCAATTTCTTGCGAGAAAAAATTGCGAGATGTAAATTTGCAATTGTTAGGGAAAAAAGTAAGAATTGTGATATATAAACTCGCGATTGTGAGAAAAAAGTTAGAATTGCGAGATGTAAATTCGCAACTGCGAGAAAAAAAAATAAGAATTGCAAGATGTAAACTCGGCAATTGTGAGAAAAAAGCAAGAATTTCGAGATGTAAACTTGCAATTGCGAGAAAAAAGTAAGAATTGCGAGATATAAACTTGCAATTGTGAGAAAAAAGTAAGAATTGCGAGATGTAAATTCGCAACTGCGAGAAAAAAAAATAAGAATTGCAAGATGTAAACTCGGCAATTGTGAGAAAAAAGCAAGAATTTCGAGATGTAAACTTGCAATTGCGAGAAAAAAGTAAGAATTGCGAGATATAAACTTGCAATTGCGAGAAAAAAGAATTGCGACTTTATATCATGAAATCATGCGAGATTAAAAAATTGCAATTACCTTTTTTATTTTGTATTCACTGGCGAAAAACGTACGTGCGATCGTGCAAACTCCGATTGGAATGAGCAGGCGAAATTTCGCAGAGCTACGGGAAATGTGACCGCACCTTAATAGAAGGAAATACAGATGTTTAGGGCATCAAGTGTCGTTAATCATCGTCATAAAAGCATCTAAAACGATCAGTTGAACAATATTCATTATGCCAAAGCAGCCTAGTTAGAATGTGTTTTGCACTGAAGTTAACAAGCCACAGTTAGCTGGATGAATGTATCAGTTTGTGACATCAAGACAAATGACCTATGGAAGAGATGCAGAATTTCATTAGTGGGTCAGAAAACACTCGAAAGCTCCTCTTGGCTGCAGTCCCACTGTGTGAGTCTTTAGCATTGATTTCTCTAGAGCTGCATCCTGTCTCTGCAAGGACACAGCAAAACTCTAGCTGCTCCTCAGGTGTCAGATTCCTGTCTACTTCATCCCCTGTGCACATCTTTTCTAACACACCTTACACAGAGATAGAGATTTTCACCAACACTTTTTACATGAAACATCATCATCATAACAAATACCCTTTATAAATGACTGATTTGTCATAGCTTAATATAGAAATGGGAAATCGGCAGTACTGATTTGATTAACAAGGAAGCTTTTGTCAAGCGAAGATTGACCTTCTTTTACAAGCATAGTTCAGTATCTAGTTTTTGTTCATCATGCAGCTTGTTTACTTCTACTCTAGGTACATCGGTACTGCACATCACAGGTTCCTGTGGTACAAAAATCAGATGAACGACTTGATAAAGTGAGCACTAAGGTAAATGCATTGTGATGCTACGCACATTAAAAGCACACACAGACGATTGCAAAAAGAGATTGTCAGTTAGTCGTCAAACAACACGGTTTCACCGTGATCGATGCATAGGTGAAGCGAGAACAAAGAGGTGGTATAAAATCCACAATTTCCATAGTAAAGCTATTGATACATATGAACAAAGAGGCCTACTTTTTCAAAGACTGAATAGCATATATGATAAAGCGAGTGGATCACAACACCCAGTGGCGATTTTGAGATTACCGTCCGATAACTGTGTCTGCTTGGCCCATTCACAGAAATGTTACTTATCTGCCAGATTTTAGTAGTGAATTTTCAGTAAATAAAATGTCAAATGCACATCTAATTTGCTATGATGAAATTGTGTTATGGTTGGGTCCAAAAGTCTGAGACCACACTGAAAATGTGATGTATATCCCTGATAGCACACGTACATCTCGGAGATGTCTATTTGATGTGCGTGTTTTCATCTGCGAGATGTATTTTTTCCTGTCAGATGTTAAATGTAACCCTGGACCACAAAACCATGGCTGGACCACAATATTTGGCAGAGACACAACTGTTTGAAAATCTGGAATCTGAGGATGCAAAAAAATCTAAATATTGAGAAAATTGTCCAAATGAGGTCCTTAGCAATGCATATTACTACTAATAATACATTTTTGATATATTTACGGTAGGAAATTTACAAAATATCTTCATGGAACATGATCTTTCCTTAATATCCTAATGATTTTTGGCATAAAACCCACACAATGTATTGTTGGCTATTGCCACAAATATACCCGTGCGACTTATGACTGATTTTGTGGTCCAGGGTCACAAACAGACATTTAGAAAACATCTTTAAGATGTTTATGATTTAGAAAGTATGTAAAACTGACTTTTTAAAGATGTTTATCAGATGTTTGTGCACAGCAGACGCTTTCCAGATGAACTGCTCTTTAACAGACATCTTGGAGACATACGTGTACTATATTTTTTTGGACATAAACAGAAAGATTTGGAGAAAAAAAGATAGAGAAAGGAAGGTTTTTCGCAAAATAGAGAATAAATGATGCACTAATTCTAGGTCACTAAGCAGATTTGTGACACGGGCCCATTTCTCATTTTAACTTTGTGCTCAGTTTTGCTGATAATCTAATCAAGTAGTACATTCCTGTTGCTCAAACCGTAGAGCATGATGCACCAAGCACCAAGGTCAATTCCCAGGGAAAGCATTATTAACTAATAAAATGGCTAGCTTGAATGCAATGTACGTTGCTTTGGATAAAAGTGCACACATTATTTCGATAGTACACTTTAGACATTCTACTAAACTATAAGTAACTTTGCAACTACATGTCAACTAACTCTCATTAGAGTATTAGTAGACTGTAGTAGACTGTTAGGTTAGGGTTAGGTGTTAAGGCCCGTTCACATCAAGAATGATAACTATAAAGATAACCAGGGCTTGACATTAACACCCACCAAATGTGTGTGTATTTAAGCAGTGGCGTGTAACGCAGTCCCTCCTACTTGCCATTTTGACGGGTTGAATTTTATATTTTTTAATTTTACAAGTTTACATTTTTCAATTGTAGTCTTTTAAAAAGGCATCTGAAATAATAAACTAAGTGCAATGTAGTGCTGTCAAAAACATAGATTTTTCGATACATCTCTCCGACAGTGAGTTACACACAAACCCGAGTCTCCTCACTCACTCGTTTCATTTGCTCCGGATGAATATGGTTGGTGCTCCACGGCTTGAATTTCGGTGTGGGATTGTGTGTATTGCGCATTACTGTACTCATTCCCGCAGATTTTGTGCTCACACCCAAAGTGCGGCACAAAAAGCCGCCTCTCAGTGCTAAAATTAGTTATTCTTCGCTGCTTATTGCGTTTAAACAGTTAAATACACACAAAATAATGTTAAAATGCCAGTCTTGGCGAGTATTCACGTAAACACAGTCAGTTCTGTTTTAAGTGAACGTAAACAGTTGAGAAAGAAAACGCATGTGTAACAGTATAATGGATCCGTGCGTCAGGTCTTAAAGTGACAGCAGCCTAATAAACCTGCTGCCAAATTATGAGATAATATTAAAAATATCTATATGGCAGATTTTCCCCATGGTATTGATGTCAAAATTGTGGCCAGTGAATATGCTGAGTGGCTAGTAACTTTGGAAAACCACTTGCCACAGTGGCCGATGAGCAAAAAAAGTTCATGTCAAGCCCTGACAATAACTATATTAGCGTCCACACCAGCGGACGATATCTTTCTGTCTATTCTAAGCGCGCTCTGCAGTTTTCGTCTCCCACTTTATATGTTTGAGCTTGTTAAAGCAGGATGGATTCTGATTGGCTGTTTTTATCATTCATCACGTTCTGAATATGATTCCAACGATATCGTTTCTCTGTGCCATTATCGTTATAGCGTGAACTCTGCTATTCTTTTATATTTAGAACGATTTTTAGAACTATATCTTTATCACTATAGTTATCATCCTTGGTGTGAACGGGCCTTTAGAGTTCGGGTTAGTAGAATAAGTTGACGTAGTTGCAAAGTTATAGTTAGTAGAATGTCTAAAGTGGACCATCGGAATATCGTGTCTGCCAAATGCATAAGTAATGGAAATTTTGGATTAAATAACTTTTTTTTGGATGCATTTTCACTAGTGGTCTCACAGACTTTTGAACTGTATATTGTGGCTCCAAAACCAAAGTCTGAATGTCATTGCATTACAAATGAAATATCAAACCAAATGCCAGCTGTGCTCAAATGCTCCACAGATTTTTCACAGAACCATTTTTGCAATGACGTTTAACCAACTGGTGTATTGGTGATTTTTAGTGGATGCATGAAGTCCGTTCTTCTCAAGCTCACACAGGTGTCCGAGCAAAAGATGGTGGCTGTGCATGAATATGAGGGCCATGAAGAGCAGCACAAGAATGGACAGGGAAGAGAGGGTGACGCACACGTATCCGTCTGTTTCAGCTGTCCTGGGACGGTGTGGTCATAGTGGACTCCGTCGAGCAAGTTCTGTATCCAGTAGTCTGGTACGGGCGGCATATGGGCATCTGATGTGCCACGGCTGCTCACATGTGCAGACACTCCTGCAAGATTTTGGGCTGAAATAGTTGAAATAACACTCGTATACTCCTCGTAGGGAAACAACGGCCCCTCCTAATCCAATAGTTACTCATTAGAAACTTCTATAATTACTAGTCCTTCTTTAGTTATTGAAGTTTGCTATTCCAGTAGTATTGAATAGACGCCTGTGCGAATTCCAGGTATTTTAGTAACATTGGTAACATTTTTACAATAAGTTTCTATTTGTTAACATTGGTTAACTACATTAGTTAACATGAACTAACAATGAAAAAACATCTAAAGCATTTATTAATCTTAGTGTTAATTTATACATTTACTAATACATTATTAAAATCAAATATTGTTTCTGTTAATCTTGTTGGTAACACTTTACAATAAGGTTTCATTTGTTAACATTGGTTAACTACATTTGTTAACATTAGTTGCTGTTAATTTCTACATTTACTACTAATACATTATTCAAATCAAAAGTTGTATCTATTAACAGTAGTTAATGTACTGTGAACTAGCATGAAGAAACAATATTGTATTTTTATTAACTAACATTAACACAGATTAAAAAATATATATTTCTCATAGTTAATGTTAAAATGCATTAACTAATGTTAACATATTATTGTAAAGTGTTATTTAATAGACCTAAGCTAACATGAACTGACAACAGATGCATTTTTTATTAACTAATGTTAACAAAGATTAATAAATACTGTAAAATGTATTGTTCATTGTTAGTTAATGCCTAAACTAACATTAAATAATAGGAACACTATTCTGACTAATCATTAAACAAATAAAAACAATTGTAATTAGTGAGATAAGAAATGTTGGTTACACTTTATATTAAGGAGTCATTGTTACAGTGTAATTATATATTTAAGTACTGAGTAATATTAATTAACAACATGTACTTACTATAGGGTTAGGATAGGATTGGGGTTTGGTTTAGGGTTAGTTGCATGTATGTATGCATAATTTACTGTTATTACTATGATAAGTACATGTAAAATATGTAACAAGACTCTGTAAAATAAAGTGTTACCGAAATGTTACTAGTAGCCCACTGTAAAAATATATATATTGTTGGATTAACTTAAAAAAGCAAGTAAAAATGTAAAATTTTGAGTTCATTGAAATTAAAAATTTGAGTTAATACAATAAAGGGGATTTGTTTACTCAACAGAAACTCAAAATATTATGTTATCTGAACCACATAAATTATCTAAGTTGATTTGACAAAAGAGAAAATGTTGTGATAACAATCATGAAAATATGATACTGTTAAAAAAGAGTTTTCAAAGTTGTAAATAAAGCATAAAGTATAATAGCCTCAGTCTGTCTACTTCAAAATTGCACGTGTAATTCAATGTGTTACTTTGTAATTATTTGTGAAATTTACTAGAAATTTCTGAGTGAAAATTGTTGGGATTTACTGTATAGTTATACATGCCTTTGCTGATAGTAACATAAAAAGAAACTACTTTGCCTATTAAGGAATAAAAGCTGAAAGGGCTTGATGCAGATCTTCTGTCACGCGTTTCTCCGGCTCGCATTAGCGGTGGCAGAGGAGCGGCCCGTCTCGTTCTCCGGTCTGTCTTTAAGCCAGTAGAGGAGCCACGTTACCATCGCGGACACCATAGCGAGGATGCTCGCGACCGACAGACAGAGGGGTCCCGCGGGCGAGGGCGGCCCGCCGTGGCTGTGCACGAATATGAGGCCCATGAAGAGCAGCACGAGCATGGAGAGCAAGGAGAAGATGACGCACACGCATCCGGTGGTCAGCGCGAGCCGCCTGCAGTTGCGGCAGCTCTCGTAGCGCGAGACCGAGTCCTGGGACAGCGTGGTCGCGGTGGACACCGTCGTGGTGGACGGTGTCGCGTGACCCGCGATGATTGACGCGTCCTCCTCGCGCCTGAGCGCCACGAGCGCCGGGTGCAGCGGAGGCGGGTGCGGCGGCAGGGCATCTTGAGGCACAGGGTCCGAATCGATGTACAGAGGGAAGTCCTCTGTGACCTTGGTGTTGTTGGGCAGGTTCTGGATCCGATAGTCCGGAACGGACGTGCGGTGGCGGCACACGGGGCAGCTGATGCGCCACGGCCGCTCCTCGCACAGTTGCAGCGCGTGCAGGCACTCCTCGCAGAACGTGTGCAGGCACTCCAAGATCTTGGGCGCGCGACGGTCGAGGTCGAAATAGTTGTAGCAGATTTTGCACTCGTACTCCTCGTAGGGAAACGCCTTTGGTGTCGGGAGACCGGGCGGCTCCGACCCGTTAGCTGCTGCGTCCGCCGCTGCCATGGCATCTCGCGCTGCCTCACATCCTCGACACAATGGGCGCGAGGCAGTCACGCGAGCCGCCCTTTCTTCTCTTTATCCTGTCAGCGAAAGCCCGTGCTCCCGTTAAACCCGGACATTTTTGTGTAAGGCCCTGTTCTTTCCTATTCTATTCTCTCCGTGCTCGCTGAGTAGCCTAAATAATTAACCGTATCGTTCCAGTCCGGAAGGGAGGTGATGTAATGCTCTCATCCAGAGCCGATGTGTGTCTACGACCGAGAGATGCGGGACGCGGGAATCACACCTCAATCAAAGCATCACACACACGCGTACGGGTCAAACGGCACGAGCCTTTGGATGCTGTTTACGTCAGTAAATTTAACTCCTTTTTTGCTGTCCAAACATCTCTGTGTTTTCTTCCATAAAACATACCCGTCTACATGGACATGGAAGCTGGTCATTTAACCGTGTTTAATCCCCATTGTGAGTCATTTACCTGTTGTTGTCATGGAAACTAATAATAACCCAGAAACAGGTGACTTGCCCACTATTTCAGGTTCATTCATTCCCAGAGTGTTCATACTCCCTCCGTTCAATCAAATAAACAAGTTTTTCATCTGACAACTAGCCCCGGTGTCCCTTGTGTGTTGTTATATTGGATAAAATATAAAACTCACAATTTTAAAAGATAGAAATCAATTTTTTTTTGCCATGTTTCTAGGTGCTAATAGTGTGAAAAACTAACAATTAGATTGATCTTTTATACTAGTCAAACAAAACATGTTTAAATGAATCGTCAGGAAGTCTGTTTTAACAGCACAAACACCACACTCCTTTTCAAAAGATAGCCAACACTTTTGTTCTTTTTAGGTACTAATATGTACCTTTAAGGAGAAATATGATCAGATGTCGCCGCCGGTTATTAGATTTGATGAAATCTTGAAAATAGGTTGACTAAAGATTCTGAAATCACATAATCCAGTATTGGTTTGGATCTGGATTAGTACCTTTGATACCTTTGATACCTTTAATCCCCCCAAAACAGGATTATCCTGATCCCAGGTTATGTGGTGGATTTCAGGAACAAAATGTAGGCTAATAAAACTTTAAAACCGGTCAAATAATGCACATTTTTAGCCTAATATACACACACATTTATACATATTTTAGACTTGATTTAAATTCAACAAACACCTAGGGCCAGTTGTTCAAAAGTAATTTGATTGGATTTCGGCTATCAGATTGGATCAAATCTTGAAAATGGGTTGTTCAAAGAAACAAAAGGATTCTGAAATCAGTTTATATCACAAAATCCAATTTTGGTTTTGATCTGGATCAAATCATCAGTTTGTGTTGTTAAAAACTTTTTAGTAAGATTAGAATCAGGATCATACTGATCCCAGCAGAAGGATGGATTTCAGGAACATAAATTTAATAAAACTTTAAAACTGGTCAAAAAATACAACATTTGTATCATGCAATAAACACTCACACACATATTTTTTATTTTGCTCTTGATTAGTTTAACTGTTAAAGTAATAAATTAGAAGTAGACATTAGGCTAAGCCTTTCAGTAGCAGTAAAGTAAAAAAGAGATTTTGGCGCCACAAAATAATCCCCAAACAGCTGTAACTATCAAAAAAATAATAATAATTTGAAGTGTTTTTTAATCACAGTTTGTAAACTACATTGGCACAATCATAAGAGATGAACCAAAGTGAAGCGAGCGAACGCATAGTTTCTCGGGTGAATACTACACAAATTTTTTTTGAGAGAACAATGCAAAAGCATTGATTTTTTTCCCCCCATCTCCTATTTTTTCCAACAACATGTCCCTTTAGGGGCTCCATAGAGCACTAGTAATCCATATTTGGTCATCTGAAAAAGTGTGTATCTGGATCAGGGTGATCCAATCCAATTTTACTCTGAAAAACCAGCACAAAAGTAAAATGAATTACCTGATCCTGGATAGCAAAACATGGGATTTCCAAATCCAGATCATTCTGATCCAGATTAAACTTTTTGAACAACTGGCCCTAGGCTCTTAAGCCTTTCAGTAGCCTACAGTAAAGTAAAAAAGAGATTTTGGAGCCACAAAATAATCCCCAAACAGCTAAACATCAAACT
The DNA here is from genome assembly GCA_039654105.1 of Coreius guichenoti. Lineage (NCBI taxonomy): Eukaryota > Metazoa > Chordata > Actinopteri > Cypriniformes > Gobionidae > Coreius > Coreius guichenoti. The sequence goes on from CM077174.1 coordinate 36,297,469, forward strand.
TTTATATTTAATTTAAAGGCACAATATGTAATATTTGCCGCTAGAGGTCGCTTATTTAAAACAAAGGCTTGATGCATTTGCATTATATGCTACATGGAAGCTACACGGGTTGATGACGCCGTGAAAGAGCGTGGAATCATGGGAGAAATTATGTTCATGGATGAGCTAATGTATTAAAATTTTATCAACGTTACTGTGGTATGAAGCAGGGCGGGGCCGAGAGCCGTGGGACAGGAACAAGGCCGCTGGAGCGTTGCTAGAGACAGATACCTGTTTGAAACACCGGCCACGAGTTCCAATGAGAGCAGCAGAGCTTTTATTGTCGGCATATACGTAACTCCCTATAACTCCTTTCCTTCATGCGTATGTGGGGTAATGAAGCACTGTTTTACTTGGTTAAAACAATCATACTAAATGCATTTGAGTGTGTTGAAAGTTACTCTGTGCGTTCGCTCGGTGGCTGGTATGAGACACTTGTTGCACATTACAGTAAGCTAGATCGATATTAGAATATCTTATTAATAAAAGATGGATGACTTGTGTTGCTAAATGGCATGCAATTAATTTTTAAATACATTGTATGGTGGAGAAAGTGCTGTATTACTGTTACTACAAATGAAGCGCTTTCTGATTATGCTATGTTAGCCATGCACTTGACAAAGTAGTGTTGTCTCTGAGGCATGGGACAAACATTATACTCGAGGTGAATCAAGAAAACGAGATTCAAACATTAAGACTAACCGTGTTAAGCTATAATATAATGATTAGTTTTCTGTCGATGAATGTATCCAAACAGTTGCTCACCTGTCTAATAAAACATAATATATTAAAGCGTCTTTGGTGTTTCCATGGTTTCTACAAAATAAAACTGGAAATCAAGGGTAAAGCGGATATTACATCATTGACGGGTGATGCAATTAATGACACGGGCCGTGTCACTAGTTAAAATCGCTTATTTCTCTGGATTTAACCCTCATCCCTCCCTCACACTTTGTAACAAATCCTTCCCTTGCGGGTCAAAATTAACCTAAGCCCTAAAATTTAAATTCTTTTTTTTTTGTCCAGAAAGCTTATTTTATTTCATTTTGATAATATATTTTCTATTTTTTTATGCAAATTTTTGGGAGATGTTTTATTATATTTTACTTTATCTACCTTTAAATTACTAGATTTTATCAATAAATAATAACTCAATAATAATCAAAATAACACAATTGCATGCATAACCCTTTTAATTCAGCTCAAGTATCTTACATTGGGTGTCTCTGCCCACCTCTTGTGGAAAAATAATAATATAATATGATATTTCATGACTCGTTTCATGACTCATACACTCGTACCATTCATGGCCACTAGATGGCCTTATAGGTCTATATGAAGAAAATGAGCTGTTCTGCTGGGTCCTAAAGCCAGTTCTCGAGTTTATCTCTTCAGTATGCATTTAGATACAAATGTAGACATTATAAAATAATTTTTTGCTAAAGTTTTAATTTTGAGCATTTTTAGGTTTTTCTATGTATGCTGAAGCATTCCATTCATTCCTAAAGGGGTCAAATTGACCCGCGAGGGAAGTATTTGTTACTTTTTTAAATTTCAACCACAAAACTCCTCGAATCCAGTCAATTTTTTGTGTGTGTATTTGTGGTTCAAGTGCGACAAAAGTCCTAGGGTCTTAGACCACCCTGATGAACACTTTTTTTTTTTTAATTAAAAATGAGATTCCGGTCAAAATGACCCGAGGGAAGGAAACATTTGTTGGAAACATTTGGGATAATACAGTGGGGAGAACAAGTATTTGATACACTGCCGATTTTGCAGGTTTGCCCACTTACAAAGCATGTAGAGGTCTGTAATTTTTATCATAGGTACTCTTCAACTGTGAGTGACGGAATCTAAAACAAAAATCCAGAAAATCACATTGTATGATTTTTAAATAATTAATTTGCATTTTATTGCATGACATAAGTATTTGATACATCAGAAAACAGTACTTAATATTTGGTACAGAAACCTTTGTTTGCAATTACAGAGATCATACGTTTCCTGTAGTTCTTAACCAGGTTTGCACACACTGCAGCCGGGATTTTGGCCCACTCCTCCATACAGACCTTCTCCAGATCCTTCAGGTTTCGGGCTGTCGCTGGGCAATACGGACTTTCAGCTCCCTCCAAAGATTTTCTATTGGGTTCAGGTCTGGAGACTGGCTAGGCCACTCCAGGACCTTGAGATGCTTCTTACAGAGCCACTTCTTAGTTGCCCTGGCTGTGTGTTTCGGGTCGTTGTCATGCTGGAAGACCCAGCCACGACCCATCTTCAATGCTCTTACTGAGGGAAGGAGGTTGTTGGCCAAGATCTATTTTTGTCTCATCAGACCACATGATCTTCTCCCATTCCTCCTCTGGATCATCCAGATGGTCATTGGCAAACTTCAGACGGGCCTGGACATGCGCTGGCTTGAGCAGGGGGACCTTGCGTGCGCTGCAGGATTTTAATCCATGACGGCGTAGTGTGTTACTAATGGTTTTCTTTGAGACTGTGGTCCCAGCTCTCTTCAGGTCATTGACCAGGTCCTGCTGTGTAGTTCTGGGCTGATCCCTCACCTTCCTCATGATCATTGATGCCCCACAAGGTGAGATCTTGCATGGTGCCCCAGACCGAGGGAGATTGACCGTCATCTTGAACTTCTTCCATTTTCTAATAATTGCGCCAAAAGTTGTTGCCTTCTTACCAAGCTGTTTGCCTATTGTCTTGTAGCCCATCCCAGCCTTGTGCAGGTCTACAATTTTATCCCTGATGCCCTTACACAGCTCTCTGGTCTTGGCCATTGTGGAGAGGTTGGAGTCTGTTTGATTGAGTGTGTGGACAGGTGTCTTTTATACAGGTAACGAGTTCAAACAGGTGCAGTTAATACAGGTAATGAGTGGAGAACAGGAGGGCTTCTTAAAGAAAAACTAACAGGTCTCTGAGAGCCAGAATTCTTACTGGTTGGTAGGTGATCAAATACTTATGTCATGCAATAAAATGCAAATTAATTATTTAAAAATCATACAATGTGATTTTCTGGATTTTTGTTTTAGATTCCGTCACTCACAGTTGAAGAGTTCCTATGATAAAAATTACAGACTTCTACATGCTTTGTAAGTGGGAAAACCTGCAAAATCGGCAGTGTATCAAATACTTGTTCTCCCCACTGTATAAGTAAACAAGTCAACAAAAGATATAACAATATCTTACATATTGTAAGATTTAAAAAAAGTTTTTTAATCACTGTTTGTAAACTACATTGGCACAATCGTAAGAGATGAATCGGTCAAAAGTTCTTTTCGGGTGAGTGCTACGTGAGAGAATGCAAAAGCATTGCAATTTTTTTTTCCCCATCTCATATTTTTTCCATCACCATGTCCCTTTAGGGGCTCTGTAGAGCACATAATCCAGATTTGGTAATCTGAAAAATTGTGTATCTGGAATTGAGCATTGTGTAAATACTGAATAAAGTCAAAGTGCCTGAGCTTGATCAGAACTTTCCTATAGGCTACACCTAGAAATAGGGTAACATGGGCCACACACCTTAATTTTTTCTCCTGACCACACCTCATCTCAGCACTTTTGATGAATAACTATGCTATTTTTAATTTTGTCATTTCATCTGAATATCAACATTTGTGAGAAACTGTTTTGAGGTTAATTTATCTATTTTTGTGTCTTTGGAAAATTGTGATCTGTCATTGTATATTATGTTGAATATCAAAGTTTTTTTGTGTATATTTGTTAATGAGGGACTTGTGACCACACTGGGTTTGTGGAGTAAAAGTTATAGTTTTTATTTTTAAGTAAAAAGATAAAATTAGACCCTTGGGGTAAAATGACCCCCCATGCCCACAATTATTCTTAACCCATGTAGGGCACCAAATCTTACCCCTCTTACATGTTGTAGCCTAACAACTAACAATTTATTTCCTATAATAACACATTGGTTGATCCATCACCATCCTGCTAAACTTGTATCTCAATATGTTACAGTTTAAAAGTAAATCCACATTGTTCTTAAGGGGGGCATCTTCTCCCCCCTATGCCCTTAACCCTAATAATATTAGCATATTTATTTGTTTAAAGTCACTAGAACTACATGGCAGGAATGACTCAACTGTGACAGGTACGATAAGCAGGTCATTTTCCATGTTAGCCAATAAAAATAGCCATGAGCTTTTACGTCAGCACACTTTCACGCTCTGTCACCTGCAGCTGTAAAACACACCTGTGAACGCGCGCGGGCTGGGTGCGGAAGCCAGAGCTCAAACTCCGCGCGGCCATGTGGGGGGTCATCTCGTACCTGAACAGCCCCGAGCTGGTGGTCGGCTTCCAGCGGTGCTGCGGCTTGGTTCTGAGAGAGACCTGCTCGTTTATTACTCAAAACGGATGTATAAACGCCAATGGATCAGATAAGGACGGTCCTGTCACGAACGGGACGTCACGCGCGCACGACAGTAACTCCAACTATAAATGCGGCAGTTCACAGTATGAAAACAAAGTGAGTAAATAAGACTTAAGAGACGCTCTTCATTCAGCTGTATTAAAATTATACGTTTGCCCTAATGCAAAGACAGTGCGTTTCGTAACAAATGTCAAACGACAAGATTTTCCTGTTTCTCTGGTTGGTTTAGACTAGAGGTTTATTAAACAAATTGATATCTCAACATCATTTTTGTTTCTAATATACAGTAAGCTATGAACTGAAAGATAGATCACTCAAATTGTGCTTTTGTCATTCAAATCTTTATGACATACCTTGCATTAATAACATACTTCAACAAAAATATTAAATAATAACACTTATACCATATCAGTGGTTAATGTGGATTCAAATTTTGTAAATGTGTATTTTCATAATTTGAGTGAACTATGAAAAAGTTAAATTTTTGTTTGATATGTGATGGAGCACAGATAAAAAGTTTTTTTTTTTTATGGTGCCTTCCAAAATGTTGAAACAATATTGGAAAATAAAGTTTTATATTTGAAGACTTAAGAAGCAAAAACCTCTTAGTCCGTCTGACATTGTTCGGTTACACTTTATTTTAGGGTGTCATTGTTACAGTGTAATTATATATTTAAGTACTGAGTAATATTAATTAACAACATGTACTTTACTATAGGGTTAGGGTAGGATTGGGGTTTGGTTTAGGGTTAGTTGCATGTAATTATGCATAATTTACTGTTATTACTATGGTAAGTACGTGTAAAATATGTAACAAGGACACTGTAAAATAAATGTTACCCAATTTTCTTTTAAATGAGCATATTCATCAAGCTTCTATGTTTAGGTTCAGTAATTTCACTTTAATGGCAATTAAAAGGTTATTAGTCAGTTATTGAAATGCCTTATTTTGCAAAAATGTCAAAAATTAAAAACATAAAAATGCTAATTTAAAAGAAAAATGTCAGACGGACAGTTTTTGCATTTGAAGTCTTTATTTTAAATATCGATGTCAACTAAGAACGGCTTGTGATTCCTGTTTGTGGTTTGTTGATGTGATGAAGTGGTTTATTAAATTTCTCTGTGTACAGGATCATCCCAGGACTCATTATGAGGTGAGGAACTGGCTTTTCTACTTCCTGTTTGTGACGTCGTCCACTCTGGGACATGAAGTGTTTTACATCACCTTTCTGCCCTGCATCCACTGGAACCTCGACCCCTTCCTGTGCAGGCGACTCGTCAATGTGTGGGCTGTGAGTGGCTGAGAAAAACACACACACATTCTTGTACATCTGTCTTTGTGAGGACATTCACTGACACAATGCAATCTCTAGCTCCTTACCATAACCCAACCCATCACAACTAACTGCCTAACCTGAACCCTTATCCTAAACCGCTCACACACACACACACACCCTGTGATTAAAAATGCTAGACTCATTATACTGTTGGGTCTTTGTCCACAATAGAATAGACAGAAATCGAAAGTCTTTAACAAAATTGAATTAGTTTACATAGTTTCCACAGCAACAGCATCAAACTGCATTTGATTGGTTCACCTCTTTAATCCATGTAGCTATTTATAATGAACTACATTTAACACGAGAGGTGAAGTTACCATGTTTCAAAGTAACAAACTAGGCTTATCATTAACCATTTAAGCAATTTTGTTACTTGAAATAAAATAAATGTTAACTGAAAAAAACTTGAACTTATTTTATTTTTCCTAGTTGCGAATGCAACATTTAAATTTCTTGAGAGAGCCAACCTACTGAAATGCTAATAAACGTATTATTAAGTCAACCGCATAGCAACACCCTAGCAACCATCCAGAATACCTTAGCAACCACATAGCAACACCTTAGCAACCAGCCCGAGTACCCTAGCAACCGCATAGCAACACCCTAGCAACCACCCAGAGTACCCTAGCAACCACATCTGTTTTCTGATAGACTGTATTGACTTTAAAACCATCAAACTTTAAACTTTAAACTACTTTAAACTTCAAACTACTTCAAACTGAAAACCTTTATACTTTAAGCTTTTAAAACTTTTTCAAACTTTCTGGTCCGGCTTTCTCAAGCCAACTTAAAGTTTGTCTCGACAAACTTTTTTATCTAGTTTAACTTGAAGCACTAAAACAAAAAAAATTATAAAAACTATATAGGCATATTTTTAAAAAAACTAAATATTAATAATATTTTTTTTTTTTTTTTTTACAAAAACACAACAAAATAACTGAAATTTTAACTAAAATTAACCCTTGTGCTGTGTTGAAAACCACCTACCACCTGTAACACCTTTTGTGTCCCCGGGTAAAAATGATTATATATATATATATATATATATATTGTCAGATTATATTATAAATATTGGATTCAATCGTTTTGTCAACTTGTTTTTTCAGTTAGGACAGGCTTTGTATTTATTTTTGGAACTGATTAATCATAGGTCTCATTGATCTGAGCTTATGCACCTCAGTTTATGTGTGAAAAAATCAATATTTGTGGATACATTTGTCAATATTCGACAAAATATGGAAAAAATTTGCACTGTTGATCACACTAGTCTACTTTAATGTTTGTTTTGAAATGCTTTTATTTTGTTCAAAATGGCACAAAGTCACACTTGTGGTGTTCCCGGTCAAAAATGACAGACCAAAGTGTAATCCTCTATTTTTGGGGAAGTAGTTTCACACTGGGGGAGTAAGTCAGTAAGTTTTAGTCCAATGCATTTTTGGGAAAAAAGAAAATCCTCTCTGTGTCAAAATGACCTGAACACAACACGAGGGTTAAAATGAAAACAGAAGATATGAAAATAACAATTAATTTGGATTCAAAATATTAATAATGCTGACAAAAAAGTACCAGAATGTACCATGTTTGGGAATCAAGTATGCTATTATCAACAACAGTACTTTTTTTGTATTTCCCTTTTGCCTCATTTATATCTCATTTCTCATTCTCTCTCTCTCTGCAGGTGGTGATGTATATTGGGCAAGTGATGAAGGATATTTTAAAGCTGCCCCGTCCTCCGTCGCCCCCTGTGGTCAAACTGGAGACGCGTGTGGATGCGGAGTACGGATTGCCGTCCACACACGCCATGGCAGCAACAGCCATCTCATTCACGCTGCTTCTCAGTGCTCACGAGAGAGTAAAGGTCAGACACACACACTCGATTGAGAACCTTTTGAATGTGGCTTGCTTTTGCATAGTTTACTGAAAGGGCGTGGCCATCTGTCTCCATTAGTCAGCCCAAGTCCCGCCCACACATCTGCTGTGTGGCATCATAATGAACTCTCAGTAAATGACTGTCAATCAGTGTCAGTTATAGATGGTGCCATCCATCAGCTTACAAACACTTGACTCTTGACAGTGTTTCCAAATATTGAGTCAATTATAAGTCCAAACCTAAATGCTTACATCAGTGCTTCTTTAGAGTCAGAGATTTTAAAACAGGCCACACAGTAACACACGTAAGCATTATAAAACTTTATTAGTGGACGTTATTAAAGTTGCATTCCCTCCCTTAACCCTCTGGTGCTGCTCGCATGGCAGTTAAAAATGACAGATTGTTTTAAATTACTATGTACTATATTTTAGTTTGATAATGTTTATTTTTTAGTATTTCTAGGGGATTTTATGGTATTAAAATATATTTATGGAATAGTTATGATCCATTTATTACCTGTTAATCACTTTTGAGCATAGACCTGAAAATGTCATAAATCTTGAATGCTTTGGAGCACAGGCTTGAGTTTGGTCTCTTTTTAGAGAAGACAATTAGCAGATTATTGCTGAAGTCAAAGTTAAAAAAGTGAAACTAAAAGGAAATAAATATATAAAAAAACATAGCAGTTTAAGTTTATTATTAAATGCTATTTTTATTTTATTTTATATGAAATATATATTTTCCACAACGTATTTTACTCTAAAACAGTGAGGAAAATCAAAGCTTTTCTCACTGTTTATTTCACTGATTATTTTAATGAAACGAATGTACTATATTTTAGTTCGATAATGTTTTTATTTAATATTTAGTATTTTTAGGGGATTTTATGGTACTAAATTATATTTATGGAATAGTTATGATCCATTTATTACCTGTTAATCACTTGCAAATAAATCTTGAATGCTTTGGAGCACAGACTTCAGTTTGGTCTCTTTTTAAAGAAGACACTTGTCAGATTATTGCTGAAGAGAAAAGTTACAAAAGTGAAACTAAAAAAAGTTATAGTAGTTTAACTTTTTATTATGAAAAATGCATAAAATACTTTATATGAAATATATATTTTCCAAAACATGTTTTCCTCTAAAATTGTGAGAAAATTAAAGGCATAAATCTAAACAAGTTGTGCTCCAAATGTGAGGTTGATATCTCAAAAAATGAGCTTTCAGTCAGATTTTGTTTGGGTGCAGTACCAAACGTTTCCACTAGATGAAATTTGCTTCCCATTCGTTTCCAATGTGCTCATTTATTGACCGGGAGCAATACAAGCGTGACTATTTTTTTCAGGACCATTAAAACTTTTCGAATCATGTACATGACTTTGTGGTCACACAGCAAGTGCCAAAATCTTTACCAAATTTCATATCATTCCGATTAAGTAAAAAATTCTAAATACCAAAATGTAAAATTTTTCCATCACAAATTATTATTATTTCAATTAAATGAATGTACTATATTTTAGTTAGATAATGTTTTTTTTTTAATTTAATAATTTGTATTTTAGGGGATTTTGTGGTACTATATTATATTTATGGAATAGTTATGATCCATTTATTACCTGTTAATCACTTGCAAATAAATCTTGAATGCTTTGGAGCACAGACTTCAGTTTGGTCTCTTTTTAAAGAAGACACTTGTCAGATTAAAAGTTTAAAAAGTGAAATAAGTGAAATTAAAAAAGAAAAGTTATAGAAGTTTACGTGTATTATTATGAAAAACTATGTATGAAAATGATATATTAAAAATTAAATTAAATATATATTTTCCAAAACATTTTTCACTCTAAAACTGTGAGAAAATCAAAGCCATAAATCGAAACAAGTTGTTTTTCAAATTTGAGGTTGATGGCTCAAAAAATGTGCTTTCAGTAAGATTTTGTTTGGGTGCAGTACCAAACGTTTCCACTAGATGAAATTCACTTCCCATTCGTTTCCAATGTGCTCATTTTTGAACAATACAAATGTGGCTATTTTTTTGCCAATTTTTGTGTTCACATAGCAAGTGCCCAAGCCTTTACCAAGTTTCGTACCATTCCGATAAAGTAAAAAAAAATCGAAAAATACCAAAACGTAAAATTTTTCAGTCAAAAATGACCGATTAGCACCAGGGTTAAGAGTGTAATTTTGCTGTTTTTCGGTATTATTCTAGTTTATATAGGCACCAATTATTTTAAAAATGTGATTTTTATTTTATTTCAAACAATATTATATGAGTAAGGATCAGTGTTGATATACATACAACTCTGGAAAAAATTAAGAGACCACTTAACATTGAGAAATCAATGTTAGTTGGTCTCTTATTTTTTTCCAGAGCTGTATATCAAATATGATATATAATGATACAAAAAATCAGAGCAGTGTTTACACTATTTTTTTTTTAAATAAATGAATACTTTTATTCAGAAATTATGTATTAAATTGATGAAAAGTGACAGTAAAGACATTTATAATGTTACAAAAGATATCTATTTCAAATAAATGCTGATTTTCTAATAATAAATTATGGTTTCCATAGAAATATTCAGCAGCACAGCTGTTTTCAACATTGATAATAATCAGAAATGTTTCTGGAGCATCAAATCATCATATTATACTGATTTCTGAAGGATCATGTGACACTGAAGACTGGAGTAATGATGCTGACAATTCAGCTTTGATCACAGGAATAAATTACATATAAAAAATATTCAAATAGAAAACAGTTGGTGAGCATAAGAGACATAAGGGACTGAAAATGGTTAAACTATTGTCGCCAAAAATGACTAGCTTTTAGTAACATTGTAAAAGGATGGACTGATTTGAAAAACGATCTGTGTAAAGGAAAGCAGAGAGCTGTATGTGTATGATTTAAGAATAAAAAAGGCCATTCCAGTCAATTATACATGAGCTCTACTGTCCCAGAATCCATTGAGCCCATTCAGGAAATGTTTTTTCATTAACTTCCTGTGAAAGACCCCCAGCTGTCAGAGGAAAGGAGAGAGAGACAGATGGAGGGACAGGGAGACGGATAGAGTAAGACCGAATAGAGGGAGCAGGGCAGCTTCATGAATATGTGAAGACTCTTCAAATGTTGTCAGTGATTAACAAAGTCCTGAATAAAACCAGTGGGAAGAGCACATGTCAGGAGAGAAAGGGATGTTATTAGAAGAGCTGCCAGACAGAAAACACAGAGAGAGAGTAGATGAGGAAAAGATGGATGAGAGAGGATGTTTTAAGAAACGTTTCATATTCTTCATATTCACATATGGCCACATTCACATATGGCCACTTTTGGCAAATGTGCTGGAATGTTGATTTAATACGGTGTTTTTCTGTCTTAGTTCCCGTTTGAGCTGGGGTTGACTGTGGCCGTGGTTCTGTCTGCACTGGTGTGTCTGAGTCGTCTTTACACCGGCATGCACTCTGTTCTGGTGAGTCTGGAAGAGAGAGACACTTTAAAATGAACATGCACTTTTGCGTTTGATATGAAAAATTTATACTCCTGTATAATTCATATAGTCTGGATAGTCTCTGTAGATTTTACAACACACAACTACGGTTCCTTTAATACAGCACAGTTGAATTGGTGGATGCAAAGGCAAACATTTGGCCTATTGCTCATGCTGTTTATCATTTTAATTTAGCATTAAATGTAGCTGTTAATGTGTAGTTTTAGATTGAGATTAGCATATCACATTGCAGGTCAGCTGCCCATATAGAAATCATTCAGAACACCATTTAGAACACCCTTGCAACCAGCTAGAAACATCTTAACAACCACTTACAACATCCTAGCAACTGCATAGCAACACGTTAACAACCACTCGGAGCACCCTAGCAACCACATAGCAACATAACCTCTCAGAAAACCCTAGCAACCACATAGCAAAACATTAACAATCACTCAGAGCACCCTAGCACCCACATAGCAAAACATTAACAACTACTCAGAGCACTCTAGCAACTACATAGCAACATAACCTCTCAGAAACACCCTAGCAAGTTCAACCACATAGCAAAACATCAACAACTACTCAGAGCATCCCTAGCAACTACATAGCAACATAACCTCTCAGAACACCCTAGCAATTTCAACCACATAGCAAAACATTAACTACTCAGAGCACCCTAGCAACTACATAGCAACATAACCTCTCAGAACACCCTAGCAAGTTCAACCACATAGCAAAACATTAACAATCACTCAGAGCACCCTAGCAACCACATAGCAACATAACCTCTCAGAACACCCTGCAACCACATAGCAAAACATTAACAATCACTCAGAGCACCTAGCAACCACATAGCAACATAACCTCTCAGAACACCCTAGCAACCACATAGCAAAACAATAACAACCACTCAGAGCACCCTAGCAACCACATAGCAACATAACCACTCAGAACATCCTAGCAACCCCATAGCAACACGTTAACCATTTAGAACACCCTTGCAACCAGCTAGAAACATTTTAAAAACCACTTAAAACACCCTAGCAATCACATAGCAACAAGATTATCACTCAGAGCACACTAGCAACCCCATAGCAACATGTTAACCATTTAAACATCTTTGCAACCAGCTAGAAACATTAACAACCACTCAGAACACCCTAGCAACCACATAACAACAAGATTACCACTCAGGGCACCCTAGTAACCACATAGCAACATAACCACTCAGAACACCCTAGCAACCCCATAGCAACATGTTAACCATTTAAACAGCTTGCAACCAGCTAGAAACATTAACAACCACTCAGAACACCCTAGCAACCACATAGCAACAAGATTACCACTCAAAGCACCCTAGTAACCACATAGCAACATAACAACTCAGAAACACCCTAGCAACTCCATAGCAACATGTTAACCATTTAGAACACCCTTACAACCAGCTAGAAACATCTTAACCATATACAACATCCTAGCAACTGCATAGCAACATAACCTCTCAGAACACCCTAGCAACTGGATAGCAACACAATAACCACTCAGAACACCCTAGCAACTGCATAGCAACACAATAATAATTTAGAACACCATAGCAACTGCATAGCAACAAAACCACTCTTGCAACCAGCTAGAAAATTAGTAAATTTTTCATAATAATGCCATAAAAACTGCATTATAGTGTCAGTATGATGGTGGTTGAGCTGCATGAATCTAGAATTACAGGGTCTGATACTAATGACAGGAAGCTAAAGTGAATCTTTCTCTCTTCCTCTCAGGATGTGATTTGTGGCGTTGTAATTTCAGCCATCATCATGGCCGTGTCGTACCCGTACTGGGGAACCATTGACTTCCTGCAGCTCCACAGCCCCATCTCCCCCATCGTGGGGCTGCTGCTGCCCCTCTTCCTGTCCTACAAGTACCCCGAACTAGACCATTACAGCACCACACGGGGAGACACCACCATTATTTTAGCATGCAGTGCAGGATGTTCAGTCGGATACTGGGTGAATGAGCGTTTGGGCTTGACCTTTGACTTAGGCGGGCCTTTTCCAGTGACTCTGCCACCTTTGACCCTTGTGGCCTTGGGCCTCGGTGTGGCACGGTTCGTAGTGGGGTTAGTGATGCTGGTCCTGACCCGGCAGACAGTGCGCTGGGCGAGCCTGCGGGTGCTCTGCCGGATTTACAGCGCGTCTGTGAGCGACGTCAATGCACGCAGGAGGAAAGAGATCGAAGTGCCGTATAAGTTCAGCACGTATGTTGCGATTGGCCTGGTCAACAGTATCCTAGTGAACAGAGTGTTTGTGATGATGGGACTTTGTGATTTGGGAAATTCTGTGTAATTTCTCAGTGTTTACAGGCAAGTTTGTTTTTTTGTTTCAAACAGAGATCACGATTCTCTCACGATTCTGAACGGACAACCAAACAAAATAACAATTTACTAGAGGTTTTGACAAAATGTTAATTACGGTAGTCTATTTAAAAATTTGGGTGAATGAATGTTGTTGTTGTTTTTTTTTTAACAAATCTCTTGAATGAATGATTCAATGACTAATTCATAAATACTTCACTTGTTTCATCACTGGATAAATCAGCATTTTTTGAACAAATCTCTTTAATGTATGATTCAATGACTCATTCATAAATATTTCACTTGTTTCATTACTGGATAAATCATCATTTTTTGAATGAATCTCTTTAATGTATGATTCAATGAGTCATTCATAAATACTTCACTTGTTTCATCACTGGATAAATCAGCATTTTTTGAATGAATCTCTTGAGTGAATGATTCAATGACTCATTCATAAATACTTCACTTGTTTCATCACTGGATAAATCAGCATTTTTTGAACAAATCTCTTTAATGAATGATTCAGTGACTCATTCATAAATACTTCACTTGTTTCATTGCTGGATAAATCAGCATTTTTTTAAACAAATCTCTTTAATGTATGATTCAATGACTCATTCATAAATATTTCACTTGTTTCATTACTGGATAAATCAGCATTTTTTGAATGAATCTCTTTAATGTATGATTCAATGAGTCATTCATAAATACTTCACTTGTTTCATTACTGGATAAATCAGCATTTTTTGAATGAATCTCTTGAGTGAATGATTCAATGACTCATTCATAAATACTTCACTTGTTTCATCACTGGATAAATCAGCATTTTTTGAACAAATCTCTTGAATGAATGATTCAATGACTTATTCATAAATACTTCACTTGTTTCATTACTAGATAAATCAGCGTTTTTTTGAATAGATCTCTTTAATGAATGATTCAATGACTCATTCATAAATACTTCACTTGTTTCATTGCTGGATAAATCAGCATTTTTTGAAAGAATCTCTTGAATGAATGATTCAATGACTCATTCATAAATACTTCACTTGTTTCGTTACTGGATAAATCAGCATTTTTTTAAACGAATCTCTTTAATGTATGATTCAATGACTCATTCATAAATACTTCACTTGTTTCATTACTGGATAAATCAGCATTTTTTGAATGAATCTCTTGAGTGAATGATTCAATGACTCATTCATAAATGCTTCACTTGTTTCATTACTGGATGAATCAGTGTTTTTTTTTTTTAAACAAATCTCTTGAATGAATGATTCAACAACTCATTCATATATGCTTCACTTGTTTCATTACTGGATAAATCAGCGTTTTTTTTTTACAAATCTCTTGAATGAATGATTCAGTGGCAAATACATGTTTTAAACGGTCACTTGTTGCCACCTACTGGTGTATCGATGTAATCAATATAATCGTTATTATACTTTCAAAAGGCGATTTGCTCTATTTTGATCGCTACCATAGACATCAGTGTTTATATCCGAACTATAAACTTTTATCCCAGTTCTGATGTATAATTGTAACAAAAATAACAAAACTGTCATTGAAAAGACTGCTTGTAAAGCCGTTTCATACCTATACATCTTTCTCCGGATCAGCGACAGTGCAAACGCAGATTTGAATGTTCCGGTGTGATTTTGTCAAAGGTTTAATAGACACAGGCGAATCATTGTCGTTTAGGAGTATGAGATTGCGTGGGTGTTTGAATCGAGATCGCAATATTTTAACGATTAATCGTGCAGCTTTTTTTCTCAGGGAGAAATTCACATTAGTCTTTGTCCAGAAATGGCTAGCACATTTAACTTCTCATATTAAACAGGATTTGTTAAACCTACTAGATTTTTACTAACACATAAGT
Organism: Coreius guichenoti; assembly: GCA_039654105.1. Taxonomy (NCBI): domain Eukaryota; kingdom Metazoa; phylum Chordata; class Actinopteri; order Cypriniformes; family Gobionidae; genus Coreius; species Coreius guichenoti. The sequence continues at coordinate 36,312,830 of CM077174.1, forward strand.
GCTTTGACTGCCTCAACTCTATGAATATTTGTCCTACTAGTATTTTTTTACCATATAGTTATGCATTTGATATTTATTACAAAATACTAAAGAACATAATTAGTACTTGTTATGACATTCAGAATGTGTGTTTATGAGCTTTTACAGATGTGGTGAAGGAAATGAATAAACACAGTAAAAACGGCTTTGAGAAAGCGTCTTCCCTCTGCCTCTATTTCTCAATCTGTTTGTTTTGCATTTTTAAAGTGTTGATGTGCTGAGGAGTGTTTGCTCTGTAGACGGTTTAACAGTTCATGACAAACACTACAGAAACCACAAACACGCCTCTCCATGTAGCCACAAACCCTCACAAATGCAGTGTACACACACAGACCATCCTTCCACACACAACATAAAGCTCATCATAATAGCCTCTAATCACTGTTACAATTGTAGTTCAGACACTGAAGACATACACATTCAGACACACCGGCTTTTCACATATTTAGAACAATATTAAAGTCATTAAATATATGAAACAACACAAATAGAAGTATGGGAACCTATATATACCATATAAACAGAAGCTTTTAGTGTTTTAATATCATGAAACCCATATGTTCAGTCAAACGCATGCAAACGTTTGTCTGGTACTGTATATCTGCTGGGAATCAGGTGGAGCCGCCTCTCGTGCACTGACCTGTCTGATCCCCTGTTAAACCAGACACTTCCTCTCACCTGCCATCTCAAACCACACACACACATTTTGGCTTGTTAATCAGTGATCTGGACTGTTTAATGATTTACAGCTGAAATATATTCACATACACAAGACACTTTAAATATACCTGTGATTAGTTGTAGTTGACAGCAGAGACAGGCGTTCTAGCATGAGTGCTGTTGGAGTTGTTTAACACTGATACACATACCGACATGCTCAACATGCTTTTAACAGATATACAGGTAAACACACCTTCATTCTTCGTTCAGCCATGATAAGATCCATTAGCTCACTGTCTCAGTGTTATTTACTGCCTACGTGAGTCTGTGATTCCTCTTCTGTGAGGAGGGTGAAAGGAACATGGTAACTCCTTTCATCATGAAGATTTTAGGTTCAAATTAATATTATTGTATAAAGGAAAGTGTATCATTTAGGTGCTATAGCCTAATTGGTCTTGCCAATTTTTATATATTTTTAAAATCTATCTGTCCATCTGTTCTTTTATCTATCTATCTATCTATCTATCTATCATCCATCTGTTTGTCCGTCCGTCCATCCACATATCCATCTATCTATCAATCTATCGCTCTGTCCGTCCATCCATCCATCCTATTGTTTAACCCTTGTAAGACCTTTTGTGTTCCCAGTCAAAAATGATCAGCCTTTTAAAAATAGCTTGTAAATCGATTATGCTACATTATCACCAAATACTGGATTCAATCTTTTTGTCATCTTGCTTTCTTTCAGTTAAGACAGGTTTTGTATTCATTTTTGGAAATGATTGATTGTAGGTCTCATTGATCTGCGCTTATGCACCTCAGTTTTTGAGTGAAAAAAAAGCATTATTGTGGATACATTTGTCAATATTCAACAAAATATGGGAAAAAAAAATGCAGTTTATCACACTAGTGTGCTTTAATGTTTAACCAGGAAGTTTGTTTTGAAATGCTTTTATTTTGTACAAAATGGAAGTGTCACACTTGTGGTGTTCCTGGTCAAAAATGACAGGCCTACGAAAATAATCGCTTATAAATCTCTCATTATGGTACATTATCACCAAATATTGGATTCATTCACTTGTTTTCTTTCAGTTATGACAGGTTTTGAATTTAATTTTGAAACTGACTGATCATAGGCCTCATTGGAATCACAAATTACAAATATTCTCAAAAAAATTTGGGCAAGTAGTTATACCCTGGGTGAGCAAAATCAGTAAGTTTTAGTCCAATACAATATTGTTAACTAGCATTTTCAGAAGAAAAAAAAAAAATCCTTGCTTGATATACACCAAATACATGCAAAAAACAACAAATGTTGACAGTTTTGGTTTATTCATCCATATTTATTTGTTTTTATGTTGTAAAATGTGCTGGACACAGACATACAGCCGTGATGTTTAATATATGAATAACATACTAGGAAGACAAGCTGAGGTTTATTAAAACAGTGATTTATTCTAAACATAACTCATTCTCCTAAAGATAATCAGCCAGTAATGTGTGGATGTAGCTTCTGAAGGAGGAGCCAAGGCATTGACCAAAACTGAGGGGTGTGGCTAAGATAATTTGCATTATGACATCACAGGAAGGGCTCTATGTCGATATCGATGGCAGAACAGGGCATGGTCAGCTCAAAACGACTGATGACATCAGGGTGAAGGACCCCGAGGTGTCCGATGCTTTTGCCACGTGAAAAGATCTCAGCACAGCGGCCAGGGAAGAAGGTGGAGTCTGTAAGAAAAATGATAAATTAAATAGCACTCTTAATCTTTAGAACAAGGTTTTTTTTAGTATTATTAAGGAGTGACTATTTACACTAACTCCACCTACTGACGTCTGGTCGGGCCAGAGAAAATTAAAGAGGATGCTGAATTGTCAACAGTAGAAATAGTGAAGGGGTAAGACACATGGCAGAAAGTTTTGATGCAAATCGACCCGAGTTCGAATCCGCCTTTTGCCAAACTCGCTCTATTCTCTTTTCCCATCACATATCAGATCGGAAAGGCATTTATTTTCGATAAAAATGAAGAAAATACTCTAACGTGTGTTTAGTAATAAAGTGTTTAGGGTTAGCAGTAGGTGTAGGGAGGGCTTTATTGTCCCAATAATGCGGCATCCATTTAATAATTTAAATCATAAAAATCATTTACCCTCTGTTGTTATTATTGCATACCGTTTCATGTACAACAACACTGAGGTGCAAATAGTATCTGCAACTATTTATAAGTATAAATAGCATCTAACTACTGCTTACACTCAGCCTATTGTGAAGAAAATACTGATAGAATCTATTGCTATCCTTCCCTCGGGTCATTTTGACCCGAAACTCTTTTTTTTTTTTTTTTTTTAAATAATAAAAAAATTGAGTGTTCATCGGAGTGGTCCAAGACCCTAGGAATTTTGTCGTACTTGAATACACACAAAAGAAATTAACTGGATTTCCACAAGAGGTCGGCAGAGACACCCAATGTAAGATATTTGAGCTGAATTAAAAGGGTTATGCATGAAATTGAGAGTTATTTTGAATTTAAAGTTAAAAGAATGTGCTTAAATTATTTATTTATTATTTATTGATAAAATCTAGTAATTTAAAGATACATAAAATAAAAAAATCTCCAAAAAATTGCATTAAAAAATATAAATATTAAAATAAAATATATAAAAAATAAAAATATTATCAAAATGAAATAAAATTAAGTACAATTTTAGGGCTTCGGGTCATTTTGACCCATGAGGGAAGGATTTGTTACAAAGTGTGAGGGAGGGATGCTTAGTGCAAATACCCGCTATTATTATTAGTCAACTTCGGTTATATTCATTACCATTTTTTTCTTCTTTATTTTAAATTTTTCACTTAATATTTATTTTAATGAAAGAAAACAATTTGTTGGTTTCATGACATTTTAAACTGTCTCTTTAAGTCTTTTCCATCCAAAATAAAATGAGGAAATGAGCATCTGACTGTCCAGTCATAAAAAAGTCCCAATAAAAGAACTATAACACTTCCCATTTACATTTTGCTGACCTACTGCTCGCACATAAACGCTATTAAATATTAACCACTAAAATAAATCTTTGAATATGACTCAGAGCTCATAAAACACAGACTGTGTGCACAGACTGATCTCACTCAAAGGATCAGAGGAAGGATGTCGACTTTTAACATTAATGACTCACCCTCTGCCGCTTGGATGTGGTATCCTTGGTTACGGCCTGGTTTGACATCCAGCAGCTGCATGACCCGGTCCAGAAGTCCATGGATGACTTCAAACCCCGGGCTCTTGTTGTAGTAAACGGCACAGAGACGCCTGTTGTTACGGGCTCCTACGTCTGCGAGACAGATCAAGTTCAGAGACTCTTTATTAGCATGCATTACTTGATTTGAGGACGTCAAACACACCTTTTGTTTCATCCTTCAGGACGACGTCTGAAATCTCGAACAGTTTGAGAGGAAGGGGCATCTTCCTGTTGGCAGCGGCCGTTTTCAGGAGGCCAGCAAGAAGAGAGGTGCGCGCCACCTAGAGGCCCGTATGGTTTAATTAGTCCGAGTTACTACTAACTGATTTAAACTTGCAAAAGCACTCACTAATGGACAAATGTGAGAGATGCTAATCAGATCCATAAAGTTTTTTTTGTGGATGGTGTGTGTTACCTGAAACTCTGCAGTCTTTGGGTTAGAGATGTGGACTGCTCTGGTTTCTGCTATGTTTTTCCCGAGTTTATCTGCGATATCTTCTTGTGAACACTGCAGAGAGAGGGGAAAAAGGCTATTTTAAAGGAAAACAAGATAACACAAATAATGCAAAGACAAAAATAAAATAAAATGAACTATGTTGTCCTCGTGGCTGAACGCAAAAACAAATATACACAATCAATGTTGTAATTTGTTTGCGACTCAGACTTATATAAGCAGTCCTTTAAAGTTGGCATGAAATGAAAAATCTATTTTCTAAATGCATGTTATTGATAATTTTTTGAAAGTATATTTATTTATTTTTGTTGACAACACGTTGGACATTTTTTTTGTGTCCAGTGCATCTCAAAATCATTCAATAGTCCATGTCATTTTTTCTTATTCGATACTAATTTATTATATATACACTCACCTAAAGGATTATTAGGAACACCTGTTCAATTTCTCATTAATGCAATTATCTAATCAACCAATCACATGGCAGTTGCTTCAATGCATTTAGGGGTGTGGTCCTGGTCAAGACAATCTCCTAAACTCCAAACTGAATGTCAGAATGGGAAAGAAAGGTGATTTAAGCAATTTTGAGCGTGGCATGGTTGTTGGTGCCAGACGGGCCGGTCTGAGTATTTCACAATCTGCTCAGTTACTGGGATTTTCACGCACAACCATTTCTAGAGTTTACAAAGAATGGTGTGAAAAGGGAAAAACATCCAGTATGCGGCAGTCCTGTGGGCGAAAATGCCTTGTTGATGCTAGAGGTCAGAGGAGAATGGGCCGACTGATTCAAGCTGATAGAAGAGCAACTTTGACTGAAATAACCACTCGTTACAACCGAGGTATGCAGCAAAGCATTTGTGAAGCCACAACACGCACAACCTTGAGGCGGATGGGCTACAACAGCAGAAGACCCCACCGGGTACCACTCATCTCCACTACGAATAGGAAAAAGAGGCTACAATTTGCACGAGCTCACCAAAATTGGACAGTTGAAGACTGGAAAAATGTTGCCTGGTCTGATGAGTCTCGATTTCTGTTGAGACATTCAGATGGTAGAGTCAGAATTTGGCGTAAACAGAATGAGAACATGGATCCATCATGCCTTGTTACCACTGTGCAGGCTGGTGGTGGTGGTGTAATGGTGTGGGGGATGTTTTCTTGGCACACTTTAGGCCCCTTAGTGCCAATTGGGCATCGTTTAAATGCCACGGCCTACCTGAGCATTGTTTCTGACCATGTCCATCCCTTTATGACCACCATGTACCCATCCTCTGATGGCTACTTCCAGCAGGATAATGCATCATGTCACAAAGCTCGAATCATTTCAAATTGGTTTCTTGAACATGACAATGAGTTCACTGTACTAAAATGGCCCCCACAGTCACCAGATCTCAACCCAATAGAGCATCTTTGGGATGTGGTGGAACGGGAGCTTCGTGCCCTGGATGTGCATCCCACAAATCTCCATCAACTGCAAGATGCTATCCTATCAATATGGGCCAACATTTCTAAAGAATGCTTTCAGCACCTTGTTGAATCAATGCCACGTAGAATTAAGGCAGTTCTGAAGGCGAAAGGGGGTCAAACACAGTATTAGTATGGTGTTCCTAATAATCCTTTAGGTGAGTGTACATACAGTTCCAAGAAAAAGTATGTGAACCGCTTGCAGAATCTGTGAAAATGTGAATAATTTTAACTAAATAAGAGGGATCATACAAAATACATGTTATTTTTTATTTAGTACTGTCCTGAATTAGATATTTTACATAATTTTTTTTACATATAGTCCACAAGACAAAAAAAAATAGCTGAATTTATTAAAATGACCCGTTCAAAAGTTTATGAACCATTGATTCTCAATACTGTGTGTCGTTACCTGGATGATCCACGGCTGTTTTTTTGTTTTGTGATGGTTGTTCATGAGTCCCTTGTTTGTCCTGAGCAGTTAAACTGCCCAATGTTCTTCAGAAAAATCCTCCAGGTCCTGCAAATTCTTCAGTTTTCCAGCATCTTTTGCATATTTGAACCCTCTCCAGCAGTGACTGTATGATTCTGATATCTTTTCACACTGAGGACGATTGAGGGACTCAAACACAACTATTAAAAAAGGTTTAAACATTCACTGATGCTCCAGAAGGAAACACGATGCATTAAGAGCCGGGGGGGGGGGGGGTGAAAACTTATTGAATTTGAAGCTCAAGGTAAATTGTACTTAATTTGTCTTCCGGGAAACATGTAAGTATCTTCTGTTGCTTCCGAAGGATAGTACTAAATGAAAAAAAATATATATTTAAACAAAATAAGAACAATTTGGACATCTTCATCCTGTTCAAAAGTTTTCACCCCCCGGCTCTTAATGCATCATGTTTCCTTCTGGAGCATCAGTGAATGTTTAAACCTTTTTTTAATAGTTGTGTTTGAGTCCCTCAATCGTCCTCAGATCTCAAAATCATACAGTCACTGCTGGAGAAGGTTCAAATATGCAAAAGATGCTGGAAAACTGAAGAATTTGCAGGACCTGTTGGATTTTTCTGAAGAACATTGGGCAGTTTAACTGCTCAGGACAAACAAGGGACTCATGAACAACCATCACAAAACAAAAAAACAAAACAGCCGTGGATCATCCAGGGAACGACACGCAGTATTGAGAATCAATGGTTCATAAACTTTTGAAGGGGGTCATTTTAATAAATTCAGCTATTTCTTTGTCCTGTGGACTATATGTAAACATTTTTTAATGTAAAATATCTTATTCAGGACACTACTAATTAAAAAATAACGCATTTTGTATGATCTCTTTCATTTAGTTAAAATTATTCACATTTTCACAGATTCTGCAAACGGTTCACATACTTTTTCTTGCAACTATATATATATAAATTAGTATCGAGTAAGATATTTAATTAATTTATTTTTTTTATATAATAAATAAATAAATATAATGAATCCTGAATGAATTTCCAGAAGAAAACATCTGTTGCTACTTCCTTTTCATGAATCAGTCAACACATAACACTGAACAAATAGGGCTGGGTTGTCAATATCGATTAAACCGTTTTAATCTATCTTCGTTTGGATGAACCAATATGGATTCTTAAACGACAAAACCAATCTTTTAGTCTATACTGTTTTCTGTTGCGCGTCTGCCATCAAATAATTGCAATAAGCTTTGTGGTTTGTTACTTTTGATAGGAAACAAAGTCTCAGCTTTCAAATTCTGTCAATTTTATTTTGAAGTTCAAATGGCGTGACAGATCGCTGTAGCGCCTCAGTTTAAGCGGCACGTGAACTGATTATCTCTTCTTCTTTACTACTAGTTATAGCACCAAATAAACATGAATGAACATCAGAAGGTACGTTGAAAGATACAGTATAACTTAAAGAAATGTCTCATGTAATCGCTCAATCAGTGTTTCAACCGTGGAAAGGCATCAATAGGACAGATTGTAAACAATACAGTAGTGGCTGAATGTGATGTCCGGAGGGGATATTTGTTTTTAATGACCCTACAAGTTAATTAAACCATCAAAATATGAGGAAAATATATATAATTTGTAAAATATTTCAAATATGAGTGAAGAACAAAACGGTAAACTAAAATACTTGTCCGACAAAATTATTTGGCACAAACATGGGGAAACTACAGCTACAGGTTTATTTTTTCTATGCAAAACAACAACAAAATGCATAGAAAAACAAAAAGCTCACAGGAAAAAAAACATACATTGACTACAACATAATCATTTATACATTTTTCGTTGGTTCTCTCGTTTTTGCATGCTTTCATAATTTCATTGTATGAAAGCCTGGCTGAAAATTATGTCCGCACAATTTGTCATATTGCATTGCGTTATCACAAATAAAACAACTGACTCCAAGAACAAATATAAGCATATGTTTTTTTAATAATATTTGCATAAAGGGTGAAGATGTCAATTTTCCTATAGGTCGGACGTCACTTTTGACCACTACTGCATGTACATAAACTCAGTCAGCTAGAAAAATATCTTTAGAGGAGCATTTTCCAAACTATGTGCACTATATTTCATATTTATTATATTTTACTCAACCTGTTAGTTGTCTTATTTAATGCATGTTTAAATATCGTAAAAATAAGTGTTTTTATGAAAGCAACCATTTAAGTTTACATTTCAACAGCACATTGGAGACAATTATACAATTAAAAAGTTGATATAAAAACTGCCTAATGTGCAATTGAAATGTTTGCATACGTGTTTATTATATCTAAAAATAAATAGCAATTGACTTTTAACCTTTTAATATTATAGTAAGGTATCAACTGACAGGGTTTCCTGTATAGTTTACAGCATTAGTTTGCATTCCTTACTGAACCTGATATATATCCAAACACACCGATACGGAATCGAATTGAAATCAGAATCGAGGTTGTGATATGTGTTTACCCAGTCCTAAAAAAAATTAAGACAATTTACATACACAAATCTTGTAAAAACTGCCCATTTAATTCTAATGCTCAGATAGAGGGTGGAATATGGAGGGAAAATGCAAAAAATATGCTTAATATAAGAGAGAGGAGTGATTTCTAACCAGAGCGAATGTCAGAGCTTCAGTAAACCCGGCGGCTGCAAGGTCTTGCCTCAGTAACTCTGTCAGTTTATTTAGAGGGAGCTGCAAATACAAAAACACACCATAACATCAGCACTGAACCTTTAAAATGATCTCAGTGTAACTGCTCAGAATGAATGTTTTTCGGGCGAACCTGATTGGCTACTGTGTACGTGCGTGGTGTGCTCCTGATGATGTTGTTAAAGCCGTACGCTATGGCAGCATCCTCCATGATGTCACAGGCGTGGATGACATCAGAGCGTGTGGGCGGGATCTCAACCTGAATCTGATCGGCCTCACCGCTGACCTCCGACTTCAAACACATCCGGGTCAACAGCTGAGCGATGCTTTCTGCTGATTCACTGAGAAAGAGCACAGAGAGTGTAATCAGTGCTCAATCTACTGACCGAACCTGAGAAAGGAAGAAGTTAAAGCTCAAACTCCGTTCCTGATGGACAACTGTCCGGCAGAGTTTAGCTCCAACCCAAATCAAACACACCTGAAGCAGCTAATCAAGGGGTGTGTCCGAAATCGCCCCCTATACCCTCATTCACTATTCCCTACATTAGTCCACTAATATTGTCCACTTGAAGGAGTGAATGAAAACAAGTGAATTCGGACACTGAGTGCGCTGGAAGGGCTGCCGCTTTTGCATAGTTTATGCTTGCTTTTTTATAATCATTTGTAACTTAGCAACCCCAGAAGTAATGAAAAGATTTATCTTAAACGCTGTCATGGAAACTAGTATGAAACATCTTCTGGTCAGACGCGGGAATTCATTCGGCACGACCCTCACAGTGCATTATGGGTACTCTCCAGCCATTGAGTGTACATCGGTTGTACACTCGTTATTGCGGTGCATTATGGGATTGAATGAGTGCACTCGATAACGCCCACTATGGTTTCGGACACCACTACAAATGGCTGTCGCTTCATATAGTGCCCTATTTAATAATAATAATTCGTTACATTTATATAGTGCTTTTCTCTGCTCTCAAAGTGCTTTACACGAAAGGTGGGCATCTCTTCAACCACCACCAATGTGCAGCATCCACCTGGATGCGACGGCAGCCATAGAGTGCCAGAACGCAAATCACACACCAGCTTATTGGTGGAGAGGAGACAGAGTGATGAAGCCAATCAGTATATGGGGATCATTAGGAGGCCATGATGGACAGTGGCCAAAGGGCAAATTTGGCCAGGACGCCAGGGTTACACCCCTACTCTTTTTTTTTTTTTTTTTTTTTTTTTTTTTTCTTCTCGAAGGACATCATGGGTTTTTTTTTAATGACCACAGAGAGTCAGGACCTCAGTTTAAATGTCTCATCCGAAGGACAGTGCTTTTTGACCATATAGTGTAGCGTCCCCATCACTATACTGGGGCGTTATGACCCACACGGACCACAGGGTGAGCGCCCCCTGCTGGCCTCACTAACACCAGCAGCAACCTAGTTTTCCCAGGAGGTCTCCCATCCAGGTACTGACCAGGCTCAACCCTGCTTAACTTCAGTAGGCAAGCAGTCTTGGGCTACTTAGTGATGTGGCTGCTGGCAATTTAAGGGTATAGGGTGCGATTTCGGACACAGCCCTAGAAACTTCCAAGCAGGTGTTTTGGAACTGGTTGGAGCTAAAGACTGCAGGACAGTGGCCCTCCAGGAGCGGATTTTGACATGAGCTCTAATGAGACCAAACGTTTAAAATGTGCTTACTCGATCCCAACTTTTTTGTTGATGAAGTCCCCAGACAGTGTCTCCGTCCTGTACGCCAGCTCCTAATGTCAGCAAATAACAGAACGAGTTACAAAAGAGACCATTTATTTTAAGCTTTGTTCCTTAAAGCCAAGAGAATGTTATTTTTAATCTTGGTTTAATATTTAGTCCTGTATACAAGTTAAGCTCTATCAACAGCATCTGTAGCACAAAAATTATTTGGACTGTTTGGAATAATAATAATAATAATAATAATAATAATAATAATGCTTTCATTCAGCAAGGATGCATTAAATTGATCAAAAGTGACAGTAAAGACATTAATAATATTACAAAATATTTCTATTTCAAATAAATGCTGTTCTTTTGAACTTTCAATTCATCATATAATCCTGAAAAAAAGGTATCACAATTTCCACAAAAATATGAAGCAGCACAACTGTTTTCAACATTGATAATAATCATAAATGTTTCTGGAGCATTAAATTATACTGATTTCTGAAGGATGATGTGACACTGAAGACTGGGGTAATGATGCTGAAAATTCAGCTTTGATCACAGGAATAAATTACAGTTTACTATATATTCACATAGAAAACAGATATTTTGAATTGTAATAATATTTCACAATTTTACCATTTTTACTGTATTTTTGGTCAAATAAATACAGCCTTGGTGAGCAGAAGAGATTTTTTTTCAAAAACAATAAAAAAAAAAATCTTTCTGACCCCAAACTTTTGAACAGTACTGTTTCAGTACTAATTTTTTCTATATTTATTATATATTGTTTATAAATGCTGAAAAAGCTGTAAAGTTGTCCTTATCAGATGACACTACTTGTCTAGGTGAACTGGGTTTGTGCAACTGCTGTAGTTCCTGTGGGTCGCATGGATCCTCGCATGGATATTGTGTGAAAGTTACATGATCATGACCGTCAATAGAGCTCAGCTTGTATTTCACATGACATATTCCATTCATTTTGGTGTAGTTGTGTGGTTAGTTCAGAAAATTATATTGTATATACTATATTATAATTACTATTAAGTTTAAAAACTGAATACATACAGGATACACACACAATCTGCCATCAGGATAAACAACCTCTGCCTCCTCAACCCTGAGTAAAGAGACAAGCACATCTCAGAACTGAACAACATTCTGACTGGGTGAATGAAAACTGGAGACGCTATAAAACAATAACAACAGTACTCACGTGAACGGCTCCTCGCAGTATTCACTAAACATGGTCACTATCATGTCCAGCGTGATCTTTGCCTGCAAACACACACAGAAAAAAAGCATCTTGTAGTTCAAACAACCAATCACTCAGGCTACAGAGATTACAATATACATGTATACTTATACACACTGTATCCTTTTCCAGGATTCTTTGATGAATAGAAAGTTTATTTGTAACAATATAAACATATTTACTGTCACTTTTGATCAATTTAATGCATCCTTTCTGAAAAAAAGTATTAGTGAGCACGTTTACACGTACACCAATATGCGGATAACTACCAAAAATCAGTTAGTTTAAATAACCCGATTTACATGCAAATAAATAACTGCGTTTACAAGACTATTAAAAAGAACAGGTTATTGCCCGGTGGTGATGTCAAAACGTAAGCATCCATGTATTTCACTGTTTGTTAAGCGAGTTGTGGTGTTAAATAAAACATTAAAGGTGCAGTGTGTAGTATTTGAGGATCTATTGACAGAAATCCAATATAATATACATAACTATGTTTTCAGTGGTGTTTAAAGACCTTACATAATGAACCGTTATGTTTTTATTACCTTAGAATGAGTCATTTTTATCTACATATACCGCGGGTCCCCTTACAATGAAGTCGCCATTTTGCGCCGCCATGTTTTTCTACAGTAGCCCTAAACGGACAAACTTGTCTACAGAGTGCTAGCTACTCTCTGCTGTCTTAGACGACGACATCTTTGTCCTATGTCGGCCACCGTAGCTTTTCTATGTGCTTCGAAAGGGAGGGGTGAGCGGTGGGCGGTTGCAATTCACAACCTCACAGCTAGATCCCGCTAAAATTTACACACTGCACCTTTAAAAAAAACAGAGTAATTGGGTCAAGAAAAATCGAAACACTCGCTGTGGCTGGATGTGCTTAAATCTGCCATATAAGGATGCTTTCCTGTCACATATCACACACACACTTCAATAAGCGAAAGTACGCCGGGCGAATTCGGGCTAATGGGCAAAAATGTTTTATTCTTAAGCCACTTATGACCTTACACCGATAAAGGAAAACGGTTAAACGCGTTTACATGACCACACACGCTGTCGGCTTATTAAGCATAATCGGTTTAAGAATGCACTCAATTTCTTAAAAAAAAAATCTTACTCACCCTATACTTTTGTACAGTAATGTAATTATTACAAATGATACCTATTGAGGTCTGAATGCATCGGTTAACAGAATCTAAGCTTATATTTGATGTCAGTAAAGCGGTTTACCTTTGTAAGGTCTGTGGCCGTGCACTCAATGAAAACGTTCTTTGTGTTTAATGAGATTTTGCTGTGGTTTCCTGGGAGAGAGAGAGAAATACAAAACTTAAAACCAACAGATCTATCTGCAGAACAAAATCACCAAGCTTAAAGATGAATTTGTGCTCCTGTGAAAACATATGCATAACTCACCATTGATGATAGGAGGCATCGACAGGACGACTCCATTACTGTCATATATGATGGGGTAGAGAGGTTCGCTCTCGATGATATGCAGGTAGTGCCTCAGATGACTGTCAGTCTACAAGACATTAAATATATTCATAAAAGATTTCAGCAGTCACTCCAACTAGCCACTTTGGCGGGTTGAATTTTATACATAATATATACATTTTTCAATTGTAGTCTTTTAAAAAGGCACCTGAAATAATAAACTAAGTGGAATGTAATGCAGTGTAGTAAAATATCAATTTTTTTCGATACATATCGATATCACTAAAACGCTTCCAATACTCAATTTCCACAGAATAGATACATGATACCAGCTGCTCTTTCTTGCTCTCTCATCTCTCCGACAGCGAGTGATTTTATTTGCTCTGGGTAAATATTGTTGCTGTTACAGGGCTTGAATTTCAACGTGGTATTGAGTAAAATTATGTGCAATTTTACTCATTACCGCAGATTTTGTGCTAACACTCAAAATGCGTGCACATAAAGCCGCCTCTCAGCACTAAATGTAGTTATTTTTCGCTGCTTATTGCGCTTAAACAGTCAAATACACAATAATAATATCAAAATGCCGGTCTTGGCAAGTATTCACGTAAACAGTCAGTTATGTTATAGGTGAACAAACAGTTGAGAAAGAAAACGCATGTGTATAATGGATCCGTGCGTCAGGTCTTAAAGTGACAGCAGCCTAATATACCTGCCGTTCAAAAGTTTTCAATTGGTAAGTTTTTTTTATGTTTTTAGAAGAAGTCTCTTATGCTCACCAAGGCTGCATTTATTTTATAAAAAAAAAAACAAACAAACAAAAAAACAGTAATATTGTGAAATAATATTAAAATGTAAAAGAACTGTTTTCTATTTGAATATATTTTAAACTGTAATGTATTCCTGTGATCAAAGCTGAATTTTCAGCATCATTACTCCAGTCTTCAGTGTCACATGATCCTTCAGAAATCATTCTGATATGATGATTTGCTGCTCAAGAAACATTTATGATTATCATCAATGTTGAAAACAGTTTTGTAAAACTTTTTTTTTTTTCAGGATTATTTGATGAATAGAAAGTTCAAAAGAACAGCATTTATTTTAAATAGAATCTTTTGCAACAGTATAAATGCATTTACTGTCACTTTTGATCAATTTAATGCATCCTTGCTGAATAAATGTATTAATTTCTTTAAGTTCTTTCCCAAAAAAAAAAATTCTTACTGACCCAAAACATTGAATGGTAGTACAATGTTACAAAAGCTTTCTATTTCAGATAAATATTCATATTCAATTCTATTCTATTCATCAAAGAATCCTAAAACAAATGTTTTCCACAACTGTTTTCAACACTGATAATAATCATAAATGTTTCTTGAGCATCAAAACAGCATATTATACTGATTTCTGAAGGATCATGTGACTGAAGACTGGAGTAATGATGCTGAAAATTCAACTTTGATCACAGGAATAAATTACATTTTAAAATAAATTTAAAGGTGCAATGTGTAAATTTTAGCGGCATCTAGTGGTGAGGTTGTGAATTGCATCACCCACCGCTCACCCCTCCCTTTCGGAGCGCTACGGGGGCCGACACAGGACAAAAATGTCGTTGTCTGAGAGAGCAGAGAGTGACTAGTGCTCTGTAGAGAAGTTTGTCCGTTTAGGGCTACTGTAGAAAAACATGGCGGCACAAAATGGCGACTTCACTGTAAGGGGACCCGCGGTGTATGTAGATAGAAATGACTCATTCTAAGGTAATAAAAACATAACGGTTCATTATGTGAAAACATAGTTATGTATATTATATTGCATTTCTGTCAATAGATCCTCATAAATACTACACACTGAACCTTTAAATAGAAAACTGTTATTTTACATTTTAATAATATTTCACAATATTACTGTTTTTTTTTTTTGTTGCATTTTTAATAAAATGAATGCAGCCTTAAAAATTATGCAACATTAAAAATCTTACCGATCAAAAACTTTTGAACGGCAGTGTACCTGCTGCCAAATTATGAGATCATCCATCCATCCATCCATCCGTCCGTCCGTCTATCTATATACTGATTTGTCCTTAACAGCCAATCAGATCTCACCTTATAGAGACTCATGAGCTCAGTGGCGGTGTACTCTTTGCTCTGATTGAGCGGTTGGAAGCGGATGTCTGCGGGCGGTTTGGCTGTGTAGGTGAATGGTCCGGAGATGGTGTCCAAATCATGAGTTCCTATGGCAACTAGCGTCCTTTTCCTGATGAGAGAAGAGCACAGTGATAAAACATCAGAATTTGCTGTGAAACTTCTCATAATAAAGCAGCGAGTATGTGCGTGTGGACTGGCCTGCAGACGTTCTGGTGCAGTTTCTCCTGCAGCTCTATGAAGCTGTCGTAGCGTTCCTGAGTGAAGGTGATGTTGCGCAGTACAGCGGCTACAGCGTGCGGCCTCACAGATGCCGTCTACGGGAACATGTAAGTAATATCTAATTTCAGCACGGCAACCATTACATTAATTTAAATGATCTCTCTCCATTCTTCACTATGGCTGATGGTTTCTCACTGTACTTGAGCTCTTAAGAAAATCAATATAATTAAACCTCTAAACTGAAATATGACACTGATATAAACCTCCTCAGTCATGACCAGCCGCTGAGGCTCTCCTCCATTTGCCGGACTCACACGCTTGTACCGAGGAGCATCCATCCTAGAAACACAAACAGTCCCATATCAAACACATAAAGGCATCTGACAAACAGCAGAACCACAGACACGAGTCGTACCTCTCCTTGAAGACCTGCAGACCCCTGACCAGACCCTCCAGACACAGAAGATCATAGCGGTTGGCTGGAACGTCGATCTTATACAGCACGACATCAGACGCCCCCTCTGCCTTCTCCTCTCCCTGCTCTCGGCTTATAATGTCCTTCTCTGATGTCTAGATATTGACAGACAAAGTAATGCACTGATCAGAAGCACTAACATCCATATAAACATAATGACTATATGTATAATAATAAAAAAAAATGATATACTATTATAAAACAAATGTCTGATTTCTGTAATGCTATTATAAATACAAATTTTGTTAATTCATTATATTATTCATTATACATACATGTAGTATATGCATTTTAAAATATATAATTATATATTATGAAGAAATAAGTGTATATTACATATTGTATCTTATAGTAAGAGCAGATTTTATTATAAAATAATTGTGTATATATATATAAATATATATAAACAATGACTACATGTATAATAATAAAGAATAATTATATACCATTGTAAAACATATTATAAACATATGTTGTTATATAATGCATTATACTTGTATATTATAAATACAAATAAATTGGTATTATATTATATATTGCAACATATAGTAAGTGCGTATTTTCATAATTCTTAATATATAACATATATATATATAATGACTATGTATATTTATAAATTATAAAAAGTAATAAGTATATACTATTATAAAACAAATTATATTCTAAATATATATTTTGTTATATTATTCATAATATATATTATATAAATATAAAGACAAATAAATAGGTATATTATCAGCATGTAAACAAATATAATTTCCTATGACTTACGATTTCGTCCAGCTCGAGGCCAAACTCGAAACACAGCTCATCAAATTCTTCATCCGCTAACACACGAATACAAAAGAAAAGAAAAGAAATTACTTTAATGTCGCTTAATGATGGCGTCATCAATAAGCTTCCAGTTTGACATCTGAGTTTTTCTAATGAATGAAGAATAAAAATAACATTACAAGAAATAAAGAATTACTGCATTCACCAGACTGGAAAACTGTATATATATATATATATATATATATATATATATTAAGTATAAGACAAATTCTTAAGTGAAACTGTTAAAATCTCAGAATAATTCGAATCTGATGCAATCGCTGCGACACATTGGACAAATGTGATTGTCATTTAAATCCGTTTTGAGTCTCAATATGAATTTGTTAATTAATGATCCTAGTATAATAAATGACTTATACAGTATGATTTGTTTTATTAAGATATTTCTCCATGATTTCCACAGATGCAGACACAATGACGCTGTCATACTCACACACCCTGAGCACATTTCCCCTGCTAACAACACACTACTGAATGCGCTCACTTTATAACACTGATCAATGTTAAACACGCACTGTATGTTTGTCCCAGAGCTTCAAACAGCAGATCTCTCTTCACGCTGACTGTCGGCATGGTCGCAGCTGATGATCACCGGGGCTGATCTGATCCGGAGGACCGAGCGTCACTCCAACACTCTTTCAAAATAAAAGCCCATTTAGAACAACATAGAAAATGCCAACATTTCAACAATAAAAGTCCCAACTGGGAACTGGGTTATTAGTAAAATGATCGTTGACATGACATAGCCTACAAAAAAATCGAATTTAAAAAGGCATTTATTTTTATTTATTTCTTTAAATCCAAAGGGATGGATGACGGACGATAGATAGATGGATGGATGGATGACGGACGATAGATAGATAGATAGATAGATAGATAGATAGATAGATAGATAGATAGATAGATAGATAGATATCCTATATACTATGATACAGTGGCATAAGTGTTCAGGCTGTCGCAGTTGTTCTCCGGTCCGGTGGGCGGCGCTCTCTCCCCGCGCGCTCAACGCGTCTCGACGTTCGCGGAAGGTTGTGTTGAGTTTTTGAGCTTCTATCTCATGCGGCCTCGTCGCGATTATTCAGTTTACACATGTTTATTCGGATCCAGGAAAATATATCCAAAGATATATTGAGTTAATAACGCCCATGGACATGGATGCGGTGAATGCCTTTAACGGGGAGGTGAGTATTAGCGTTTTATTTGCCGTTTACCCTTTAGCATTAGCCGAGCGCGCGCGCCAAGCTCCTTCAAAACAATCCTTGTTTACGCGTTCATTGCTCATTAGTGGATGAATATCAGACTGTTTTTGCAATTTAAACTAATAAATAGTCAAATAAAAATCTAAATATAGTCAAGCAGATGTGATCTGAGTATGGATAAAGTTAGTTTGTTTAGTGACCTTCCACCTGTTCGTGCTGTCAAATTGCGCTTAATTAAAAATTGATTTAGCGCTCACATCACACTTCTATGTTTATACAGATGTTAAATAAGGTATATATCATTTTATATTCGTTCAGTCTAGTTTTGACTGGCTGTTGTAATAGAATTGAATGTTGTGAGATTTTCAGTGGCGCCCCCTACTGGTTCAGAGACCTGATCAACTCCACAGATGATTTAATCAAGTGCTTTAATGGTGTTTTTGAGGTTTTCATTGAGTTTGTTATGAGGTTAAGTGCATGTTGTTTTCATTTTGGTTTATGTAATGGTATTGTTTATGCTTTTCCTTTTGAGTTTGAGATTGCCAGTAACCAAGCTGAAAGTTTTGCATGTCATTTTGATCTCAGTTTGATCTTCAGTTTCTAATAAGGGGAAATTTGACATTTTCTCCTCCTCTGTAGATGTCGTCCATGATGGACATGACTCCCCCGATCTCTCGAGCCAAAATGATGTCTGTAACCAAAGCAGGAATCAAAGCTATCAAGGTGAGTCAGAACAGAAATATGGATGTTGTGAGTTTCATGAAATGTTCCTGATAAATTAGCAAGAATTAACTGACTTGTTTTATATTTCATTTTCCAATTACTTTGAGTGTGTTGATTTTATCTAAGAAAATGTTTAAAAGATTTATTTTTTATCCATGGATGAGAGAGAGAGAGAGAGAAAGATATATGGACATATGGATGGATGGATGGATGGATGAGAGAGATGGACATATGGATGGATGATAGATAGTTAGATGGACAGATGGATGGATGGATGGATGAGAGAGAGAGATAGATAGATAGATAGATAGATAGATAGAAATACACACAGATAGACGGACGGACGGAAGATGGATGGATGGATGGATTAGCTAGACGGACATATGGATGATAGATAGACGGACGGATAGATAGAAATACACACACATGGATGGATGGATAGTTGGACGGACGATTGATTGATATATTGTAATAGAAATGATTGATTGATTGTTAGAAATACACACAGATAGATAGATATTTTTATTTTTTATAGATGTATATTATTATTTTCTACCTACACAATCATATTCATGTTGATGTGGTCATGTAAACATTGTATATGGTAGAGAACTAATTATAATTTCAAATTCTCCCATTTTTTTTCTTGTCTGTTTATTGATTTTGATAGCTGATGCTGATAGTTGTTTATTGGTTTAAAAAAGTTATCTCATAGTTGTTTTTTTGATACTCACTTTAAATATACAACACTTTTTTAAAATGTTCTTTTGTGACTGAGTTTTTCTGATTCATTTGCTTTGTTAGCTTTACAAGCATGTTGTTCAAATCGTGGAGAAGTTCATCAAGAGGGTATGTAATAAACTATATATTAACGTTCTTGTACTGATGATTGCTGTTATTATGGGATGGTAAAGATTTATTTGTTTTTTTTCCTGTCAGTGTAAACCAGATCTAAAGGTCGCTGGTCTCTATGTGGTCGACTCCATTATCCGACAGTCCCGCCATCAGTTTGGCGCAGACAAAGATTTGTTTGGTCCGAGGTTTTTGAAAAACTTCACTGTAACATTTCAGAATCTTTTCCAGTGCCCAGCCGATGACAAGGTACTGAGTAACCACCTCCAGATTTTACAGTGAATATTTCTGTGCAGCCAGGTGAATTTTACTGATGGGTTTTGTTTGTTGAAATGTAGGGGAAGATATTGCGTGTGTTGAATCTGTGGCAGAAGAATGATGTGTTTGGCATGGATGTCATTCAGCCGCTGTTAGACATGGCCACAGCTCCAGTACTGCCTGTTTTAGAGAACGGAACCACAATCGCCGCCGGTAAATGCGCAAAATAAATAAATGTTTTATATTTCAGCTGGATCACATTCACTTCTATACATTTTTTTTTATTATGTGTTAACTTTTAGGTTTTGTATCTGGCCTTTTAAGTCAAAGTCCTTAGTTACACTACCTTTCAAAAGTTTGGAGGCATTAAGATTTATATATTTTTTTAAATAAGTCTCTTCTGCTTATCAAGCAGAACCTGCTTACCACAGTAAAAACAGTAATATTGTGAAATATTATTACAATTTCAATTGTGTTCAGATCTATCCATATGTCTGTTCTTCTCTTTCTCCCAGACGTTTACATTTTTTAATGTTTTATGAGACATGCAAGTGTGTGCCAACTCATGTCGTGCCGGGTAGATCAGTTCGTTAGTTCAAATGTGCGCATTTACCACGCAGTTCTGACTGGATCTCTTCCCAAATTCATAGTTTTCAGTCACATGACTGTCGCGGAGCCCTGGAGGGTAAAACAGCCATGGAACTGCAGCACAGCCTGTCAGTTTTACATATTAAAAACAAAAATATGAGAACAAGATGCAAGTTTTGGGCACTTGTGATATAGATCTGATTAAAAAGCATGACAGCACAAAAAAGAGCTCTATTCCGAAACGCGCAGCCACATACACAAGCCGTACGGGTACTGAATTGAGCTCTTTCGCGTCTGAAAGGACAAATACACACAACATTGTCAAAATGTCCGTTTTGGAGAGTATTCACGTAAACACAGTCGGTTATGTCTTAAGGGAACGTAAGCAGGGAGAAAACCGGATGTGTATCAGTGTATTGGATCCACGCATTCGGTCTTAAAGTGACAGTGACCGCCTAGTAAACCTAATGACGTCTGTGCCCTTAATATTGATCAAACAAAATACAAAGAGAAAAGCATTCACTGCTCTTTAATAGCTTTAATAAGGATTAATTATATTTAATTTATACAAATAAATATGTCTGCTTGAAAGAATAAAGAAATGATAGGTGGCAAGTTGTTATAAAGAATGCATGTATCATTCATTGAAAAGACCATGTTCTTCTTTTGAAGAAGTGGTTTTATATATAATTAAAGGGGTCATGAATTGAGAAATCAACTTTCCCTTGAGCTTTTGATATATAAAAGGTCATCGTAATATAAAAATATCCTGTAAGTTTCAGAGCTGAAAACTTCCTTGTTAGTCAAAGAAAAGCTTTTATTGACAGCTGGCTCAGCAAACGATCGATCTGCGAATGTTCTTCCCTGTGACGTCAGAGAGCAGTGAAACGCCGCCTTAACCGAAGAAGAACGCCTAATTCTGTAGCCCCACCCACCGATTCGCGCATGACATGTAATAGATAAATAACATAGGCCTACGTGGAGCTAAACCGGATCGAACTTCCAAGCAATAAACATACCGCATAAGCTTCCTTCGGATTCCAATATTAGGAATGCATGGTTGAACTTTTTTAATAAAGATCCAGCTCACGTGGGGAAGACATTGCGCGTTTGTTCGCTTCATTTCACTGTGGATTCGTTTGTAAACGAGACTGGATTTGCAGACAGAATGAGATTAAAAAAACGATGCTGTGCCTTCTTTATTGGATCTGACAGGAATGGTGCAACACACTTATGTGAGTAAAAATGTTTTTTATGTGTGATAGTATTGCATTGTTACAGATCGTTTGATATCTACGGATTATGTGTACGTGTCTAACTAAACATAACTTACCACGCTGTCACAGGCTGGAGTATCCTTTGTATTTGAGGTGTTGTTGGTTCATTGTCACTCGCAAAGCCCGACGTCCCGGGGCTAATGTATTTTCCAGTCCGCTACCGAATTGTATCACCGGCCTGCCCGATGGGCTGTCTTAAATAGTGAAATAACATTCCTTTCTTGATGTGCGTTGTTCACTCTCTTAAAAACTGCCCATTAAAACCGAGCGTTCCAGGAGCTAGGCTCAAAACCAGGGTAGAAAATAGCCTATTACTTATTCATTATGATGGTTTTGAATGTAAAAACCACGCAAACATCAAGTTGACCTTAGACAACAGTATAAAAAAATTAAAAAAGCCAGTTCATGACCCCTTTAAGATAAAGACATGTTGTTTGTCCCAGCAGTTAAATCTGTGTCTGTATTGCATGTCCAAACTTTAATATCATTCATATTAACAGATTAATAGATATTTTCTCCAGGAGTATATGATGGGGTTGGAAATTTTGGAGAAATTCTTAATATATTAAAATCTAATAAGTTAAATTGTAGTCTATTAGTTGCTGGTTTTCTGAACTTTCCATTCATCATTTATTTGAAATAGGAATCTTTTGTAACATTATACAAACCCGATTCCAAAAAAGTTGGAAAAAAAAGGGACACTGTACAAATTGTGAATAAAAAAGGAATGCAATAATTTACAAATCTCATAAACTTATATTTTATTCACAATAGAATATAGATATATCAAATGTTGAAAGTGAGACATTTTGTCATGGCAAATATTGGCTCATTTTGGATTTCATGAGAGCTACACATTCCAAAAAAGTTGGGACAGGTAGCAATAAGAGGCCGGAAAAGTTAAATGTACATATAAGGAACAGCTGGAGGACCAATTTGCAACTTATTAGGTCAAGTGGCAACATGATTGGGTATAAAAAGAGCCTCTCAGAGTGGCTGTGTCTCTCAGAAGTCAAGATGGGCAGAGGATCACCAATTCCCCCAATGCTGCGGCGAAAAATAGTGGAGCAATATCAGAAAGGAGTTTCTCAGAGAAAAATTGCAAAGAGTTTGAAGTTATCATCATCTACAGTGCATAATATCATCCAAAGATTCAGAGAATCTGGAACAATCTCTGTGCGTAAGGGTCAAGGCCGGAAAACCATACTGGATGCCCGTGATCTTCGGGCCCTTAGACGGCACTGCATCACATACAGGAATGCTACTGTAATGGAAATCACAACATGGGCTCAGGAATACTTCCAGAAAACATTGTCGGTGAACACAATCCACCGTGCCATTCGCCGTTGCCAGCTAAAACTCTATAGGTCAAAAAAGAAGCCATATCTAAACATGATCCAGAAGCGCAGGCGTTTTCTCTGGGCCAAGGCTCATTTAAAATGACTGTGGCAAAGTGGAAAACTGTTCTGTGGTCAGACGAATCAAAATTTGAAGTTCTTTTTGGGAAAACTGGGACGCCATGTCATCCGGACTAAAGAGGACAAGGACAACCCAAGTTGTTATCAGCGCTCAGTTCAGAAGCCTGCATCTCTGATGGTATGGGGTTGCATGAGTGCGTGTGGGATGGGCAGCTTCCACATCTGGAAAGGCACCATCAATGCTGAAAGGTATATCCAAGTTCTAGAACAACATATGCTCCCATCCAGACGTCGTCTCTTTCAGGGAAGACCTTGCATTTTCCAACATGACAATGCCAGACCACATACTGCATCAATTACAACATCATGGCTGCGTAGAAGGATCCGGGTACTGAAATGGCCAGCCTGCAGTCCAGATCTTTCACCCATAGAAAACATTTGGCGCATCATAAAGAGGAAGATGCGACAAAGAAGACCTAAGACAGTTGAGCAACTAGAAGCCTGTATTAGACAAGAATAGGACAACATTCCTATTCCTAAACTTGAGCAACTTGTCTCCTCAGTCCCCAGACGTTTGCAGACTGTTATAAAAAGAAGAGGGGATGCCACACAGTGGTAAACATGGCCTTGTCCCAACTTTTTTGAGATGTTGATGCCATGAAATTTAAAATCAACTTATTTTTCCCTTAAAATGTTACATTTTCTCCGTTTAAACATTTGATATGTCATCTATGTTGTATTCTGAATAAAATATGGAAATTTGAAACTTCCACATCATTGCATTCTGTTTTTATTCGCAATTTGTACAGTGTCCCAACTTTTTTGGAATCGGGTTTGTAAATTTGTGTTTGTCACGTTTGATCAATTGAATGCATCCTTACTGAATAAAAGTGTTAATTTCTTTCGACAACAACAACAAAAATCATACTGACCCTAAACTTTTGTATGGTAGTACATATATTTGGCTGAATTCTGATGTAAATACCTTGGATAGTGTTCTGCTTTTGGTCACTGTTTGATATTCATAAGAGAAGTTACTGTAACCTGTGTCATGTTCAAACTAACAGCCTGTAGTTCGCTGATCTGAGGTTTAAACTGTAGCATGATTTCTGTTTTCATTGCTTTTTGTAGTTCCTGCAGCCATGCCAATGGCAGTGCCAGAGTCAACGCCAACACCAGCTGTTGCCACGGCAACAACGGCAATGCCTGTCCCCACCGTTCAGAACCCAGTGTCCCTCACTGCAGTCGCTCAGCTCCTCCAGGGCACAGGGGGTATAGAGGTAACAGACAATACTCAACTCAACTCAAATTTTATTTATGAAGAATTTTCAAAACCATAAAAATGGACGAAAGTGCTGTACATAAATTGCTTTAAAAATCAAACAATCTGAGATTTAGTCTGAGATGTTTGCTTCAGTTACAGCAGTTGCTCCAAACACTTCAGCAGGCTGGAGGGGCGGGGTCCACTCAGTCCGCTGCCCCGCCCACCGAGCAGAAACCATCATTAGCTAAGGTAAGCCATCTGATGGTTCATTTTGACGTTATCCTCGTATGTCCACTTAAAGGGTTAGTTCACCCAAAAATGACAATTCTGTCATTAATTACTCACCCTCATGTCGTTCCCAACCCGTAAGACCGTCGTTCATCTTCAGAACACAAATGAAGATATTTCTGATAAAATCCGAGAGCTCTCAGGCCCCTCCATAGACAGCTATTTAATAATAAGCTAGCCAATGCTAAGCCGCTTTTCTGCCGTAGAACTTGGAAGTGCTGCACTGTTTACACTACGTCAACAGCGTAGGAGACTGGCACAGACGAGAAGAGATTGTTGAATAAAGTCATTATTTTTGTTTGTTTTTTGGGCCAAAAATGTATTCTCGTCGCTTCATAATATCAAGGTTCAACCACTGTAGTCACATGACTATTTTAACGATGTCTTTACCACCTTTCTGGATCTGGAAAGTGTTAATTAAATAGCTGCCTATTGAGGGGTCAGAGAGCTCTCGGATTTCATCAAAAATATCTTCATTTGTGTTCCGAAGATAAACGAAGGTCTTACGGGTTTGGAATGACATGAGGGTGAGTAATTAATGACAGAATTTTCTTTTTTGGCTAAACTAACCCTTTAAGGAATAAATAGAGTGGAATCTGGAAGATATCAGCCTTATCTTGCAGTTCTTATGCTATATAGAAACCACAGAGTAACTCATGGTTTGGAGCTGTTAATTCACTGCCTGTAACATTGTGTTTCTGGTTTGGCTCAGTCTCTGCTGGACCGATTTGATTATGATGATGAACCCGAACCTGTTGAGGAAAAGACTGAACCAGCCCCTGCTGCTCCCATTACAATGTAGGACATGATAAACTCTTGTTCCTCTCTGTTCCCATACAGTGAAATATCACTTGACCTTTTTTCCCCTTGGTATTGATTTAATATTGTCATTCTTTACAGAAACCTCCCTCCAGAATTACAGCAAGCCCTGCAAGCTCATCTTCTAAGTCAAATCGTTAACCAGGTATTTACTCTGGCCTACAGAGCTTTGAAGAATAAGGACTTGTCAAAAAATATTGTATGCAATCAATGTATTTTCTCATGTCCAGACACAGATGCAGGGTCAGATGGTGTCGCAGGGTCAGGTGGCAGCTCAGGAGTTCCCATCGATGGTTCAGACCAAGATACCAGAAAACCCTCCTCAAACCTTTGATGAGAGCATCATACAGCCTAGTACAGCCCAGCAGCCACAGGTACAGAACATCTTTACACCTTTACGAGATATTAATATCTCAAAACATCCTCACCAGTCCAATTAGAGCTCTTACTGAAATTCAAATGCTAAAACGATTTGTTCTGAACTTTTGTTCTGAACTTACTTTCTTTGACCCATTTCAGGATTCAGCCGAGACAGAACGATCGGTGCATGATGGGAGAGATCGAAGACACAGCAGACGAACAAGATCAAGGTATGTTCCGTGAGTGTGCTTGAATGTAATTGAATGTGTTTTAATAATAAAAAAGCCTCTACAATGCTAGTAAATCACTCGCATATGCGGCTACATTTTCATGCTTTTCAACTAAATAATGTTTATCATTAGCCATTGGCTAATAAATTGTTAGATTTTACTCACCAGTGTTTGAGTTAGAGGCTAAGTAAATGTTCTCATCTTCATTCTGACTTGGGCATTAGGGAGTTTTGCTCTCTCTCTTTAAAGCGCACTATTTCAATTAATCTCAATGTATTTGCAGCATATTTGATACACCGTAAACTAGCAACCGACTTGCCATCGCTTAACTGAAAGCGCTCAGTGTTTCTCTCACACACGCAAAAAAAGAGAGAGTGAAAGAATCTCACATACCACATAGAATTGACACGCTACCACTGATCTATATAGAGAACTGGATTGCTTACGATGTCGTAAAAAGTGAAGCCAACGCGCCGCCATATTGGTATTTCCTAGTAACCTCATGCGTTCTTTTGAATCAATAGGAAATTATATGATTTTACTGAGAAAACATTGCCTAAGGAGACACTGTTTTTATATCTGAAGTCTCCCTGTACATTCTTACAACACAAATGTCCTAAGCATGTAAATGGTTATTCGTTTAAAGTCGGGAATTTCCCCTGCTTATTAAAAAGTTATGCTCATATTCATTTCAGTAGTAAACACCAGATTAGCTGACTGACTAGATACTTCAGCTTATGTATTGCAAATGTCAGTGCGCATTCTGAAATCGAAATAAAGATTTGTGCCTTGTAACCTGAAATCGCCTTGTAGTGTTGTGTTTATGTATTGATGTTGTGCTGTAGTATTGTTTTTATTCATACAGTAGGCTAACTGCAAATGTTTCGTTAACAGCGTGCATTTTGAAGCAGTTAATGATTTAAACAATGGTTAAATTAATAATTAATTCAACAACATAGCATACATAGCACTTTACTCGTATGCAAACTGTAAACGCCATAAATTTGCATTGTCTTTAAGAGTCTGAAATAGATGTTGCTCAATCAGGAAATAAAATACACGCATCTTAACTTATTCAGACAAATAACGCTGACTGCTTTATTTCCAAGATTATGCATCGTAAACTTTGAATTTTAATACAATACAGTGCAATATAATAACAGATGCTTGTAATAATATTTATTGTATGGGCTATTCGAATCAATTTCTGCAGCTAAATACAGATATATGTTAATGTTTAAAATTTCCTCCATAATTATATACATAAAGAAATATTTTTTTTTGTGTTTGGTCAGTTACCTGTCTCGGCAGTGTGTAGTAGACACACCCACATCAGCGATTTCAATATATGACTTATCCTCTCCGAAAAGACCATAAACATTACAGATAACGTCTGAAGTAACAATTAATTTATATACATGTATCGTAAAACTAATCCTGTGAGACTGAGACGCTGCAGATCGGGTGATTTTTAGGTCAATGTTTTGGCTGTAAGTCAATGATGTCACCTGTCGGTAGGGAATAGTAAGATGGCCGTTCGAGCACTTCCGGTGGCTTCACCGCCTGATGGCAGTTTAGAACGCAATAAGCAATCCAATTTATATAGATCAGTGCATGCTACATGTAAATAATATTCTTTGTTGTATTTTCCTGTCAAAATTAATGGAGTTTATTTTCAATTATTCAGCCTTTAAGAACAAGAAGCAGCCACTGCCGGTTTCTCTTGTAGTGGGCGGAACTAATGTTTAAATGGCAATCTCATTGGCTAGCGCTCCTCTGTTACTGTCCCTGTTTTGATTTCAGCAAATCAGTTCGAGCGAAGGCAGAAAATGTGACTAATATTCATTAACCCAGCAGTTCATCAGACCTTAGTGCGCTTTATATTGTTGTTATTAGTAGTAGTAGTAGTATTAGTCTTATCAGTATTATTGCCAGTGTTTTTACAGAAACACTGAATGACCAACAATGTTTTAAGCACCACCAGTTCTAAGTTCTGTTAATGTTACAAATATGCATTTATACATTTTCATTCATACATGTTTACCATGTTTTAGTTCTAATTACTTAATATCATAAAAAATGCTTGATTGACTGTTAAAAGTGTACTTTCAGATCATAGCACATATGAACGTACCTTAATGTAAAAAGCTGTCATTTTACGAAGATAAGCTGATTTGGTGGACTCATTCATACATATAAATTTAATTAGGGGTGGGAATCTTTTGGTACCTCATGATTCGATTCAAATCGGTTCTTGAGGTCATGATTTGATTTAAATAGATTCTTGATTTTGAATCATTTCCATTCGATGTATGCGTAGATTTGATTTGTGGTTTACTGTTTTGTGTTCATTTTCCTATTTGACTGTGGTAGACAGTTTAATAGGTCTAGCAGAAAAAATCTCACTGAATTAGTTATGAAATTTAGTTTGTTTTTTTTCTTCCCATTTTAGTCAACCCAATGTTATAAAACCATTTTTAAGCCATTTAAATTACATACATGACTTGGAGTCTTCTGTAATAAAGCAAGGCAGGCCTGAGACAAGTAGAAAACTGGTAAATAAAATGAAAATAAATAAACAATTGGACAAATACAATAAAAAAATACAAATTATTATTATTATTATTATTATTTTCAGGTACAGTAGCCTAGTTTTATTTAACATGTCTTATGAAATACTACAGAAATTGAATAATCAAATGTGAATACTGTATAGTCTTCACTGTATGAATTAAATATAAATTGGTTCATAAAAGTGATTCAGTCAAAAGGAGTGTTTTTTTTTTTTTTTGCAAGAGTTTATTAGGCTGCTGTCCCTTTAAGAACAAATCAGGCATCTTATATACTGTTACACATCCGATTGTCTCCTAACTTTACGTTTGTGTAGGACATAACAGATGTTTACGTGAATATTCCACACAATGTGCATTTTGACATAATTGTGTGTGTGTGTGTGTGTATTTGACCATTCAAGCGCAATAAGCTGTGAAAGAGAACTCAATTCGGGATCGCATGCATCTGAGAGGCGGCATCTCTGCGAAAAAGGATTCAATGCGGTGTCCTAAAATTTACTAGCCAATGGCTACTCTATTGCCAAGGTGTGCGTAGAGGGTTGTTGATTAAATGTCAAATGTTGTGTCTCTCCAGGTCCCCACGGAGACGATCGTCATCACACTCACGCAGATCGCGGTCTGGTTCACGTTCCCGGCGAGAACGTTCGAAGTATCATCGCACACGCTCCCGATCCAGAGAGCGTCGAGGACGCTCGCCACGGGCGCGCTCAGAGGAGAAGAGAGACAGGGAGAAAGAGCGAGAGCGGCGACAGAAAGGACTTCCGTCCATCAAGAAGGAAACTCTCAGCGGTGAGACTGCCACCATATGTTACATTTGTTTCTACAGTGAAGTCTTACTACAATTTTTGTAAACATGAAATAGAATATAGATTAATAGCTATCTTTTTAGTACTGATCAACTTTTTGTCAACTTATTGTTATTGTTCTGATATGTTGTTCAGGAGTATTTTTGTTTGTTTTTGTTTTGTTGCAGTGTGCAGTACTACATTATGGATCGGACAGCTGGACAAAAAGACTCAGCAGCAGGACATCATGAGTCTGATGGAGGAGTTCGGACAGATCGAATCCATCAATGTATGTAGATCAATCATATCAATGTACAGTGTTAATGTGTTTTTGATCAAATAATGTGAATTCTATCAAAAACATAATAAAAAGACCCCAAGGTTTTGATGGGTAGTTTGAGCAGGTAAACAGTAGCTCTGCTCCAAAACATAACAAGGTGAGTGAGGCATGTTCCCAAAGCGAAGACCGTTTCTAAATGTAGGCAAGAGGCTCTGGACCTTTTCATTTCTGGTCACACTTGGTACCTTCGTAGTCAAAAGTGACCAAAGCCTTAAAATGTTTTTCCCCAGTAAGATCAATAAGTTATGAGTTTTGTTCAATAATATTTTTGGATTTATTTAGAATTTTATTTAATATTACAATAATATTTTATGATCCTATTACAGGGTTCGGGAACCTTTTTTGACCAAAGAGCCATTTTTTCATTTTTGGTTAATGCATTTTTCCAAAAGAGCCACAGTAAAAAAAATAATATAATATTATTATTAAAAAAAAATTCAACAGTAGTAATTATTAGGTCCATAGACAACTAAAAACAAACAATAAATAAGTTGCAATATGAAATTAATCTTGCAGGGCTGTGAGTTACCAACTGATGAGCATAAATCCTCCTTGTGTGTGTGTGAACACACAGTGCTTACATCTACTGTGTTTGTGAATACTCGACTTGGCATTTTGATATATTTCTGTGTTTATTTGGCAGTTTAGACGCGCAACCGAAGACAAAGGCTACTATGCTTGTCCGTGTTGCGCTCAGAGCACGCACACAGCATCCTGTCAGTAGAATTCAGTTCTCTTTCGCAACTTACCACGCTTTTAATATTTTGTTTTCAATATAAAGCACATCCCGCTTTTTTCTTTCTCATTCATTCATGGTTCATTATTAATAACTTTAAACAGTATCGTCAACTGAAATCTGCGCGGATTATCATAAATACTACACATTTATTTATCACAATTGGGTCTCTGCGGCAAAAGAGAAAGTATCAGCGGGTGAAATGTTTCGAAATGTCTCTTTCTTTCTGAAATTATATATTAAAGTTTACATAGCCTACATTTACATTTTCGCTACTTTTCTAAAAATGGTTTTCGCCATTGCCTTAAACAAGCTACGCAGCTGCTTGAATCCCAGTGCAGGAGCTGTAGGTTACCGCAGAAACGTAAGAGGTTAGTTGATTGACTCGTGACACTCGCGAACAGCACTGAACACGCACTTTGGCCGGTACAACTTGAATATTATTATTATTATTATTATTATTATAAACGTTTCATTAACTTCGGTAGGCTGTACAACAAGGGAATTGTCATTGGCTGCTTTTTTTGGCACAGAGCGGATCTCTGTTGATGTCTTTTTTTTTTTTTTTTTTTTTTTTTTTTTTTTTTTTTTTTTTTTTTTTTTAATCGATCATTTGTTGGTAAAGGGTGATCGGCCATAGGTTCCCGACCACTGTCCTATGAGCTAATATTTTTTAGAGCTGCAACAACTAATTGATAATGAAAATCATTGACAATGA
Source organism: Coreius guichenoti (assembly GCA_039654105.1). Lineage (NCBI taxonomy): Eukaryota > Metazoa > Chordata > Actinopteri > Cypriniformes > Gobionidae > Coreius > Coreius guichenoti. The sequence goes on from CM077174.1 coordinate 36,344,302, forward strand.
ATGTCATTATCGATTAGTCGCGTCTGCCCAACGTGCACGTAAAACTTCTGCCAGTTATAACGCATTTCTATGGACAAAATGTATGAAGGTAAAAGAGTAGCAAAACTCGAGAGCATGTAGATATGAATTTGAGAACTTGCACAATAAATATTTGTAGTTGTACGTTATAATTTACACACAGCTCCAATGTGAAAACCTGTAAAATAAAAATCAAAAGGAAGTTGAATGTTGAGATTTGCAAAATAGTCACAAACCTGTATTCTGAATTTGAAGCTGCAGACAAGTAGTCACAAATGTGTAAAACGCCATTCACAAAAATACAATGACAGGCAGTACAACCTCAATAAGGCACTTACATATAATATTAATACTCAGCGCAAAAATATTCATTTTCCTGAAATATGTTGTTGGACGTTAAATTTAGGTTTGAAAGTCAACATGTAATTCAAGTAACTGTAAAGTGATAACAGTGTGTAATTGAATATAAATGTACAGGTTACTGTGTCCAGAATGAATGTGTGTTGGCAAAAAGAAAAAAAAATCAAAACGTAAAAAAAATTTTTCTGTCATTTCCGACAAGAAGAGGCCCAGAGGGATAATTATATAACTAAAATGGCTACAAATAAGGCAGTATCACATGTGAAGAAGGAAGTCTCAGAATGCATTGCACTTTATGTGTATGTTTATTATTGTGTATGAGACTCAAATAGGGTTCTTATAAGGTTCCATTTCAGTTAGGATGTATTTGTCTATTTAAACAGCAAGGCTGCTTACTAGATTTTGGAACAGAGCCTGTATGTAAAGCCTGCAGGTGAAATTTGCATCTCCTCTGCAATGGAAATTTGGCTTACAGGAATACTCAAATGTAAAACTTTTTTTTTTTTTGTTGCATATTTGTGGTTATTTTTTTAACATACTATTTAAAACTATTTTAAACTATTTAAAATGTTTTTATTAAATATACTTATGTAAAATATCTTTGTTCCTGTGTAGATGATTCCTCCCAGAGGTTGTGCCTACATCGTCATGGTGCACAGACAGGATGCCTACACAGCCCTGAACAAACTCAGCAGAGGGGCTGTTAAAGTCAACCAGAAATCCATCAAGGTACCGTGTTAACCTTTTCTTCCTGTCGGCAGTTTTCATGGGTTAAGATGCCTGGTCAGGTTTATTATTGCTTATTATATGACTCTCTTGAATACATTTAGCATACAATTTTATCTAAACCAGGAACATAAGTAGGGCTGGGTAAAAAATATTGATTTCTCATTTTTAAATCCCAAGAATTGATTAGTCATCCTGTTTTCAGTTGATGAAGGAATGGAACATTGTAGAGCCCCTCAAATCCTATAAATCGCAATAAGATTTGTTACTATTCATATGAAACAAAGTCTCAGATTTCAAATTACATCAATTTTATTACAAAATTCAAAAACATAAATGCTGTTTTGGCGCTGTGGCGTGAGATCGCTCTGGCGCAGCTCAGCTCAAGAGAAGCGGCACATGAACTGATCTTCTCATCCGCCTTAATACCAGTTACAGCGCAAAATAAACATGAATGAGCATCTGAAAGTGTGTTAAAAGATAGAGTACAACTTACCGTAATCCGTATTATGTCACATGGAATCGCTCAATCAGTGTTTCAACCGTGGAAAGACGTCAGTAAAACAGCTTGTGAGCAATGTCATGTAACGTCGCATTTACCTCAGATAAACCATATCCAGTGACCATAAACTCATTAGTCAGCTAGAAAAATTAACTCTAGAGAGGAGCATTTTGCTAAATATATATGCACCATATTAGCTACATATTCATTATAATTTTTTAATGATCTTCAATATTTAATGCATGTTTGAATAAATCTGGTTTTTATGACAGCCACCATTTAAATGTTTATATTTCATATAACTTTATTATTATAAAAAAAAAATCATTGAGTGTAATTTAAGTGTTTGTACACAAATCAGTTAATTTTTACCTTCAATATTATAGTAGGCTAATGTAGTACCAACTGACTCCCATAGTTTACAGCATTAGTTATCTTCATTAGAAAATTGTACCTGATATATATCCAAAATAATCAATATTGAATCTAATCGAATTAGAATCAAAATCGAATTGAATTGCAAGCTTGTCAATCGAAATCTAATTGAATTGTGAAATTTGTGTCAATACCCAGCCCTAATAACAAGCAGGTCATCACAGAACCAACAATATTCATAGTATACAATGCCAGGATTATTAAAGAGGCATTATTATGCCCTTTTACAAAGTCTTGTTTTTGGGGTCTACTAGAGTAGGTTTTCATGCTTGAGTGTTCAAAAAAACACATTATCATTCACATATTTGACACAGTTGCAGCACCTCTCTTCACAGATTGTCAGTAATGCTCTGTTTAGTTCCTGTATAATATTCTGTGTTATTGTTAAGCCCCAGTGCACCACAAAAGGCACAACATTATAAAGCATCATCAACGCTTCGTGCACTATATTATAAGTGTTCTGAAGCCATTCCATAGTTTAATGTGAGGTACAGATGAATATTTAAGTCATTAAATTAAAGTTCACGTGAATGCTTCCCTCGGCTGCGTCTGAAAGTCATTCTCCATTCAGCTTTCTAACTGCGCGTCGCGTTCGGTTACGACAGTCAACACGATGAAACTCTCTCCAAGATGATTCAAAGTTCCTGTTATTATGCTTGATCTGTAGATAACGCTCTATGGTTTTGCATAAAATGAGTTATTGCTGTTTCTAAATCGTGTTACTTTCTACCGGGTGTCTGTTAGATCACAACACTGGACTAGAGATTGTATTGTTCTTCACACGCACGGCAACTGAAATTGTAAACTGTTAAAAGAAAAGGCTCAATAAACTATTGCATAGATGGATACACTACGCATCAATATATCTTACCTTTGTGTTTTGAACTTTTCATTTTTTTTATTTATTGCATAACAAGAACAACATACACATACAGAGGATCACAGTGTATTATTATCTATTACATTCGTAATACATTCATAATAGCATCAAAGGAAACAACGGAAAGAATAATAAAAAAAAAAAACTATACAGGGGAAAACTTACAAACAATTCCAAAAAGAAAAGGATTCAAAAATTCTATACATCCGTTCCGCTTTTTTATTTCTTGCATCTTTTAGGGCCTCAATATACTGTTTAAGTTCAATTTTAAATATAATGTTAGGTTTATTATTTGTCCATTTCTGTTTGTGTATATGGTATTTTTCATACATAATTAAGTTAACCACCAAATTTTGCTCAACTCTTATTTTTGTATAACAAAAATATATCTTTACCAGATAGTCGTTTGAACCTTTCATTGCGGACGGAGCGCTGCGCGCTGTGACTCCATGTTGCTTCAAGCGCATCATCCTGCGCACGGGATGCGCATTAGCACTTTGTGCCGCTCTGTATTGGAGCCTGTCATATTATAATACTTTTGCACAATGAAAGATTATTAATAGCCTTTCTTGTTCTGCCCTATCTATAATATGTTGCAGCATCATTAAAAAGCTGCGCTATACATTTAAAATAAATGTTTTTTTTTCTTAGTATATAGGCCCTATTTCTATAAATATATTTACTTGTTTTTCATGAATGTATTTTACGTGTAACATTTTACCAGATTTAGTGCTACACTTATTCACTTTCATTTGTTCCCCACTAAATGTTTTTTTTCCACTAAATGTTTCGATTTTATACAATTATTGTGCACTCATGATTTTTCTGAATGCTGAATTATCCACTAATCTAGTTTATCCACCATCTAGTTTATAGTAGTATTTTTGTCATAGATTGTGATTTATATATATATTTTTAAATTTGTTGTTTTTCTTTATAAAGAAGTTGTCTGTATTTAGTAGATTGTTTAAGACACAAAAGAGTGATTATCAGTTCAACACACTGAGGTATAGAAATTCTACATTGAATTTTTAAACAAAACTGCACTGGTATCGGATCGATATTGGTATTGGCTGATAACTCAGAATTTTTGGGATCGGTTCTGAAAAAATGGTATCGGTGCATCCCTATAGTTTCAACACAATAACGCAACTCAACCAGGCCCCGTCCCTTTATTTCGGTATGCAATGGGAGGAAATTATTTAAATAAGGAATACTGTGACATGTTAATTCCCTGAAGAAAGCTCAAGACTACAATGGAGGCGTTTCAGGGAGTTCAGAAACAGTGACACTGATATAGAGAAGAACTCCCACTGGAGGGGCTTTGCAGACCATTTTCATGCTCAAACAGCAACATTACACACTAAAGAAAGGTGAACATGGGAAAAAAGCATAATAGGTCCTCTTTAAACAAAAGCTAAATTCTGAAATAAACTCGATTCTGGCATTCTGTGGCTGAATATATTTGTATAATGACACTGATCTGTTAAATTGACCGATGCCTTAGAAATTGATTTCCTACCTAGCTTTGCTAGTTTTATGTCTCTCCCATCACTCTGCACTCTTTCTTCTCACATAATTTATTGGGTAAGAAGTCAATTATTCTAATTATTGTCATTTTATATGAATACACTTCCAACCGCAAAAAAATCCATTCTTTAAATGACAACCATGCAATAGTCTTCGTGTTTGTTGTTGATTACTTGTTACTTTATTGATTGTCCCAGATCTCATGTTTGCATGTGTATTAGTTTTGAATCTATGTGTGCGCAGTTGATTGACTTGTTGTCCTTGATCAGATTGCATGGGCATTGAATAAGGGCATAAAGACGGACTTGAAGAAGTACTGGGACGTGGAGCGGGGCGTCACTTATGTCCCCTGGGAGAAAGTCAAACCTGATGATATTCTGAGTCTTCAAGAAGGAGGCATGCTTGACTCTGAAACACTCAAATCAGGTAAACACTTACATATGGCCTTTCTTTACATGTACAGCTTCTAGTACATTGTTTAATTTTATTATCATCATGTTTTATTGCCTAATTTCAAGAGACATAACGTCAGTGTATGTGACATCTGTTTTTAAATGACTTTAATTTGATTTTTAGAGTGGAGAAGTGCTGTGGCCAAGCTGGCTGTGCCAGTAACAGAAGGACCTGAAGGAAAACAGGAAGATGGAGCTGCACTACCAGCGGTTTCACAGGTAAAATACGAGGGGTTTCCTACAGAACTCCTCAAGGGTGTTAGGTGTCGCGTTCAACTTTTCTGCTCTTGTTTTGTAACGTCTTCGGCATATGAGGGGCAAACAGTGTTTCTGTGTTCTTTGCTTTGCACTGACGGTTTACTGGTGCATGGTTGCCATTATTTCTGGCAAATGAAGAGCCATAGAGAACAAAATAAAGCAAGGTTAGTGTCATGACTGTCTAGTTTTCTTTCCGTGTTTCAGCGACATCGCTTTCAAGGACAGTTTTTGTCAAAACACGATCAGTCTCCCACTACTGTTCTATAGTACAGCTGATTTTGCATAAATGTGTTTCCGTATTGAGCCAATCAATGATGGTTGACAATGTTGCAAACACTCTCCCCTAAATCTGTCATATGTGTTTTAGATGCTTTTTAAGAAACTTCATACTAGGGCTGCCCCCTAATAGTCGACGAGAAGAGGCTTGGTCGACTACATTTTATTTAGTTGGTTAATTGCAAGAAGAAAAAAACTCCACTGCAATTGGAGAAGTCACACAGTGACAGATCGTTGACACTGCTGGTCCATGCGGTAATATTTCGGGCAGAAAATCCAAAGTATGGGAACTTTTCGAGAGCGTAAAGAAGCAACTCATTTAATAGTCTAACTTTAGCCACACATGGCCGCTCGCTCTAACGTTAACGTGCACTATTATTAGGTGCTTATCCACGTGTTCATGTAGAGTGTGGAAGTTACATCTTCTCAAAGGCCAGCTACATTGTGAGCAAAGCACAGAGCTCCCTTCTCCCCGACAACATGGACGAACTTGTTCCTTTCTCATAATATGAAGAAAAAGTGACTGTGAGTCAGGTATCTGCTATATATTTTTAGTTTTTATATATTGTATATTTATATGGTTTGTGTTCTGACATTTCATTCGATGTTGAGGCTACTTGTCCGTCGGCCTGATATTTCTCTTTTACGTGTTTGTTTGCTCTATTTATTAGTTTGTTTATAATTTATATTTATGTCCTACTTTTTAAAAAAATATATAATTTTTTAAGAGAAGGCTGTTATTATTATAGGTTATTTATTTTGTTTGCGTTCTGATCTCAGAGAAGTTCATGCAATGTTTGCCGATGTTGGTGCGGAAAGCTTTATGCACATGCTTAATTTATATTTTAAATGCCAGACTAATCGACTAATGGTTTAAATGAATGTCTAACAATCGACTAGGCAAATCTATAGTCGGGGGCAGTCCTACTTCATACTAAGAGTTAGAGCTGCACGATTAATCGGTAAAATATTGCAATCTCGATTCAAACTCCCACACGGTCTTATTCCTAAATAACGCTTCAGCTATGTCTATTAAACCTTTGTAAAGTATGATCATAGTGATCCAGAGAGGGCAGGTGTTAGGTATGAAAAAGCTTCACAACCAGTCTTTTCAACCACACCGTATCATTATTTCTGTTACAATAATTCAAATTAAAGTTTATAGTTCGGGTATAAACACTGATGTCTACGTTAGTGAACAAAATAGATGTTTTTGAAAGTAATTTGACGCTTCAAATAAAAATTGCATCAGTTACATCGTTACACCAGTAAGTGGCGACAAGTGACTGATCATTCATTCATTCAAATGAACTAAATATTTTTTTAAATAGACCGCAGCAATTAACATTTTGTCAGAACCTCTAGTAAATGACATATTTTGTTTAGTTGTCTATTCAGAATCGCTGGAGAATTGTGATCTCTATTTTAAGCAAAAAAAAAATGGTGATTCTCGATTTATCCATATTTTGCAGCTCTACTAGGAGTCTAACGGTATGACAAACTATCTGTTCTTAAAGTCTTTCAATAAAACCGGTGTTTTTGTGGTGCTGTTGTAATTGGGGGCTTCGATTTTTGGATGCGAAATATGTTTCTAATCTGAATAAGAATAATAAGTGAATAAGTGACGTGATGTATAGCCAGGTATGGTGTCCCATACTTGGAATTTGTGCTCTGCATTTCACCCATCCAAGTGCACACATACAGCAGTGAGTATTGAACACACACACACACCGTGAACACACGCCCGGAACAGTCAGCAGCCGTTTTTGCTGCCTCTCCCGGGGAGCAATTGTGGGTTAGGTGCCTTGCTCAAGGGCACCTCAGTTGTGGGTAATGAGTGGAAGAGATCGCTGTTTATTCACTCCCCACACATACATTTCCTGCCGGTACTGAGACTCGAACCCACGACCTTTGAGGCCGACTCTCTAAGGGTGTACTCACACTAGGCGATCTGAACCGTGCCCTTGTGCGTTTGACCCCCAAAGTCTGGTTCGTTTGACTAGTGTAATCGCTCCGTTCCGTGCCCTGGTGCGGTTTGTTTAGCCGGCCCTGGCCCACTTAGAAGAGGTGGGCCAGGGCACGGTTCAGTTGGGCTTGGGCGCGGTACGCATGTAGTGTGATCGCAAACCACGCCGGAGCACGGAACAGCTGTGTGCTACTGTCATCATTACGACAGCAAACACCAAACTATTACTACTTTGATACACTTCTCAGTTAATTTGAGTATATTTAGGTGTATAACGGGTCTGGTTCTCACTTTATTGACGAACAGGAATTGTAGTTTGCGATTAAAGCTGTAAATTTCTCCATCAAAGTCAGCTGCATCCGTAATAATCTTCTGATACGTGCAGCAGAATCAAGTGAAAATCGCTGCGTGGCATAAATTATAAATCTATTAGGCAGTCTATTAGCGAAAGCGCCTTTCTTCCTGTTTTCTTCAAAACAAAACGTTGCATCGTGAATAACGTAAGCGTGCTCCGGCCCGGTACGTTAAAGCTGCAGTCCGTAAGTTTTGCCTCTGTGTCGCCATCTCTGTTTGAAACCTGCAATTGCAGTTATTTGCGGAGTTATCATCTGTACGCGAGTTGTGCGTCGGCGCGGATGAATCTAATGTTTTGAGGAGTATGTGCGGCTTTGCTGTCAGTCACCGCACCAGTGTGGATACTGTACTTCAGAATCACAGGTTCTACGTCTTGGAGTATAACCTAAATAAGAATTTTCACCAGAAAATGTCATCTGAACAAGTAAGTAACATGTCTGCCACTTTTGGGAACAAAACATTACAATAAATCGCGCTACCAACGGTGATTAAATCTAACGATCGCTCATATAACATCAAACCGTGCAAATTATTATTATTGTTATACTTTGTTCTCAAATTGTTAATGTTAACAGCATTAGCGTTGCGTGACTACGTGTATTTAGTGTGTATTAGCGTTACCTGTAGATTTCAATTTCTGTACAGTCTAATCTTTTGCTTTTGACTACGGGTGAATCTCCAGTTGTCACTGATGATGTCTTTTGAGCCTTTCTGGACTACAATCCGCCATCAAAATGATACGTTTAATTACTCCAGCTGCTGTGAGAAAAGGCTTTAAATGATCCGCTGAAGAGCATGCGGTATACATGCTCCTCACGTGCGTTACTACTACTAGCCGGACTCTTTATGTATACAGACGTGACGTAATGATGCAAAGACATGCTTGAATTTCCTGCGGAAATCCACCATACCACTCTAATTATAACACATTATTACAAGCTTACCGTTGTGAATAGGGCTAAGGTAAGGAGATAGTTTTGAATACTGGCTTGTTGTGTACTTGCTCTCAAATAGACTTTGGATAATTTTTAACCAAAAAAAGTTACAGACTGCAGCTTTAAGTGCAGTGTGAGTACAGGTCAGCAGGGGAGGTGGGACAATCGTGCCTAGTGTGAGTACACCCTAAGGCCACAACTGCCCCCTCTGCTCTGCCTATTTCACATGCATGTACGCACTTGCACTTGTTTATTGAAGTCTGCGAAGGTAAACATAGACTCGCTTGCTGTCAGGATAATCTTTTGTGAAATGGAAATACTTGCGTGAATTTGTTACATTTACAGGTAAGTATACAACCGTAAGATGTAAGTTGCGCACTGAGGAAAGCACATCTCAAACGCATTACACACGCATGTGATCTGAGGCAAGACACGTAGGTTTATGATTTAGTTTGGAAGCGCTTAATATAAAACACATCTCACAAATTTGGATTGTGCACTTTTCCGTCAGCAGCTCAATCTGTGTCCTTTATTATTTTTCAAATGTGTTTGCACCATCAAAGTATATCGATATAAACAATATTGTCCCTTCCTCGGAGGGGAAACTCAGAGTTTGAAATTACGTTCGGCACACAGAGGAGTTTTGCATGTGCAGTAGTTAAAACAACACTGTGTTCATTCATACACATGCGTACCAAACTGTAGACTCGTACTGAATATGTGTACCGCTCCACCCCTACTTCATACTCTATTGAAGTTGTTTGATGTGGATTACAAATGTTTTGTTACTTGGATTGCTGCTTAAAGATGCATGCACCAGACGACTATACTCGAGATCAGAAACTCACTCCAGTTTTAGTAAACGTAATTTTCCGACTTCAGATTTGACCTAAAAGGTTAACTATTTGCAAGGCGAGCAATACAGTAGCACAGACTCTAAACCGAAATAATGCCATATGGAAGCACAAAGAGACTATGCATTATTCATTTTTGTCTTTTCTCAATCATGACTTGTTTCTTGTTATCTTGGCAAAAAGTATTAAGTATTACAGCAATGCATGGCCTCCAGATATCTTACCAGCATTAAACGACTATCATTTGCATAAGTATTTTCTGCATATTTTCATTTTCATTGTTCAGTTACTATATGAAATGGAACATGCTCAAAATGGGGCTCTATTAGAAGTGCCTTATAAATAAATAAACTTCTGCATTAGATGGATTTAAGTTATAGCATTTCTTTGTGAAGAATATACAATATACATGATGGCACAGCACAATTTGGTACATGGGGTGTTTCTGTTCATGTGGCTGAAGAGTCTGACCAATAGAAACTGTTAAAATAGTTTACTGTTCTACACTGTATCTACAAATGATCACTGGCACCTCACATGCTTGCACTCCATAACACTGAAGCTCAGAGGTGGCCAGGAACCAGGGGTTTAGGAATCACTTTAAAGGGAAACCAGACTTTTGGTGCATCACTGGCGGATTTAGACAGAAGGCGGAAGAACAATTGCTGGGAAAACGCAAAAGAGGACAACAGGTGGGTTCAGGGAATGCAAGGAGAATCAATCATAGGCAGTCGTCTTAATATGATAATATAATACCATTCTATTTGTTGTAAAAATAATTATTTTTTTACCTTAGATTAAGACGTTTGCGTGTAGAATAAGATGTTTGCAGCTGATTAATTAGTAGTTGTAAACAACGTATAGGTGGAAACCTAATGGCACTGTATAATAGTATCATTTTAAGTAGTTTTAATCATTAGAAAAATCTAACTTCACTACAAGCTACATGACAAAACAATGTGCTACACTGAAGCTACTTCACTAGTTTGTATTAGTAATGTGTGAAATAAAAGCTATCATTTGTTTTAGTGAGTGTATTCGGAAATGAAAAACATGTCCAAAAATGGTACAACAAACTTCATTACTTGTCTGTGTGGGAGTCTTGAGGAAATTAAGAAAATTGAAAATGTACATACAGGCAAAAACACCTTTGAAATGGGTACCATTTTAATATGTACCTAATGAACTTCGTTATTGGCGAATGTTTGAATGCATTTTTAGGTTTGCGCATCATCCTTTGCTCTTTTTGTTCGCTGTGAAATGGTGACAAGATACTTTAAAACACAGATTTGTTAACCCTTGAATCACTCTGACCAGTTCAGTCAGCGAGTGAGTTGTCTGACACATTCAGCGATTCACAAACTCACTGATACTGACTGGTTTGACTGATTCATTGAACTGACCTGCAAGAGTTCATTTGCTAGTCCTGAGTAGACTCAACTTGAAGATAATCTTAACTCTCAAATAGTCAAGTCGATGGCTTTCTTTAAGTTTATTTTTTTTTTAAACGTATAAACTTGAGTTCAAAATCCAATCATCCAAGTTAAAGAGAAAAAATATGTGCAAATGACTTTAATGGGGCTATCATGTTTACAGTGAATAAAATGTTCTATAAATCAGGCCAATGGCATTCTGGGCCTGTAAAAAATCTTCAGAATATAGATAGGAATACTGTATGCAAGGGCTGCTGAAGTGGAGATTTCTGGCTCGGTGCAGGAGAAAAAAAAGATATTTATTGTAATTGGAAATCAACAGACACTAATAAATAAACACTTAAATGTGTAGTTTGGATGTTTTCTTTCCTCTAGTCTGAAAGACGACATTATGGAAGAAAAATAGTCGATGAAAAAACAATGGTTTGCCTGTAGTGTCTTGATCGTTAAGAGGCTTTTGGTACCGAAAACTACATCTCAGATTGGTACGCTACTACCTTTCTACTAAGTAATGTAGTTTAACTAATAGCTTTGATTGTTAGTGGTAAAGTTACCCAATGGTTCTTCACTGGAAACCTCAGTCTGGTGTGTGGTTTTCAAAGAAGTTAAGCGGGTGATATTAAATGTACACTTATTACAGACATCAAGCTATAGCTTAAAAAGTTTGGTTAGTTAAAAATAAACCTTCGTTAAACATTCGTTTAATCCAGTGGCTCTCTTTTCTAGTCCAACATCACCTACATTTTGTATGTCAGTTCATGGAGCTTTTGGTGATTTGAATCAGTTGAATCAAGGTGAAAATACCAAATGTGTAGGTCATAATGTTCATAAATTCATCAAACGGTCCAGAAGAAATGATGCGTCAGTGATTGTTTTGAGAGTTCTGCTTTTGAAATCATCAATATTCTCCAGTGGACTCTCAAAGGTGGTCCTGGATTTTGGATCTCCTTCTGCTTTGCGGTTCGTGAAGAACTCCAGTGCTGGGAAGGTAAACGGTCATTGGTTCCAGGACAGTAGTTGATAGCTGATTCCAGGGCCCTGAACTTCACTCAGCCACATACACACGGAAAGGTAATGGCTTATTGCCAGGTTGAATGAAGTTTTACAGTTCTAATCCAGTTTAGTGAAATGGTTGGATTTTTCTACTTTTGAACATGGCGAAGCATTACATGCATTGCAATTTTAAATGACGTTTTCATTGTTCAGCCAGTCGGATTCAAATCTGAGTATGAAATGCGTAAACCGAGTCGGCAGCAATGACAAATGTAGATCGAAGAGATGAGGCCTTATTTCTGCTGATCTATCGCAGCGATGGCCTTGTATACCTACGGACTGAGACTTTCATGATACAGCATCACCAAATGGTGATTGGTCGGAATCGTCTGGAATCATTTTGGTCGAGCTACCAGGATGTTCTGGACCGGCTGCTCTCTTTCCTCGAAGGAACCTGAGATTTGGTAAGATGGAATTCTTTTACTTCGGTTCAACCGCTGATTTTAGGCCACGCTTATTGGCCATTTTTTTGTGCTTTTCATACTCCCTACACAAAAATATGACTTTGTGCTGATTATTTTAAGGTTTTTAAATTAGTTTTAAACCCAATAGTTGGGTTTGTCCATATTTGACCTGAACATGGGTTGAAACAACCCAGAATTTTGTAACAAGTGTGTTGTTTCTGTAAAATGGCACATCTATTCGTTGTGCCAATCTATTCAAAGAGTTTAGTCTTAAAGGAATAGTTCACCCAAAAATTAAAATGATCATTAATTACTCACCCTCATGTCGTTCCAAACCCGTAAGACTAAACTGTAAAACTATGAACATTAATCAACTCGCACATCAGTTATGATAAACAGAAGCTCAGGCATGTTCGCTTGACGTCCAAAAATCAATGAGATTCATTCTCGTGTCAAGCAGCACGTTTGACCTTCCTCAAGAACCAATGAGGTTCATTCTCGTGTCACGCAGCACGTTTGAGCTTCTGCAAGAACCAATGAGGTTCATTCTCGTGTTACGCAGCACGTTTGAGCTTCCTCACGAACCAATGAGGTTCATTCTCGTGTTACGCAGCACGTTTGAGCTTCCTCACGAACCAATGAGGTTCATTGTTGTCACGCAGCACTTTTGAGCTTCCTCAAGAACCAATGAGGTTCATTCTCGTGTTACGCAGCACGTTTGAGCTTCCTCAAGAACCAATGAGGTTCATTCTCGTGTTACGCAGCACGTTTGAGCTCCCTCAAGAACCAATGAGGTTCATTCTCGTGTTACGCAGCACTTTTGAGCTTCCTCAAGAACCAATGAGGTTCATTCTCGTGTTACGCAGCACGTTTGAGCTTCAGCAAGAACCAATGAGGTTCATTCTCGTGTCACGCAGCACGTTTGAGCTTCTGCAAGAACCAATGAGGTTCATTTTCGTGTCACGCAGCACGTTTGAGCTTCTGCAAGAACCAATGAGGTTCATTCTCGTGTTACGCAGCACGTTTGAGCTTCCTCAAGAACCAATGAGGTTCATTCCCGTGTCACGCAGCACGTTTGAGCTTCTGCAAGAACCAATGAGGTTCATTCTAGTGTTACGCATCACGTTTGAGCTTCAGCAAGAACCAATGAGGTTCATTCTCGTGTTACGCAGCACGTTTGAGCTTCCTCAAGAACCAATGAGGTTCATTCTCGTGTCATACAGCACTTTTGAGCTTCCTCAAGAACCAATGAGGTTCATTCTAGTGTTACGCATCACGTTTGAGCTTCAGCAAGAACCAATGAGGTTCATTCTCGTGTTACACAACACGTTTGAGCTTCCTCAAGAACCAATGAGGTTCATTCTTGTGTCATACAGCACTTTTGAGCTTCCTCAAGAACCAATGAGGTTCATTCTAGTGTTACGCATCACGTTTGAGCTTCAGCAAGAACCAATGAGGTTCATTCTCGTGTTACGCAGCACATTTGAGCTTCCTCAAGAACCAATGAGGTTCATTCTCGTGTCACGCAGCACGTTTGAGCTTCCTCAAGAACCAATGAGGTTCATTCTCGTGTTACACAACACGTTTGAGCTTCCTCAAGAACCAATGAGGTTCATTCTCGTGCTGTCAATGGAGGGTCAGAAATCTCCAGATTTCGTCAAAAAGATTCTTACAGGTTTGGAATGACACGAGGGTGAGTAATTAATGACAGAATTTTTGGGTGAATTTATCAATTTAAGTTTGATTATCTGACATTCAAAATCAGCAAGTGTCGACTTAACAGCATGGTATAAGTCTAGACTATGTTCGCAATAGGATTCAAGCAGAACTGCATACTGTGCAACATATTTGTACTGCCTACTGTTATTTTTATTTATTTTTTGTAGTATGTGAAACAAGCAATATGCTTTGATAAACCTTGCATGTTATATTATCTTAAAATATCTTGTCTTTGGCAGCCCAATAAAATTAGGATTCAAGAAAGAGATGATTGATCACAGTTGACATTGTTTCCTGGATTTTTGCTATATACAGTGGCCCTAAAAAGGATTTGGACACTTAAATTACACTTTAAGTCTGAATTTCATTGCATTTCATAAAAAAAAAAAAAAATACAAACCTTACCCATGATTTTATCAAGGGAAAGGCATGTGGTTACAACCTAGTCTCGCGTAGCCAGACCTTCAGACTGACGGCAGAAGGTCTGGACTCTATCGCAGCTTTCATTGGGCAAGGACCGCCCAAGAGGACGTTTGACTGACATGTAAAGCAACCAATCACAGTTCGTTTTGTTCCACGTCATGTTTAGGGCCGTGAAAATGTTAAGTCGATGTCCCTGCAATAACAGACCGGCGTGCATCTATAAATTAATTCAAGAACGTTGTGCAAGTTTACTGCAACAATGGAGCCGCGAACTTCAAATACTTTTGAAAATCCAGCATTTAGTTCATCCTGGTAAGCGCTTGTCACAGTTGTAAACACGACGGCATTCTTCCACAAGGGAGTTTGGAGTCGCGGCATTTGTTTCCAAGCGGACCGTTAAAGAACGCAACACACACGTCTCGCGGACATCCTGTAGAATTCAACCAATCAGATGACGACTTCTAAACTACTGAAGTGTTTCCAGATAAGTGTGCCATATGCATCAGACATTCAGCCAGCGGTCTGTGGGCGTGACATCTGAGGCTGAGACTATTACAACCTTAAATCCAGAAAAGTTGGGACATTTTGTAAAATGCAATAAAATCAAGTATTTGGTTTAATTGTCTTTAACCTTTTTTTAACTGACAAAAAGTAGTTTTCACTGACCAACTTATTGTATTTTGTATATATAAACAATTTTTGATTGCTGCAACACATTCCAAAAAAAGTTGGGACAGAAGCAAAATAAAAGTGAAAAGCTTATAGAATATTCAAGTTAAAACACTTTCCCAATGAGCAGGTGAATTGGTAATAGGTGAGGGTGTCATGATTGTGTACAAGGAGCATCTCAGTCTTTGCAAGCAAAGATGGTTCATAGCGCATCACTTTGTGCCAAATATCATGAGAGAATTGTCAAACAATTCAAAAATCACATTTATCAATGCAAGATTGTAAAGAATTTAGGTCTTTCACCATCTACCATACATAATATTGTGAAAAGATCTCAGTCCATCAAGCGGCATTGCATGAGAAACCGTCATGCTACTCAGCTATACAGCCACATGTGCTCGGAAGTACTTTGGAAAACCGTTGTCACTTAACAGTCTGACGCTGCATCAAGAAATGCAACTCGAATTTCTGTTACGTAAGGAGAAAGCGAGAGATGGTGCTGAGTTCTCTGGGCCCGATCTCATCTCAGATGAACAGTGGAAATCTGTGCTGTGGTCAGATGAGTCCACGTTTCATCTTATTTTTGGGGAAAAACTGACATTGTGTTCTCAGCCCCAAAGACGAAAAGGACCATCCAGACATTCATCAGTGACAGGTGCAAAAGCAAACATCTGTCATGGTACATCATGGTGCATCAGTGCAAACGGTGTGGGTGAATTGCGTGTGTGATGGTATCATTGACGAGGAGGTATATATAGGGGTTGTACAGAGACATTTAATGGCATCAAGATGATGTCTTTCCTGGGAAGCAAGAAAATGCCAGGCCTCATTTTGCATATGCTAAAACAATGGTTTC
The DNA here is from genome assembly GCA_039654105.1 of Coreius guichenoti. Classification (NCBI taxonomy): domain Eukaryota; kingdom Metazoa; phylum Chordata; class Actinopteri; order Cypriniformes; family Gobionidae; genus Coreius; species Coreius guichenoti. The sequence continues at coordinate 36,360,405 of CM077174.1, forward strand.
TAGACACTCTACACTGTAGAAGGGATGTGATTGACTGCCTGCAGTCCACATCTGTGGGTTTGACATTAACACCCGCAAAATGCGGGTGTATTTCAACAGTGGCGTGTAATGCAGCCATTTTGGTGGGTTGAATTTAAAAAAAATAATATATACATTTTTCAGTTGTAGTCTTTTAAAAAGGCATATGAAATCATAAACTGAATGCAATGTAGTGTTGTCAAAAATATAGATTTTTTTTCAATACATATCGATACTGAAATATCTGAAACATTTCCAATACACATTTTCCGCAGAATACATAATACCAGCTGCGCTATCTAACTCTCTCATGATCTCTCTGACAGCGAGTTACACACAAACCCGCCTCCACTCACTCGTTTCATTTGCTCGGGACAAATATTGTTGGTGTTACAGGGCTTGAATTTCTGCATGGGATTATGCGTATTGCGCATAATTTTACTCATTCCCACAGATTTTGTGCTCACACCCAAAGTGTGCGCACATAAAGGTAGGGACACACCAACCCTAACCCTAGTCTTTTAAAAAGGCATATGAAATAATAAACTGAATGCAATGTAGTGCTGTCAAAAATATAGATTTTTTTTCAATACATATCGATACTGAAATATCTGAAACACTTCCAATACACATTTTCCACAGAATACACAATACCAGCTGCGCTATCTAACTCTCTCATGATCTCTCTGACAGCGAGTTACACACAAACCCGCCTCCACTCACTCGTTTCATTTGCTCGGGACAAATATTGTTGGTGTTACAGGGCTTGAATTTCTGCATGGGATTATGCGTATTGCGCATAATTTTACTCATTCCCACAGACTTTGTGCTCACACCCAAAGTGTGCGCACATAAAGGTAGGGACACACCAACCGACGCCAAAGAACTAGCGCTGATGACAGGCCAAAAGGACTGCAGGCGACTGTCAACTAGTACATGCGTCCTGTGCCTGTAAAGGTGATAACTGTCTATTTAAGTAGATATATTTGTCTATATTTGTCATTCAAAAAGGGAAAGCAAAGCTAAGACTGCAGGTATACAAACCATAGCAGCGCTTGCTTACCGTTTTGAATATCAATCACGCTGACACGTTCTTTATTCCACTCCGTTCATGTTATGAAAATATTTGTGCTTTAGAATGCTCAGGTAAGATGATGTAAAATTCTAACAGCCTTCTGTCTGTGCCGTCATGACTTCTTTGCTCGCTTTCATCACTTTTGCTCTTATTTTCGTGCACTGACTCGTTTGCCAAACTGAACCGCCAATCAGAGTTTTTTTTCAGATGTTGAATCTGCTTAAAAAAAAAACCTAACAGCGTCTGACTCAATGCCTCAAAAATGGCCCGACGTTGCGCGATGGCTGACCGTCGGCTTGCTTGTGTCCCTGTCTTAAAGCCGCCTCTCAGCACTAAATTTAGTTCTAATTTTTCGCTGCTTATTGCGCTTAAACAGTCGAATACACACAAAATAATGTCAAAATGCCGGTCTTGGCAAGTATTCACGTAAACAGTCAGTTCTGTTTTAAGTGAACGTAAACAGTTGAGAAAGAAAACGCATGTGTAACAGTATAATGGATCCGTGCGTCAGGTCTTAAAGTGACAGCAGCCTAATAAACCTGCTGCCAAATTATGAGATATTAAAAATATCTATATGGCAGTTTTTCCCCATGGTATCGGTGTCAAAATTGTGGCCAGTGAAAATGCTGAGTGGCTAGTAACTTTGGAAAACCACTTGCCACAGTGGCTAATGAGCAAAAAAGTTAATGTCAAGCCCTGCTGTCTCTTATTGAAAATGTATGGCCCATCATGAAAAGATGAATCAGACAACGATGACCACAATCTGTTGAGCAACTGTCTTGTATCAGGTGAGATCGGGCAACTTGCAAAACTTCAACAATTAGTATTCTCAAATGATTAAAAGCTGTAATTAAAAGTAAAGGTGATGTGTGACAGTGGTAAACATGCCCTGTCCCAACTTTTTTGGAGTGTGTTGCAGCCATCAAAATCTAAATTTTGTTTATATTTACAAAATACACTTAAGTTGGTCTTTTCTTTGTACTTTTGTCAGTTAAATAACAGTTAAAGAGAATTAACAAATTCTTGATTTTATTGCATTTTACAAAATGTCCCAACTTTTCTGGATTTGGGGTTGTAAATGTTTAATACTAGTCAACTTTTTTTAATTCCCTTAACACATCTAATTTGACAGCAGATTCATTCTATTCTATGTCATTTTATGTATGCGTTTATTTATTTTTGTTATTTACGGTGGCCCTAAAAGGATTTAGACACTTCAGTCACTTCAGTTTTATTCATTGCAACCAAGCGGCATCAGCAAACAAATGATGCTGGAGCTGTTCCCACTTTTCTAAACCATTTTTTTTTTAAATTATTATTTTAACTTTCAAAGTTTGCCTAGGTGTCCTTGCAGAATAACAACCAGTGTGGCTTTTCACAAAGTTTGATAACCAGGAAGTGTACAAGACTTTTGTTTCTCTTTACTTGGTTTTTATTTAAATAAATAAATTAAATGTCTTTTTATATGATATTTTGTTATATGATGCAAATAGATTTATACATACAATTTTGGTTTAAGAGGCCAAATATTCTCCAACTAATCTCTCCAACTAATTAAATGCTGTTTTTCACAGAAATAAGGTGAACAACAGTGCGACCAATCATGAGTTTAACATATTTGAATCATTTGGCAGTCCTAAAAAATGTTTATGAAGCAGCAATATCACAAAAGGACACTACAAATACTCAATAAATAGTGGAATAATTATTTTATAAATTGAAAGTGCTTTAGTGCATTCTAGTTGTCTATGAATGCCTAGCAACTTGGTTAAACAGTATTAATATTGAATTCAGGGGTATTTCACAGGTATTTTACAGCGCTTTCAAATGTGACTCATCCAGTTAGTATTTAGAATCTGAACTAGTGAATCTACAGCTCGTGTCATGGTGTTGATTACCACAGATGTCACTTACATCATCTATTTTACTCGTCTTCTCACTTTAGAAACAAATAAAAATGGTGTGAAACTTGTTTTCTAATCTGAGGGATGAGTCAAGATGCCTTTATTGTAATCAGCAGCATGTCACAGTTTAAAACAAACACACTTAAGGCAAGGCAAGTTTATTTATATAGCACATTTCATACGCAATGATAATTCAAAGCGCTTTACATAGAAGGAATTCATCAATTCATCAAAAAACAGATTCATAGGTATTAAAAATAGCTTGTACAAGAGATAAAAATAACAATAAAAGTTGAGAATAAATGTATAATATATTTTTAAAAATGAGGATACTGAGGGCATCCCCTATCTGGAATGGAAGAGATTGAGAGTCAGGTTTGCGACTTTTACCTTAGAACTTATATTTGTTTACTTAATTTTGTCTGTTTCCTGTATTCTATTATTGAGGACACTTTTAATAGCTATTAGTATAAATCCACCGTTGAATATTTTAATCCAAAACTTTTACTGCCATTTCAAATGTAAATATCTTTTCTCTGCTCTGGAAGAAACAACGTTGACAATCATTCATTTTATTTAAAACTTTGCAGATGTGGTTTCCAGAATTAATTCTATAAAAAATACAGTGAAAATTACAGAACAAGAACATTGCAGTTTAAACTGGTAAATCCAACAAGGCATACTACTAATAAAATCGTGTTTTTTTAAAATCAATCTTTAACATATACTGGCAACCACCATAATAATGCAGGTGGTAAAAGAATCAAAGTTCATCAAATAGCTTTTCCACAAGCTGATGCATATACTTATAAAAGGTGATTCACACAAACACAAAACACCATCATGGTAACACACACAACTCTAAAATAATACAATAAACATTCATTAAACACCAGTAGTAGTATCATAAAACCCAAATGTGCATAACAAACTATTAAGAAACGTCATTTAAACAAAATACCTTCAAATTTTCTCTGTAACTTATAGACCTTATGCGCCAGAGAAACAAGCCTGCAGCCGTCTTTAGAATATTATCTTTGAACTTCTGTTTTTCCGGTAGCTCTGCATATTTCTATGGCATCGCTGTCGAAGAGTAATTTGCTGGTAAAGTGGATTTACTTATTGTAGAGTTAATGAAAGTTATCATGAGCACAGTAATGTTTGAAGCAGATGTTAGTAACAAATGTCAGTAGTCCAGGAAGATTTTAAAATGAAATGATTTTAAATTTTCATTAATAAATCCATAAAATGTTGTGGAAATACAAACCGGAAGACAGAACATGAGCGCAGTGCTGAAAAAGGGCGGGGCTACATGAGGTCTGTAAATTGACTTTTTTTTTTTTACTTATAAAAACATTACATTTAACAGTATTTTACTGTAAAATTACACAATGTCTGGTTAGATCTTTTTTTGAGTTTTTTTAATGTATTTAGTAAGGGAACTTGCTGTTAACCTATTAAGTTATTTATTTATTTATTTTTTTCTTAGCATTTTTATATTTTACAGTGTAAGACCTAAGGTTAAAAACATGCTCGTAAAAATTGGAATATTAATATTTTATATCTTGGCCTGGTTTCACAGACAGGGCTTAGATTAAGCCAGGATTAGTTCAATTAGGACATTTAAGTAGCTTTTATAAATGTGCCTTAGAAAAAAACATTACTGATGTGCATCTTGAGACAAAACAATGGCACTATTTTGTGCAAGTTGCTTTAAGTTAAAACAGCTCAAACATGCATTTCAGTCTGGGAAGCCCTGTCTGTGGAACCGGGGGCTTATCTTTTAGCAGTTTAATCGAGCAAAATAGATTTTTTTTTTTTAATACTCACTGCACATTGATATCTTGCTCAACTCAGTGCTGAATCCAGTGCTTGTGAGTCTAAAACAGGCCATTGTTTAAAGTCGCCTACAGGAATTCAGGCTCACAAATTTTTTGTCAAGACATTTCATTGTACTATAATGCCCCTATTATTCTATTTTAAAGGTTCCTAATTTTGTTTTGGAGGTCTACAGTAGGTTTACATCCATCGAACACTTTAATTTTCTCATAATATACATTGCACATCACCTCATTTCTCAAAGTCTGTAAACGGTTTGTTCGAAGATTCACTCTCTCTAAACCCCTCCTTACCGAAAGCCTGCTCTGCTCTGATTGGTCAGACAGCCCAGTCTGTTGTGATTGGTCGACCGCTTACAGCACATGTCTGCAATTAAACAACCATTACCATATCTGAATTTCAGCTCCGCATTTTCCTCAGCTCTTTTATACACAGTGATACGAATAGTAACGATGGCGTCGGTTTTACCGTATCAATTCCAGCATCCTCAACCTTTGGAAGTGCATCAAAGTGGATTTGCTTTTGCAGAAAACAGTCTTCTTGACATGTTGACAACATGAACCAAAATCTTCCAGTCTCAGCTACAACTACAGTGTTTGAGGGTCAAAGTAGATGCTGTTCACATGGAAGCCAATGAAGACCATAGGCAGACAAATCTGGTACATAGATCTGTAGCAGGAAGTGAAACCGGAATTACTGATGTCTCGTTTCAGTCGTTCAGAATCGATTCTTTCTTTTAGGAGAGTATAACACTTTGTTGTGCACTTTAATCTTTCAAACCTTACAGACCTTACATTTACAAACAGACATATTACACACATGGCATGAAAGATAATATTTGAAAAAGCATAATGGGGCACTTTGAGAACCACTTCTTCACATATGCACTGCTATGCATGAGTCTTGTAGATTAATATCTTAAAATTGATATAATTTCTTTTTTCGCAGTTCCAGCATCATACCTTTGTATAACGGTAATATTCTTAAGTTTTCTGGTCACAATCAGAACCGGAAAACAATTTTTTTTTGTGTTTTCATTGCTTTTTGCTTCTGCCATTTATTTATTTTTTATTTTTTTTAGAACATATTGCAAAATTCCTTAAATTAATGCACAACTCCTGCTTATTAAATATGATTTATTTGCTATTTAAAACTAATATTATTGTTTATATATAATATGAAATATACAGGTATGTATAAAATACAATAAACACAACAAAGGAAATGACTCTGTCCCACCATTTGTCTTTCAAAGGCATATTAGTAATTTGTCCTATTCACCAATACCTTAGCAATGGCTAATTAAAACAAATTAAATTTCACTCAAAAGCAACTTGGTCATAATTTTCCAAAATTCTGAATAGTTCATGAACATGAACACAAATTCAAATGGCTTTTTCACATTGCTGCTATTGTGCAATCTTTTTTTTATATATATATACTGTAGATGTAAATGCAGCCTGATGGTTCAGGATCCAGTCTACTAACTCAAAGGTTGAAGGTTCAGTCTCAAGAAGGTCTGATCCAGGACCTGCAGAGTTACTGAGATCTCAAGCCAGCCTCAGAAACGCATGTCTGTGCTGTACTGTAAGTGCTGTGGGTGACGGTTCTCTTGAGAAACACTGACAGGGTCTTTTCTGCATGAATTACTATAACCTGTATCAGTCTTAAAGTCCTTTAGTACTATGCAGTTTTTTTTTTTTTACTTTAGTTGTGTGTATAAAACTTTTGTCCTGTAAGTGAGCAGGGACATGAATGCCAGCAGTCGACTTTCTTTAAAACAATGAAATCAAAAAGTATTTAGACACATGAAGGTGCAATAAGCGATTTCTAAGAAAATCAACCCAAACAGACACACCCCTCCCTTCATTGCTCCGCCCCCAAAATGCACAAACACGCAATGCAAGAGTGGATGTGTCTTTATCATAGCTGAAGCGAAGCAAAATAATGCTTTGTGAAAAATAAAGCAAAGATGATGGACAAACGACAAGAAGAACAAAAAAGGAACATACAGTACAGAGTTTGTTGTTAGTCGCCAGAAGCTCCAGACAAACATTGACTCAAAACTGTTCTGTTACTATAGCTAACTTTACAACAACAGCATATCTTGGTTCTGTGAAACAGCAAAACTAATGTTACTCACGTATGGAGCAGAAACAACGCAACCTCAGCGTCCATTTTCAGGCCTTCCCGCTTTGGGCTCTCCAGCGCTGGAAAGCTTTTCTAATATTAACGCGGGTCCTAAAGCTCTCGCCTGATCATAACTCTTCTTTTTCCAGTGATATTCCTCTGATCTTTTCTCTTATGTAATGTCTCTCAGCCATCTCTCTTTCTACAGTCTTCTCAATCTTGCTTGCTTGCTCTCCTCCCCCATCATGAGTGGACACGCCCCCTAACGCTGATTGGCTCACACTCTCCTCTCCATCATGAGTGGACACACCCCGTAATGCTGACTGGCTCACTCTCTCTCCTCCCCATCATGAGTGGACACACCCCCTAATGCTGATTGACTTACTCTCTCTCCTCCCCATCATGAGTGGACACACCCCCTAATGCTGATTGACTTACTCTCTCTCCTCCCCATCATGAGTGGACACACCCCGTAATGCTGATTGGCTCACTCTCTCTCCTCCCCATCATGAGTGGACACACCCCCTAATGCTGATTGACTTACTCTCTCTCCTCCCCATCATGAGTGGACACGCCCCCTACTGCTGATTGGCTCACTCTCCTCCCCTATCATGTGTGGACACACCCCCTAACACTGATTGGCTACAAATGTCTTGTGCTGCCTGGTCCGATCCACTTTCAACAGTGTTTCTCAGAAATTGCTTACGGCACCTTTAATCCACACAAATGTCTGAATGTCATTGTGTTAATGCTGGAAAACACTTCACAACCTTTAAAATCTGAACAGATTTAAAAAAACACTAGGCATCATAAGCTTCACCACTTTGTAAATGGTTACAGAATAAAAATGAGTATCATAGACTAAACGACTACTTGCGTCGTTTCGAACACAAACTCATGCAGAAACATGCACCTTGTTGCTAGGAGATGCATGACAAATGAAAACAATGTTCTAAAATCAGCTCAAAATATCAAAACGTGTTTGATCACCTCAGTCTGGATGGAATGTTTGAATTCAAAGTTTGACGCTAAAAATCAGAGTTTGTCCATCAGACTGGCTCTGACTTTCGACAACTAGCGTCGACTCGTCCAGACTGTAAATCATGGCAAATCTCTGTACAAAAGTATATTCCATTCCAGCCTTTAGATAACAAAATATATTTTTATATCTTAAAGATTGATAGCCCAAAAATAATTTTGTTGTGTTTTAAATTCTAAAACTATTACTGGTCAAAATGAGGGGAAAAGTAGTGTTCTGCTTGCTTGGTATTTTGTAATCTAATGCATTAGTATTCAGACAATTTAAATATCTAAATCTTTCGGTTACAATGTATAACTTCTATAGGATTTTCCTTTTGGTATTTATTGGTAACACTTCAAAATTAAACTCAGTTCATTAGTTATTGCATTGCAATAGGTATTATGATCTAACCATGAACAGTACTTGGACATTATTTATTAATCATTGTTAATGTGCATTTTTGCACATATTTTATATCCTTAACAATTTTTTAAAGTTGATCTATTAAAGTCTGATCTATTATGAACAAACATGAATTAACAATGAACAGTAGTATTTTTTTATATAAATGAACCTTAACCTAGATTAATAAATGTTCCTGAGACTTAATGAATTAACTCACGAATGTAATCTTGTTGAAAAAATAAGTGTTACTATATTTTTAAATGCCGTGTCAAATATGTGTATATGAAAAAGAATGTATTTTGCAGTATGAATGTTTAAACTGCATGGAAAAAAAGTCTAAAACATATAAAAACTAAACATAATGATTTAAATCCCCAAAAGGAAAGTCTTTTACTAAGTATTGTTAGCTAGAAACTAGTACCTGTTACATGGAACTTTTCCTAGTAAATGAATCCCAGGTGAGCATATAGATGGCTGATTACAGCTCTGTTTGTGTAATGGGATTCTTTCGCTGGACACATTCATTCATTCATTTGCAGGTTCATCTATCTTTATAGGATTAACAGCTTTCTTAACACTTACATGTCAGAGTCAGCACTTCTGCCTCCGTGTCGAGCACGTCTCGCTCCAGAAATGAGACCACTATTGCATGAATCTCTTCTTCATTGTGTCTATTAAAGGTGCGAGTCTTATGGTTCAATGCACCAAACTCAAAACTACTTGTATTGGTGAGTTTTTTTGACTAGTACAAGCAGCCACGATATACAGTATATTATTCTTTAGTTTGGGAATGTGCCACTAGATGTCATCAGTCTGCCGTCTTGCTGCATGCTCATTATAAGTGTTTGTGTCCGGAGGTGTTTGTCAGGACTGTGCTCATGGAGAGTCTCTAGGGTCAGCGGATATACGGGACTTAGTTCATTCATCCGTGTGCGTGTGTGTGTGTGCGTGTGTGTGTGGGACCAAACTTCAATGCAATATTGAAATATAAAGATAAGTGCTGTTACACTTTATTTTTACAGTATGTGCACTTTCAATTTACTTGAAGTGTACTTACCCACAAAAGTGCTGAGTAATGTAAGGTAACTACATGGGTTAAATTAAGGTTTAGGGGTTAGTTCAGGGTTGGTACCTAGTTATTACCCAGTTAGTGTCATTACTACAATAAGTACATAGAATGTTCATGCGAAACAGTGAAACCTAAAAAACTCTCTCTATCAACATAAAACTATATATTTACAGAGATATTGGACCTTTTTTTGTATTTCCATGCCATTGGATCATCGAGTCTTGAGTTCGCAGGCTGTTGCAAAACAATTTCTGAGGAGAAATTGTTGCTAGATTTGTCAAACTTTGTGAAGTTCAAGGAATGGTTGTCTCAGTGCTTATTACATCTGAATGGAGGGAAATTCTGACCACAATCAACAGTTTTTGCTCACTTCTTAATCTGTTCTGTCTGCACAGTAAACTAACAACTCTCAATTGTTGTGTTAATGAGAAAAACAATACTAGGCATGAAAAGGTAGTGGTTAAGGTGATTAAAACATGACAGACAAAAAAAAAAAAACACCTTGGTTGCTCCTACATCACTGTCCCGTTCATGGATCTTGTTGCAAGCTAACAAGAAAACCGCAGCTCTAATCTCATTGGCTGGCTTATGCAACTTCAGGGCTTTTCACACTTGAAGTAGTTAACCCTGGGTCATTCTTCTCATGCTGTTGCTCTACACTCAACCTGTTCTAGCATTGCGCATCCTCATATTATACATTGCCGACTGTAATATCAAGTTTATCCTGAATGGACTATAAAGGTAAGATTGAAAATCTTCACGTGTTTTCTGTAGCCATTTGACATTTCCCCCCTCAAGCGCTGAAATCACTCTTTATACAATGCGCTGTGTTTCTGCGACTGTCCAAAGCATGTGAATATGAGGCATGCGATTGGTTGGTGGTTGCTAAGCATCCATAACATTCTAACTTCACACTGTACAAGTTTGGCACCGTAACGCAGGGTTATCAGCGCAAAAGTGGTGCTAATCATGCTCCGGAGCAGGGTTTCATAACCCCGGGTAAAAAGAGGTGCTAACGGCGCTTGTAAATTACAAGTGTGAAACACGAAAGGGGGGATAGAACGACGATAACCTGGGGTTAAGCAAAGTATGAAAAGTCCTGTGGTGTTTAGTATTTTAACAGATCACCTGAAAACAAAATCATGTTTGCAACTGATGCAATGGAAAATCCAGTGATTTAGTTCTTAAGTGAGTGTCATCAAATCTTTTTCGTTTGACACACAAAGTAGCAAGTTTACTAGCCATCCATGAACAGAAACTGGATATTATATATACACTCACCTAAAGGATTATTAGGAACACCATACTAATACTGTGTTTGACCCCCTTTCGCCTTCAGAACTGCCTTAATTCTACGTGGCATTGATTCAACAAGGTGCTGAAAGCATTCTTTAGAAATGTTGGCCCATATTGATAGGATAGCATCTTGCAGTTGATGGAGATTTGTGGGATGCACATCCAGGGCACGAAGCTCCCGTTCCACCACATCCCAAAGATGCTCTATTGGGTTGAGATCTGGTGACTGTGGGGGCCATTTTAGTACAGTGAACTCATTGTCATGTTCAAGAAACCAATTTGAAATGATTCGAGCTTTGTGACATGGTGCATTATCCTGCTGGAAGTAGCCTTTAGAGGATGGGTACATGGTGGTCATAAAGGGATGGACATGGTCAGAAACAATGCTCAGGTAGGCCGTGGCATTTAAACGATGCCCAATTGGCACTAAGGGGCCTAAAGTGTGCCAAGAAAACATCCCCCACACCATTACACCACCACCACCAGCCTGCACAGTGGTAACAAGGCATGATGGATCCATGTTCTCATTCTGTTTACGCCAAATTCTGACTCTACCATCTGAATGTCTCAACAGAAATCGAGACTCATCAGACCAGGCAACATTTTTCCAGTCTTCAACTGTCCAATTTTGGTGAGCTCGTGCAAATTGTAGCCTCTTTTTCCTATTTGTAGTGGAGATGAGTGGTACCCGGTTCAGGAGATTGTCTTGACCAGGACCACACCCCTAAATGCATTGAAGCAACTGCCATGTGATTGGTTGATTAGATAATTGCATTAATGAGAAATTGAACAGGTGTTCCTAATAATCCTTTAGGTGAGTGTATATAGTCTGTGATGTTATAACTGTATTTGGAAGGACAAAAATTGAATTACATTAATGCATACATTCAGATCATTTCTTCAATGTTTTTGTTCAGTGCTGTTAATACTTTTTATTTTAATACTTTATATTTAATAATAGTAGTTTTTCTACTGGCAGTCTATTATTGTGATATTTCAGACAAGAACAACAAAAAATCTGCACATAAAAACAAGTCAGGTGCTTTGAAAAGTGGAAGGCTGGAATACACAGCACGACTTTTAAAATCAGAACAGATTTTAAAATGTTAGGCATCATACACTTGCCGACTTTGTAAATGGTTACAGAGAAAAACTGGGCGTCGTACACTAAATGACAGAATCACACAAACAGATTTCAGACTGCTCAAACTCGAGCAGAAACTCCTCATTGCCAGGAGACACATAACAAACAGAAACTGTGTTCTAAAATGAGCTTGAAATATCAAACACGTTTGATCTCTTCTGACTGAATGTAATCAAGAGTCTGAAGATACACAACAGAGGGATTTTTTGGTGAAATCGGTCAACACAAATCTGCAGACTAGCTTTGACTTTCACTAGCATTGTCAACTCGCCCAGACTGTAAATCGGGGCACAAATCATGTAGTGGATTCCCGCCTTGGGTGGCCCAGAAAAAGTGGCAAAGTGGACCAGACTTTATGCTGATAGTCAAAAGATTGGCTTTGTGAGACTGGATTTGCGCTAATGCTTCAGAGTAAATGTTTTTATTGATGTCGAATCACCCACTCGGTTATTTCTGAACTCTCCTGTGCTGAGGTGACTTTGGTGAAAACAAGTCACCTTGTGAAGAGGATGATCTCCACAGGATTTATATGTTGGTGCTGACATCGTCAGACTGTATATGATGCCAGGGTTAGGCGATTTTGCTAAATCATTTTATTTTTCATTCATATTTCAAAAAAGGTAATGGAAGAAGAAACCCCTCCATTGTTTTTTATGGGATCTTGTACAGTTCCTGTGCATGTAAGATCTTTAGTTTTGAATGTGTGACTCCAAATGGCAGGAAATCAATTTTAAATTTATCTTTAAAATGAAAAATCACCCTTCAACATCTAGAATTCATAGGTTCTGCAGTTGATTTACCCTCCACCAGTGACATTATTGTTTATTACTTCTGGGATTGATCCTCGCTTTTGATTTCAAAGCTTTCAGGTGTAGTTTAAAAGGTCATGACTGGTTTGTAGATTTGTGTTTTGTTTGCAATAAAGAACACACAGAACACTCTTTGCCTACTCATGTCCAGTGTTGGGGTAACGCATTACAAGTAATGTGAGTTACATAATCGGATTACTTTTTCAAGTAACTAGTAAAGTAACATAGTACTTTTACATTTACAACAAGATATCTGAATTACTTTTTCAAACAGGTAATGCAAGATACTTGGTTTTCCCATTTATTGACTGACTCCTCTCCTGTTCCCATGTTGAGAGAAATCATAAGAAAGTGCAGAGGCGTTGTGTGTGAACATGATGTTATTGTAGTTCTAGACTAAATGTGAGCATTCATTTACTCATCTCACTTGCACAAAAACAAATTCAATATTCCTCAACATGAATAACAATGAAATGCAAACTCAGAATATTACACAAACCTGCAAAAAATGTTATGTTAAATAATGCATATAGACTTTATGTATTTAATCTCACTTTATTAAACAATGTCTTTGCTGCTGACCTTTGATGAGCTGATTCAACCATATGAATAAGCAAAAATGAACACAAATGTGATATTTATGTAAAGTAAGTGTGTTATCCACTTGATCCAGAATGGTAGAAAAGCTGAAAGGTTTGTTTATACAGACAGTATAGGCGTGAATACATTTTGCCAAAAATATAACTTTTTTGTTATTAAAAAACAAACAAGCAGAAATGTGATGAGAAAATGTGATGCAAAAGTAATCTAACACATTACTTACCATAAAAAGTAACTAAGTAACACAATTTGTTACTTTTTTGTGAGAAACGCATTACTTTTAAAAGTAACTTTCCCCAACACTGCTCATGATTTCTCAATCATTGATGTTGGAAATGTCATTTCACACAGCGCTTCCTCACCCATTTCCTCTCTGTATTATAGAGCCCTTCAGTTCAGCCTGTTGCCACAATGAATGTCATCCCAGGACCCCTTCCTAACATGAGTTTACCACCTCCAGCCATGATCACAGGAGCCTCCCCTCCGTCTTTCATTCCTCTTGGATTCAACCCGCCACAGATGCCTGCAGGTATACAAACAGACAGATAGATACATAGATGGATAGCTCAAGCATGAAATAATAACACAAATTCACCTTATCATGAATTGTTACATACAGGATTCCCTCATGTCATCCCAGTGGCCTCGATGAACCCTGCAGGTCCTCCTCCATCCATCACAGGTACAGCTGATGACTTAATATACAGTTAAATTCAACATTAAATCAAAATGGGCCATATTTACTTTCTTAATACATGTTCCTGGTTGCATTGTAAATGATTCATGATTCAAATGATCTCAATCAGTGCACATTACTCCAAAGAAACTATTACGTTAAAAATGTAATTACACAATCCACCTCTGAATCATTTATCTTTATAGGCTAATGTTGTAAAACTCAGTCCTGATATCAAACAATCACTTTTCACCATCCAGTCAATTCCAGATGAACAAAATCAAGTGATGCTCTATAAAAAGATGATGATTATCCTGTCATTTATTGCATAACTGGACTGGAAGATTGATATTTGTGTAAATGATGTTCGAGATCATTAATATCCTAAAGCTAGTGACTTTTTTTCATTTTGTAATATCAGAAAGCCCAACCAGAGAACCTTCAGAAGACACTCCTGAGGTTCTCAAGAGTCACATGGACCCGGCAGGAGCTCAAGCGCTCAGTCCGCCACCTCCCACGGGGATTCTGGGGCCCAGACCGGGACCACTAGCGCCACACCCCCCTGTGGGGCTCCGCCCACCATTCATGCCCCCTTTCCCCAATAATGGGCCTCGTCCCATCCATCCCCCTCAAATGATGCCCCCCAGGGGCCCCAACCCGATGTATGGTGAACCCCCTGTGGGCCGATTCCGGATGACCATGATGGGCCCGCCAAGACACGATTTCCCCCCTCACAGGCTTCCCATGGGTCCTAGGGGAGAGGAACCGCACTGGCGGGATCAAGCACCCGAAAGGGGCCTGGACAGATTTGGAAACGAGCCACCGTTTCATCGGGGTGGCTGGGGCAGGGGCGGCCCACGTGGACGAAGTCGCTTTGGGAACTGAGTTGGGTGCTTTTTTAGGGGCCAGTGGCTTCAGCTCCGACTGGACTGCGGAAAACGGGACTCTGCGTCCTGTTTGGGGAACGGGAATACGGAGAACACATGAAATTAACGGACACTTTTTCTAAAGTTCACGTCTCTGAATACCAGTGATGGTGCTCACCTTTCTACATGTCGTATTACAGAACCAGCGATCACATATTATGAAATTCCCGTTTGCACTTTCTCGCTCCATGTAAAATCTAAGAGGTCTGTAACATTTCAGATATTACACTCACTACCATAAACTAACATTATAGGTCTAGTGTAAAGTGTTTAATGTAAATAGTCCAGTTTGCACACTTCACGATTGTTGTACCATGAAGAAACCATCTCTGGAAAATGTTCAGCCCAGCATCCGTTGTGTATATTTGGAGGAAATATTTAGTTTAAAGCTTCTGTAGCCTTTCAGCGAGGAAGAATAGTGTAACCACTGTGTTGTGTAATCATTAGAGCTGTAGGTTACACTCTTGTCAGCGGTAGAGCATCATCTTTGGCGGTTTAATTTTACGAAGCTATTTTTTTACCAATCATTCTTGGTTTCTTTTCCTGTCTTAATGGTTTATATTAACATGCTAAAACGAACACGAGTAAATGTTGTGGTTACGTAAACCGACTTGTTTGTTTGTTTTGCAAAGACTTTACGTGCAGTTTTGCAGAGATCTCAGTAGAGGGCACCATTTGTCAAGACTCAGACCTGACCCCTGTCAGTCTGGTAAAGTGTTAAAATGTATTTTTCAACACCCCTGTCAGTTAAAATTAAATATTAACTATACATTTCAGTTGTTAATTTGCATGTTAATTAGCATGAAACCTTAAGAGTAAAGGCATGTAATTTTGAAACACAAAAGGTAGTACAGTTACAGTTGAATCATTCCAGAAGATTTCAGCACATAATAATATTTCTCAATTTTATATAGATATGGTTAATCTTATATGTGACCCTGGACCACAAAATCAGTCATAAGTCGCACGGGTATATTTGTGTCAATAGCCAACAATACATTGAATGGGTCAAAATTATTGATTTTTCTTTTATGCCAAAAATCATTAGGATATTAAGTAAAGATCATGTTCCATGAAGATATTTTGTAAATTTCCTACCATAAATATATCAAAAATGTATTATTATTAGTAATATGCGTTTCTAAGGACTTCATTTGGACAACTTTAGGCGATTTTCTCAATATTTAGATTTTTTTGCACCCTCAGATTCCAGATTTTCAAATAGTTGTATATCGGACAAATATCGTCATATCCTAACAAACCATAGATCAACGGAAAGCTTATTTATTCAGTTTTCAGATGATGTATAAATCTCAATTTTAAAAAATTGACCCTTATGACTGGTTTTGGGGTCCAGATTCGCATGTTATGAATAAATATTTCCCTTTAGTGCTGATAAGGATTTCAGCTTTTTAAATGGCAATAAAAACAATAATAACAATTAATAACACCTTGTGTGTGTGTATATATATATATATATATATATATATATATATATATATATATATATATATATAATATTATAGTATTTATATTATATTATTATTATATACTATTAAATTACTATTTTATTGTTTTTATGATTATTATGTAAGTGTATAAAATATGAAAATTATAATTAAATAATTAAATAATAATTAAAAAATGCACATCAATTGAGTAAGAATTATTATTTGTTCTAGTAATAATAATAATAATAAAAAAAACATTCATTAGCATGGTACCAACAAGTGTGCGCGCGCAACGGTAAGCTCTGGTTTTCCACGGGTACAGCGCGCGCGCGCTCCTCCCTTCAGCCTCGAGCTAAACACTAGGAGCGCGTGTGCGCGCGCGGAGCGCCGCGTCTGACAGGAGAGAAGCGCTGGATGCCATGATGTCTCACATCACCGCCAGTCACCCCACACGCAGAATACCATACGGAATTATGACAGGTATGTACACGTAATAATACAAATTTGTAAATGAATGGCATTTTTTTGTGTGGAATTGCGTTGAGGCGACACAAATGCTGATGCGCGTGACTGCGGCATCACTAGAGACCGCACGTGCTGGGCGCGAAATGTTAATTGACTCGCAGTAATTGTGTTTATCTAGACTGCGTGAATATCCACAACAAATGTCCCGAAAGACGCCTTTAGGTTGCATTTAGTGATTCTCAGCTAACCGTTTTTGGTTCCCGCCCTAAGCAATTTCTAACGGAAATTCTGTCATAATTTGAAAGCATCCTAAAGGATCCTAATGGGAATTTGCAACATATTATTATAATAAGTAGGTCTTTAAGAACACAGATGTCCTTGTGGAACATAAATTAAAACTTTAACTTTATCCAGTAACATCTTATTTGATTCTTTGAGGATTTATCATTTCTCCATTATGGTTCCAAATTATGATAGAAATTCCAATAGGAATCCCATACAAATTGCTTTAGAATTTTTCACTATATGGAGTATGTTGTGAACATTAGTTTATGATTTTTAAGTCAAATGAACCTTAAAGTACCATTACTAAACATTGTCTACGTTTTTTGACATTTGTTTTTGGTTCTGAAAAACAAAGCCTAAAATAACCATTGCAGAAGGTTCTGTATTAGTTCTCATTAGGTTGTCACACAAAAACCTTCTTACAACGTTCTGGGAACATTATACTTGTAAAAACGTTAGAAGTTGTTTCCCAAAAATAACCAAACCAGAACCATATGGTAACATTATAGGAACGTTCTGTGTTCTGGGATGCTGTTAACCTCAAAGTTCTGCTAGTAATTATGGGTTATGTGTTTTATTTTAAGCAGTCAGTCAAACAGATGCGTTAGAGATGCATCAGATGTTTGCGCGCGTCCGTGCGTGTGTTATGAATTCATCTGCAGGATGCTCAGTCAATGCCAAGGGCACAAGCTCCACTGTGACCCTGTCCTTACAGCCCAGAGCTCACTGTACTGCTGATTTTAACACACGGCTGTGACAATCCATCATTGCTTGTGTCACTGGAGGTTTTCCTCTAGAATAAACGTGGCTTCTCTTGGTGTGTGTGAAGGTCTGACCCCTGCTGTTTAGCATCTGGTGCATGGATGCTCAGAGTATGTGCCACATGGTGACATGCACTAGATCGGGGGTTTTCAAACTTTATGATGCCAAGGACCCCCAAATATGATGAATTTTTATGAGGGACCCCTTCCTAAAATCCATCTATTTTTATTTAGGCCTATGAAAAAACATTTAAACTGTTAGATCAATTGTGTGACATTATAAATACAAAATATCGTTTCCAAACTTAATAAATTGGCTATAGCCTACTTAATGTTGGATGTAAAAACCTGAAGAAGAACATTTTTTAATTAAAAATTATTTGTGTAAGCATCTTTCACAATAAATGTATGTAAGCAGCTTACGTACTGCCTTACAACCCCAGTGAGCAAGATAAAGGGGACTCGCTAGAAAGATACAAAGCAAACATATACAATTCTGGAAAGTAGCCTATGTATATGGCAAGAAAGGAGAGAAACATTTAGAATGAAACAGAATGTTCGGTAGACTTTATCCATTTTTGCTTTTTTGCATCTTTTTATTCTCTGAACTTTTCTGGGGACCCCATAGAACCTTCTGGAGGACCCCTGGGGGTCCCCGGACCCCAGTTTGAAAACCCCTGCACTAGATCGTCCCTCATTAAAAATGGATATTTTTGGTGCATTTCCATTTAATTGATTAAATGCATAAACAATGCATTAAAATTATAGTAAAGATACCATCTGTAATGACATTTCAGGCTTCAATAGCATGATGTGTTGTGGGTGGTTGTAGGGGTGTTGCTAAGGTGTTCTGGGTAGTTGCTAGGTGGTTACTGCCAAGTCAAAAAGCCAATTCAGAAAGTTGCTTACTTGCTTATGTCAAAAAACTCCAACCCTATATTTTGGTCTCTAAATATGCTGGTCTTCCACTACTAGTAATATACTGATATGATTATGCAGGATGATGAACTCAGACAATATTTGGCCATTTTGAGATTGTCCATATTGGCCAATAATATTTTTGCTTGCTTGAGAAGTTCCCAAAGACCTTAAAAGTGCAGTAAGCGATATCTGAGAAGCATTGTTGATATTTGAAATCAACCCAAACAGACACACCCCTCCCTTCATTGCTCCACCCCCAAAAATGCACAAACACGCAATGCAAGAGTGGATGTGTCTTTATCATAGCTGAAGCGAAGCAAAATAATGCTTCCTGAAAAATAAAGCAAAGATGATGGACGGATGACAAGGAAGAACAAAAAAGGAACATACAGTACTCAAGAGTCGCCAGAAGCTCCAGACAAACAATGACACTCAAACTGTTCTGTTACTACAGCTAACATTACAACAACAGCATATCTTGGTTCTGTGAAAGAAGCAAAACCACTCACTCATTACCCACATATGGAGCAGAAACAATTCAACCTCTGCGTTTTCCGGCCTTCCTGCTTAGCTCTCTCCAGCGCTGGAAAGCTTTTCTAATATTAACGCGTGTCCTAAAGGTATCGCCTGATCATAACTCTTCTTTTTCTTCATTTACCTCTGACCTTTTCTCTTTTGTAATGTCTCTCAGCCATCTCTCTTTCTATAGTCTTCAAATCTCTTTCTTGCTCACTCTCTCTCCTCCCCCATCATGAGTGGACACGCCCCCTACCGCTGATTGGCTCACTATCCTCCCCATAACGAGTGCACACGCCCCCTACTGCTGATTGGATCAATCTCCTCACCATAACAAGTGGACACACCTCCTAATGCTGCTTAGCTCATTCTCTCTCCACCCCCATCATGAGTGAACACGCCCCCTACCGCTGATTGGCTCACTCTACTCCCTGTCATGAGTGGACACGCCCCCTACTGTTGATTGGCTCATTCTTCTCCCCATAACGAGTGGACACGCCCCCTACAGCTGGTTAGCTCACTCTCTCGTCCCCATCATGAGTGGACACGCCCCCTACTGCTGATTGGCTCACCCTCTCTCCTCCCCATCATGAGTGGACACGCCCCCTACTGCTCATTGGATCACCCTCTCTTCTTCCCCATCATGAGTGGACACGCCCCCTACTGCTGATTGGCTCACCCTCTCTTCTTCCCCATCATGAGTGGACACGCCCCCTACTGCTGATTGGCTCATCCTCTCTTCTTCCCCATCATGAGTGGACATGCCCCCTACTGCTGATTGGCTCACCCTCTCTTCTTCCCCATCATGAGTGGACACGCCCCCTACTGCTGATTGGCTCACCCTCTCTCCTTCCCTATCATGAGTGGACATGCCCCCTACTGCTGATTCGTTCACTCTCCTCCCCATAATGAGTGGACAAACCCCCTACTGCTGATTAGCTCACTCTCTGGCCTCCCCATCATGAGTGGACACGCCCCCTACCACTGATTGGCTCACTCTCCTCCCTCATCACAAGTGGACATGCCCCTACCGCTGATTAGCTCACTCTCTCCTCCCCATCATGAATGGACACTCCCCTACCGCTGATTGGCTCACTCTCTCTCCTCCCCATCATGAGTGAACATGCCCCCTACCGCTGATTGGCTTACTCTCCCTGTCATGAGTGGACATGCCCCTACTGCTGATTAGCTCACTCTCTCTCCTCCCCATCATGAGTGGACACGCCCCCTGCCACTGATTGGCTCACTCGCTCTTCTCCCCATCATGAGTGGACACACCCCCTACCGCTGATTAGCTCACTCTCTCCTCCCCCATCATGAGTGGACACGCCCCTTGCCGCTGATTGGCTCACTCGCTCTCCTCCCCATCATGAGTGGACACACCCCCTACCGCTGATTAGCTCACTCTCTCCTCCCCCATCATGAGTGGACACGCCCCCTACTGCTAATTGGCTACAAGTGTCTAGTGCTGCTTGGTCTGATCCATCTGCAACAGTGTTTCTCAGAAATTGCTTACTGCACCTTTAATCAGGTTAGACGCCATATTGAATTTTAAGCAGATGAAGCTGTGAGGGATACTTACAGGTTTTACAATGAATATCACATCCTAGATCACATCACATTACAAAACTCATAACTTTCAGAACTGTTTTATGGAGTTTTTGCGTAATGAAAGACTTTTGGAAAGATGTTTCATCAGCTGAACATCTGATTGATTGTTGTTAAACAACAGTACAATCCTTTGAACATCCCTCACAGCCTCGTTTTCATTCCTGTCAAAAATTAAATATGGCACTATGATCTATTGTGTCAGCTCCAAAATCGAATGATTGACCAATATATATATGGCTGTGTTTCCTGCAAGCGTTGTAGCAAAGACAGAACAAAATATGCTCCATTAAAATGAAGACAAAGTCCCAAGAAGGACATGAAACCCCAGAGCGTTTGAGTGGTACATGAGGTCGGTGGAGAACAGAGAGTGTTTAGTTAAAGATCTTTCAGTTGTAGATTGATGCGTCTCTGGGGTAGAAAGAGAAAACTGGATCTCTCTCTCGCTCTCTCTCTCTCAAGTTCAATCCTGAGTTAAACAGGCTCTGAGTCCAGAGGAAATCATTATCAGACAGCAGATATGTTCTCTGATGTTCTGAGAAGATTGTGAATGAGGGATGAAAAGCGTTGGAATGCATTGATATGCACCAATCAGCCATATGCTAAAACAATCAGCTGTATAATCAGTACTCATTGCGCATTTGCTGAAGACTCATGCATATTTTATTATAAATGCTAAATGGCTTTTAAGTTTTTGACCTGTGCTTTATAAGGTAATTTGGAGTTTACAATCTTTTACATTTATGTCTGTCACCGTTGTCATGTTCCAGCCGTCGTGGATCTTCTTTATCTACACAATGTTTGTGTGGGCCTGTTGTGTGATTTGTGTTTTAATAGCAGGGGTGTTTGTACAGATCTTGACGTTTGTTTTGTGCCGTGATGAAACATGCCAAGTGTAAGGGCTTCAAATATGCATATTTTAAATCTTCCCGACGTGAATTATTCATATCATACCCACGTCCACAGAATCATTCACTCCAGAAACGTCCCAGAATAAATGGAGCTCTGTTTTTGCTGAGACAGTTGGTTTTGTGTTTGTTTATAATAAAGGCAGCGGGATTCACCGACCGCAAACCTTCTCCATTGACTCCATGTCAAGAAAACAATTCTGAAGGAGTAATGTGAATTATTCTGAGTTTAATCATACTTTTGTTTTTGAATTATTTATGTTCTGAAATAGGAGTATTGTTGATATTTTTTTTAGATGTTTTGCTTGTGATTTTTTCACATTCAACAAAGTCTTGAATGTTTAATCTCTATATGGATACTAAGTTTTGTTGGTTTATGGCAAGCCGTTTTAACATTTAATGCTTAAAACGTACTAGTATCTATTTTCATGCTACTAGTACTTATTTTTTAGATACTAGTATCTATTCCATTAAGGACTAGTACTTATTCATTAGCTACTAGTGCTTATTCTTTAGGTACTAGTGCCTATTCTTTAGATACTAGTACCTTTTTAAAAGATACTAGTAGTTATTCACTTGATACTAGTTCTTATTTTTTAGATACTGGTACTCATTCATTAGATACTAGTACCTATTAAATAGACACTAGTAGCCTACTTATTCATTAGCTACTAGTGCCTATCTCCTTTAGATACTAGTAGGCTACTTATTCATTAGTTACTAGTACTTATTATTAGATACTAGTTCTTATTTATTAGATACTAGTACCTATTAAATAGATACTAGTACTTATTTCGATAGTGACTAGTAACTATTCTTTTGTTACTAGTAACACATTTTAAATTTTTGCCATTGACTTCTATGGGGATCTGTCATTCAGATATCAACTATTCAGTTCTGACTAGTATGTATTCCAGTTTTGACTAGTACATATTTATTAGATACTAGTGCTTATTCATTAGATACTAGTACCTATAGCTGAAACTTGGCAGCCACAAACATGCCATGAAAGTGAAGAATTGAGAAAGAAGATCACCCATATTCTTTTTTTCTCCTTTGTTTAACAAAACTCACGTCAGGAGAACCAGCTGACGACGTAGATCGTCCTCCATTTGTTTTTCTTCTCAAGTCATGTTTGATCTTGTGAGTCTCTGTGAGATCTCGTCTCATTGTGAAAATGTTACTACATTCGACAGGTGTGTGGTCTCATGGTCCGGACGAATCTTCTAGTGCGTTCTGAGGATTATAATGCTAAAAAAAATCGGGTGAAACTGCCCTTATGTCTGTGGTCTCCCACAGTTTTAAAGATTGGAGTCGGTTAGTCTAGTGTGTCACGGGCCTTAGTTACCACCCTAGCAACCCCATAGCAAATTGCTAAAAAAAAACATGCTAGTAACTGCATAGCAACACTATAGCTTGGTGGTTGTGAGTTTTGCACGGGCAAACTCCACTTAGGTTTACTCAAGGAACTGTGAAAAAATCTAGTTCAGAGAGTTTGGCATGGTAATGAGTATGACAATGTTAATGTGTTTGGTCTTGGCAGAATAGATCTGCTACTCTGCTGCTGCTGCTGCAGAGCAAGTACAAAACTTTAAGGCAGCGGCTATAGCGATAGCGATAGATGCTATTTACACTAAGTGAAAATAGTGATATATTCTATTTACACCATGTAAAAGTAGCAGTTCTTTGCAGTATGTGTAAATAGTAATTAGATGCTATTTATACTTTATTTTGGCAGATACATACTATTTGCACCTCAGTATTGTTGTACATTAACAGGATGCAATAATAACATAGTGTAAATTATTATATTTATTAAAATTATTAAATGGATGCCGCCTTAATGGGACATTAAAAGCCCTCCCTACCCCTAACCCTACCCAATAAATAATTTTATTATTATTAAACAGTTCGTTAGGCACTTTATTTCCACTTTTAGAACATTTTCTTCATTTTTATTGAAAGTAAATGACTTTCCGATGTGATATGTGATGGGAAAAGGGAGAAGAGCGAGCATGGCAAAAGGCGGATTCGAACCCGGGTCGGTCGCGTCAAAACCAAGTTCCATGAGCCTTACGCTCTTCTGACTACACCACTGAAGACGTTAAAGTATGAGCGTCTTTTTTAATCTTGTGTGGCACAACCAGGCATTGTTGGTCGGAGCTAGTGCAAATAGCGCTTGCCAACAAGGTTGCGCTATTTGCACTTGATGTAAATAGACACTCCAAAACTTTAATACATGCCAGTACATACAACATGCCGCTATGAGCAAGCAAGACATGAATTACCTGTAGCAGATCTATACAGGTGGAGCTGGGGAAGGTGGAGGGTTTCTGAAAGCACACACAGCAAACAATAGGCAAGAATTTGAATGTTGAGCAGCGAGCGCATTGGCTACCAATACAGCGGGAACCAATCAGCTGTGCCCTATAGAGAATGATGTAATTGCAAGCAGATTGGGTTAAGGATTTACGAGCCTGCGCCATCTAGAGTTTCATGACAGAACTTTGCATTTGTGCATTTAACTAAATCTTCATCCATTATTGTTGCCGGTGACTCATTTGTGCAGTAGTGCAGTCGTGTTTGCTCAGGAAATTAAGCGATAATTTCTGAGGTTAAACACTGGCTTGAGTCCAGGCTTAAATTAATTTGATATACTTGCAGCTTTGCATGAAGGGAGTCCAGACAACATGCCCACTTGAGTGAGATAAACAAACTGCTTAAGAACGATTTTGTTGTTTTAAATGGCTCTTTGTGCGTAACTCATCTCTATTGCCTTAATCACGGGCTTATGGCCAGAATTGTCTTGTGAGTGTTATTTGCATCTTCTGTGGAGAACAACAGATTATTTCTTCCTTCTCATACACAACGGGTACATAATAATGTCTGCTTATTTGATAATGTGGGGTTGTACTAAATATACGTTGTGTAATCAGATTATTTGTGTTTGAGATGTGTTGGGTTTCCCATGCTTGGACATATGTCTGTCTCTCTGATGATTTGTTTTGGACATGTCATGCAGTGCACAAAACCCAACCCTGAAAGATTATTATTTAATTATCTCAAGGCTGTATGTCTTCACATTTATACAATCTGTGTCCTTCCTTTGTGCAGCAGCAAAACCACATAAACAAGTGCAGAAATGTCTAATATTGTTGACCACTTAAGATTAGTGCAGTTTTTCAGTAAATTATATTTATATGTAGTCTGATGTGACTATTAATTAAAAAAAATTAAATAAATCAAAATTAAATTATTTTAAGTGCTTTGATAAATAGTTACATTTTTCAAACTATTTTAATCACTTTCCTTTCAGTAGTTCATATTAATTATTAAGATATAATTATGTAATATATATATATATATATAAATACACATATTTTTGAGATATTAAAATAATGTAAGCTGTATAATATATGTAATATATTTATATTGTATTGAATATATTAATTTGATATTATAAATATAATTCATTAATATATTAAAAAATATTTTGAGTTACATTTTAAAAATGTCATAAAAATAAAAATATTTTATTGTACTGAATATGTTAATTTATATTTAATTATAAACATAAATAATATATTATTTAAAAATATATATATTTTGTTATCAATTCTAAATATATATATAATATGATGTATGTATGTATGTAATGTATTTATATTGTATTTAATACATCAATACAATATAAATGCAGTTCTTTTAATCAACCAATGCGATAATCAAAAAATGAAGGGTGCTCTGATCTGGATTTTTTGGTCCGATCTCCAATAACTGGAAGCAGTATTGGCCTATACGATTACCAATACGATCATTGAAAAATAAATAATTCTACAGGATAAATAGAAGGCTTCAAATA
Organism: Coreius guichenoti; assembly: GCA_039654105.1. Taxonomy (NCBI): domain Eukaryota; kingdom Metazoa; phylum Chordata; class Actinopteri; order Cypriniformes; family Gobionidae; genus Coreius; species Coreius guichenoti. The sequence goes on from CM077174.1 coordinate 36,386,094, forward strand.
GACCCCAGATTGGTGAATGTAGTGAAGCAATTTTAGCTGCGGATACAAAAATTGTCTCACAAGTTTTGCGTCATCTGATCGGCTCTTCTGATCTGCCTTACAGAAACCACCGATCATATAGAAAATGATTATCGGCCGATCCATCTGAGCACCCTTACAAAAAATGGGCAAATATTGGCTGATATATTGGACAGTCACTACTTAAAATTCCTCCACTTCACTTCACTCCACTTCTTAGTGTTGTCATGAACCATATTAAGTCTGCTTTTCTCATTTGTGAGCTGTTGTTCTGGACGTTGTGGACCGTGTGGAGTTGGACTCTCACCAGTCCTCATGGCTCGTTGGCTTGTCCTAGATACTTGGGGCTTAAGATGACCCACTTAGATGCTTTTACTCATTGTGTTTCTGGCTGTGCAGCAACACAACACGTGAAATATGTATTACAATACACCTGCGCTCATATTTCACTGACTGTACAGTGTAATGGTTCCTATACAGCAGAGTGAATGTGAAACTCCACCTGATTGGCTGCTTTCTCTGCACTTGCACCTCTGATTGGTTCTGATATGTTTTAAATGGCTTTGATTTATGTTTTGAAACATTAATTTCCATGCACTCTAGTCCAGGAGAAGACAGATGTGAAGTTGGCTTTGCATAATTGACCATGCATCTTTATTTTTGCCAGTAATGGATGCTGGGAAGGAGAGGACGGCTGCTGAGCCAGCGTGGCCGATAAAAGACACGCACGCCTGCACATGCGGGGTCTCGGATTCACATGGATGGGTTCTAATCCTGATAAATATGAAGGATGAATTGTCTGGAGGGGTGACTCCAGCTCACGGCTCTGACACCGGGAATGACTCAGCATCCCCTGCCTCCATTATAACGCCACTACGGCTGATGAACCTGCAGAGGATTGTGGGGGAAATGAAAGTGGGTCTGTTAGCCCAGACATTCAGAGTAAACCTATAAACCAGGGCCATCCATCAATGCTGTTAATTATGCAGAAGATAAATGATCCTCGTAACTTTAGCATGACAGAGGACAGCTGCTGAGGAGAAATGTCACGGTGTAGCTACTCCGTACGAGCCGCGTTTAGCATATCCAGCCTTATCTGAGATCTGATACATGAGTAAATACACAAGCGCATGTTATTGTCAGCTTGATGTGATTGTGTTTCAGATCACAGATGCTCCCATTGAAATTAAACTCTCATTGTTGTTGATGTGAACTGGATATAACTGGAATTCTTTTGCCTGGAGAATTAAAAGGATTTGGGTCAGTCAATTATTATTTTCTTTAAAGAAATGATACATTAATTCTGCACGGATGCATTAAATAGATGAAAAAATCCAAATAAACACTGTTCTCTTTTTTTATTATTTATCAAAGAATTCTAGAAAATAAAAAAATATGAAGCAGCACAACTGTTTACACCATTGATAATAATATAATTATAATAATAATTCTTCTTAAGCATCAAATCATCATATTAGAATGATTTCTGAAAGATCATGTGACAGAAGACAGGAGTAATGATGCTAAATAAATTCAGCTTTGCATCACAAGAATAAATTACATTTTACAATGTATTTACATAGAAAATACCTATTCCAAATTGTAATAATATTTCACAATATTACTGTTTTTACTGTATTTTATCAAATAAATGAATATTTATTTGAAAATGCAGCCTTGTGAATAAATGCAGCCTTGGTGAGCTTCTTTCAAAAGCTTTTAAAAAAGATTTCTTACCAACCCCAAACGTATTCATTTATTTAAAACATTTTTAAAAATGCACAAAAACGTAAAGATTTTACGGGCAGTGAAAGAATGACATTTGGATTTCATATTAACAATTAAAATGAATAAGATTAATATTTTTTTATTTAAAAAATTTGCTTTACACATTAAATCTGTTCAATGGTGTATCTATATTTTAGTATGCCATGAATTATATCAGAAGCAAGTCACAGCACACATAAAGAACACAAACGTTTCCTGAGAATAACCCTGATGCTTTCACATAGTTTTATCACTTTTATATACATTGCACAGATTTTTCCTCTACAATCAGCACATCGACAATTGTTCTTTTGAGGTAATGAGTGATTTTGCTAAATCAGCTGTGCATGTGTTTTCTGGATGGCCTGAGCGGAAAGACATTGACACTGTCCCTCAGTTCAACTCTGGCTCTGTTCACACTTTATTTTTACTAAGCTCGAAGATTGTCAGTGGGATTGTGATGGTACATAAGAATTTGACACAAATATGGAAATGCATCCTTGCTTTTGTGGGACAGTTTGATTTGCCCTTTTCCTTGCAAAACAAACACGCTTATTTATTTGATAATACTACTCCGATCAGGCATAACATTATGACAGGTGAAGTGAATAACACTGATTATCTCTTCATCACGGCACCTGTTAGTGGGTGGGATATATTAGGCAACAAGTGAACATTTTGTCTTCAAAGTTGATGTGTTAGAAGCAGGAAAAACTTGTGGGGTGTTTTCGGTCTGCAGTGGTCAGTATCTATCAAAAGTGGTCCAAGGAAGGAACAGTGGTGAACCGGCAACAGGGTCATGGGCGGCCAAGGCTCATTGATGCACGTGGGGAGCGAAGGCTGGCCTGTGTGGTCCGATCAAACAGACGAGCTACTGTAGCTCAAATTGCTCAAGAAGTTAATGCTGGTTCTGATAGAAAGGTGTCAGAATACAGAGTGCATCGCAGTTTGTTGCGTATGGGGCTGCATAGCCACAGACCAGTCAGGGTACCCATGCTGCATGAGCATCAGAACTGGAACTGGAATCAGAATTAAAAGTTTTGGGTCAACTGTTCCTTTTAAGACAAAAAATGTCTGCCCAGAGCCTCAACAGCCTCAAAACCACTCACCAGAACAACTTCACCTTTGTCCCGCCACACTGTGCAGTAACCAGTGTGCAGTCATGCAGCCCGAAGTCACGTGACCCGCAGGAACGCCCCCTGCCCTGCAGATAATAAAATGTGTGCAATCATGGTTGTGGGAGAAGATCACCCTGTCTCATGCCAACATATCATCATAACCAGTTTGCCTGAGCGTTTACATGACATGTTCTGGCTGGTTTGCATTCATAGCGACAGACTCCTTTGATGTATATTGGAGAGAAGGAGAAGAAGGAGATGAGATGGAGTCTGCTGGGGATCTTCACTAATGATCTCCAGTATGCTCCGGCCAATCCCTTTCATCTGGTCGGTATTACCGAGGCTGACTCTTTGTTGTTTTAGATCGAGCCTAGCAGGACTGTAATAAATATTTCTTTTTTTTTCTTAAGTCCTAATTGAAATGAGTTACGGCCGGTAGGCTACGCATCCTCTACTCCATGCTCATGTACCAGAGATGGAAAGAGTGAATATCAGCTCCTACTAAGCCAACATGCCTGGTATTTATTAGGGATTTGAACCAGAATCTTGTATATTGAAGGTACATATTCAGCAGTTGTTGCTTCCTAATATAGGAAACCTACGGGTTCAATCCAGGGTTTCTGGAACATCCGAGTCATCCTTTCAACCTTTTTAGACTCTCGGCCAATCCAGGGACCACCTAATATAAAATTTGTTGTTTTTTCTTGATATTCATTGTATAATGTTAATGAACATTACTATTCTGAATGGGAGGGTAAAAAGCATTATATTTAAATAAATGTATACACACTACCATTCAAATGTTTAGGGTTTATAAGATTGGGATAAGAAGGGTATAAGAAGTATAAGAGTATAAGAAGTCTCTTATACTCACCAAGACTGCATTTATTTGATCAAAAATACAGTAAAAACTGTAATATTGTGAGATATTATTACAATTTAGAATTACTGTTTTCTATTTGAATATATGTTAAAATGTAAGTTATTCCTGTGATTAAAGCTGAATTTTTAGCATCATTACTCCAGTCTTCAGTGTCACATGATCCGTCAGAAATCATTCTAACACCCGCTGCATCCGAAATCGAATACTTCCCTAATATATAGTATGTGAAAAACAGTACATCAAAAGATTAGTACGTCCGAATACATAGTATTCGAAAAACAGTAGGCGAAAAGTATCCGGATGACCTTCCGGCAAGATTCTGGTGTGTGCATTTGATGGACACTTTACTATCCCATGAGGCCATGAGAGAGGATTTGTGAAGTGACATAACTGATGCTGGAAAGTCATGTGACAGTAACAACATGGTGGATGTAGTACATTTGAATTTCATTCATACTACCCATATGCATACTATAGAAGATACTTTTTTAATGGTTGCAAAGTAAATTCAAATGTAATACCTACTCAGACAGTATGAGATTTTGGGCGCAGCGACCATATCCTAACCAGATGCAACGCGACTACGAGACGTGAAAAAAATCACAGCCAATCAGAAGAGCATGTGGGCGGAGTCTCTCTGCAGGCATGATGCACTCGCAACAAAATGGATAAGTACATAAAATACATGAGTGACTGAAACAGTCTTTGTCATAGAATACACTTGTTTGTTCACATTGAGTTGACAGTTTGAATGTTCTTGTTTCCTTTAATTTACTTTCAAGATCTGAGGTGAACTATCCATTGTTGTTTTTAGTACTGCTAGAAAGGCCATGCAAAATGATATTCAAACTTACGTTAGACGCTTTTAACATTAAATAAAGCACAAACAGTTCCTGAGATTATCATTGTCATACTTTGTATATGTTGTTGTTCCAGTCGCGATGTAACAAAAATAAAAACCGCTTCTAAAATAGAATCGTCACATATTTGCGGCTGGTTAGGAATAAAACTATGAAAGGATTCCTTTTATTGTTTATGAAAATGCTGAGATGCACATAACATGCATCAAAAATGTATGCGTTTAATTGAGGTGGTTCAATTTTCTATCCGATATAAAATGCCTGCGCATAAACTACGACGGAAACACATTTACCGAATAAATCCCTCAATGTGCAACAAAAAATATGTGACTTTGCCTCAACAGTGGATGTGATTTGATAACTGGACTAACCAACCAGCCAATCACATCACAGCATCTCAAATGTTGGTTTGACCATCCTGAAATGCCTGAGTGAAAGTCTGTCATCAGAATGATTTGGTTTTCCCTCCCAGAAGTGTCTCACATGATTGCGTTCCAGATCACCAGCATCCGAACGCAAGATGCACGCTCTGCGAAGCAAGACGTTTATGATGGAGGAAAAAAGAGCCACAGTTTCTTCCCTGATTGCACCAACTTCTCTTTTTATTACAGATATTTTGCACCAATTTCCCAGGAAGTGACGATACTGTTCTCTTGAACACATGGGATGGAAACGCTGCTTTACTCACAAATGTTTTATGTAATATTCCAATTTTGCGCATAAGTTCAATTTTCAACATTGAATGGAAACATAGCTAATGATTACGTACTCGGTTACTAATGTAACCTCGGTTCCCTGAGATAAGGGAACGAGTATTGCGTCTATTGCTAGACGCTTTGGTAAAACTCCTTTTCTCGAAATACTGAAGCCTTTCATAAAATAACGCAGTGCTACTGCACAGCCATAATAGTGCTGAGGCTTACTCGCACGCTATTGGCTGGTCAGTGGGAACTGCACGAACCAATAGCAGAGTGGCGTAACTGCGCAAACCAATCGGTGCGAAGCCCACCGACCTGAGCACAGAGCCCGCCAGAATAGGCAGGGCATCTGCCTATAAAAGACGCTCAAATTGCCATGGATTCAGGTTTTTATCGACTGAAGCGACGATCGCTAGTCATATGCGCCATAGCACGGCCTTCTACGCAATACTCTTTCCCTTATCTCAGGGAACCGAGGTTATGTTAGTAACCGAGTACGTTCCCTTTTGAACGGTCAGTCGTATTGCGCAAAGACCCTTAATGTGAAGGGCCGGGCTCACCGAGGCTGGTCACAATCATAATGAAGGGACTTATGTGCTTGCTCTGTAGGGATGTTTGAGTTATAGACTCCAAAGCGCTAACTGTGAAGGGCCGGGCTCACCTTCTTTTTTTTATTTTTATAAATCATACAGAAAGGATACGTGCCTGCAGAGCAGGGACTTCCAAACTGTAAAATCTGGCAAAGGTAGACGGTGAAGACCAGCCAGCCGCTCTACAGATATCTATAGATACTCCGCTTGACCATGCCCAGGAGGAGGCCATGCCTCTCGTGGAGTGAGCCCTGACGCCTATGGGGCACTGCAAGCCCATAGAAGCGTAGGCTAAAGCAATAGCATCCACCAACCGTCTAGATAGTCTTTGCTTCATGACCGGAAGCCCTTTGATGTGGCCACCAAAGCTCACAAAAAGCTGCTCCGACTGTCTGTATTGGGCGGCGCGCTCATTGTATGCTCTCAGAGCCTTGACTGGGCAGAGCAGGTGCAACTGCTGCTCGTCCTCCGTGGAGGGAAGAGCAGAGAGCGTGGTCACTTGTGCTTTGAACAGGGTCGAAAGCACTTTGGGCACATAGCCGTGTCTTGGTTTGAGGATGACTTTAGAGAGCTCATGGAGAGCGCATGTAGGTCACCAACTCGCTTAACTGATGCTAAGGCTAGCAGTAGTGCAGTTTTTAGCGAGAGTGACTTAAATTCGGCCGTTTGCAACGGTTTGAATGGGGGCCCTTTCAGAGCTCGAAGGACCAGTGATAGGTCCCAGGAAGGCACCATAGGGGGCCGTGGGGGGTTAAGCTTTCTGGCTCCTTTTAGGAAATGGACAATCATGTCGTTCCTGCCCACTGAGTGACCAGCCACCGGCGCGTGAAAAGCGGCGATGGCTGCCACATAGACCTTAAGCTTGGATGAAGTACGGCCTGCATCCAACAGCTCTTGTAGAAATGAAAGTATCAGTGATACTTCACACGAGGCTGGGTACTGGTTTCTGGCTGAGCACCAGTTAGAGAACACAGACCATTTAAGAGCATAGAGGCGTCTGGTAGACGGAGCTCTAGCCTCGCTGATAGTGCTCAGGACGCTCGCTGGGAGGTCCTCGAGCTCTCGTTGAGGGGCCACACATGAAGCGCCCATAGTTTGGGAAGGGAGTGCCAAATCGTCCTGTTCGCCTGGGAAAGGAGGTCTTTCCTCAGGGGAATTGGCCACGGGGCTGCTGAGAGCAGCTGAATCATCTCGGGGAACCAAGGCTGGGTCCGCCAGGGCGGGGCCACTAGTAGGACTGTATGTCTGCCCTCCCTGATTCTTTTTATGACTTGGGGGAGGAGCGAGACCGGAGGAAAAGTGTAAAGTGGACGGCTGGGCCAGTCGGCCCATAGGAGGAGACCTCTGGCTAGTTTGTACAGCCGTTTCGATCTGAGCCCGCCTTGGCGATTTATGTGGGAAACCACTGTCGTGTTGTCCGTATGGACCAGGACGTGGTGACCCGAGAGCCTTGCCCTCATTTGGGCCGAGTCTAAAATCGCGCCCAGGAAAGAGATGCTCTGCCTGGGAAGCAACAAGCTCTTGGCTGTGTTTATTCTGAGACCCAGGCATTCTAGATGGCTGAGGAGCACAGATTTGTGAAAATTTTGTTCTGATTTAGTTGAGAGTCAGTCTTCAATGAACACGGCTTGTGGGGGCGGAGCCCGGCAAGCGACGCGCTCAGAGATACGGCATTTTGAAACAAACGCCGGAGAGAGGAGAGCGACATACCCTCGCAGTGAGAGCAGCCGGACTCAGTAAGAGCGGCCTCTGCGTGTGCTTTACCCAGGCAGATAACACACTCGCCGTGTGTGAATAAGAGTGAAAAGGATACACCGGTGTTTCGCCGGAGAGTGCAGGGGAGACAGTGCGACAGCTCGCGGGATCGCAGGCGGTTGATCGCGCTGATCAGACAGGCCGCTGGCTCGTACGCTGGATCAGGCCGGCTGCTGGCTCACTCGCTGTTCCGCTGCAGGCTCTTCTGACTTCGGCGAGAAGGTGAAGGCTTCGAGTAGGAGGATCAGCGAAGGTCTGTAGATCGTCGCTGAAGGAGTTTAAATCTGAATCCATGGCAATTTGAGCGTCTTTTTTAGGCAGATGCCCTGCCTATTCTGGCAGGCTCTGCGCTCAGCTCGGCGGGCTTAGCACCGATTGGTTCGCGCAGTTATGCCGCTCTGCCATTGGTTCGTGCAGTTCCCACTGACCAGCCAATAGCGTGCGAGTAAGCCTCAGCACTATTATGGCTGTGCAGTAGCACTGCGTTATTTTATGAAAGGCTTCAGTATTTCGAGAAAAGGAGTTTTCCCAAAGCGTCTAGCAATAGACGCAATACTACTGACCGACTGAAAGGGAACTCAAATTGTTCAACAAATCAAGTATTTATTAGCGTTTGGAATCATAATTTTCATCTGCTAGTTGAAAACTTGTTAAAAAAAAATGTCTTCATAGAATGGCGCCATATAGGATTATCTTGATAAGACGACATATAAATCATAAAAACCAAACAAACACTTGCGGTCACATGAGAGGTGCAGTATTTCTCATCTGTCATGTTTTACAATCAGACAAAAATGTGATTCCCAAGTCACGTCATGTTTCTGTGTACCTTTATGCAAAGCCAAGCCATTGTTTTCAGTGTTATGAATATGTATTGCCTTTGAGCGCTCCAAAGAGCTGTGAGCAAATTTGGAGTGCGTTCCTTGCAGCTGGCGTGTCGATGATTTTAAATGAAAATCCCAGTTAGGCTGCTAGCTTTAGCATTCGGATTAAGCCTCTCTCTTGTGTCATTGTTAAAATATTGTGGATTCATGTACAGTAGCTGGAGAACGGGTTGAGATGTAAAACAGCTTCTCTGTGGGAACAGTGATGTTTTTTTGTTTCTGACAGGGATGCTTTATTGAATTCCTCAATGGCGGACTTCAGAAAGGCTAATGCAAACATAACAGACGGGGAGGGTAAAGTCCCTGGCCGTAATTGAAAACGACATGTGTCGTCTCAGTTTTAAGGAGGACGTTGTGTTTGCTTGTCCTGTTTTATCGTGGTTTGCTGAAATTAGGAGTGATTCTCTGCGTTAGCTGGTCTGTTTGGTTTGTTAAGGTCTAGTGATCAAGAAAGAGCATTTTACATAATGATGTAAGTTTTGCTCAATTTCATACTATATTATTCACATTTCATTTCACATTAAATGGGTCCTATAATGCCCTTGTCACAAGATGTAATTTACGTCTCAGGTGTCCCCAGAATGTGTGTGTGAAGTTTCAGCAAAAAATACATAAAATTATTTATTTTAGGATGTTTTGAAAGCCCCTATTTGGGGCTATATCGCCTTTGTGAATGTGCTGGTTTGGACACTATACGGTGGCTAAAGTTACCATTGTCTCTGTATTCACAGAGATCAAAGCTATGTCATTCGTTTTATTTTTAAGAAGTAATAAAAGTGCACTTTTGAATTGTACAGGCGGTGAGCATTTTAGGGTTAAAAATAAAAAGCTCTGTTCTCTGTGAATACAGTAAAAGACAATGGTAACTTTAGCTACATTAGCACATACAGAAAGTCGATTTGCAAACACATTATAAAGTGCAGTACATGTTCTGAAAATGAAAATGATCTTACAAAATGAAGTTACTTTTGATAAAATAAATTAATGAAACTTAGTTATAATATCACGACCCCAATGAGGAGCCGACCCAAGGCATAAGCGAAATAAGCGGCTGCTTAGGGGCCCCCAAGAGCACACGAAATGACAGCTTGATTTTTATTTTATTTTTTATATATATTACGTCAATGGGCAATGGTAATTATACAAAAACATAATATTAAATAAGAAAAAAAAGAATTGACTGATTATTGAAGTTGATTGAAGAGGCAGCAGCATTGCAGCAAAAATCCCTCTGGTGCAGAGAAAAAAAAAAAGAAGAAAACCGAGGAAGAGAAAAAAACAGCAACCTAAAGGTATGTTAAGAAAATTAATGTAAACAAAACTATGTTGAGAGCTAACGTTAGCTGGCTAGTTATTTACCATAGCCTAGGCAGCATATCTTGTTGTTTGAGGAAAGTTCATGTAGGGGTGTGCGATGTCACGATTTTTACTCGTGGGCGATTAAAATGTCTCCACGATCTGCTTTTGAAGAAATATGCTAGTATCGTGCTACAGCGCACATTCTATCAGTTGCAGTTCTGGCGTCTCCGTCTCAATACTGTACAACTCAACGTACATTCACATCACGTTAAAGCAGTTACACTCACGGGACACTGCGCTTATTCACAAAAGTTCAGTATTTACAAGTGCTTTAAAGCTTTACCGGTTAAACATTTCATTCGCATGCTGTTCTGACATGCGCCTTTTCTAAACGCGTACACCCGAAACGCACACACACACTAAAAGCCTGTCAAACAGCGCCCGATTACTGGACTAAGTAATCTTTCGTGTCTGATTGTGCTAATACTGTCAAATACAGGTTTACATAAACACAGTTGGTTATGTCTAAAGTGAAAGTACACAGTTGAGAGAAAATCAGATGCGTGTCTGTATGTAGATGCGTGCAGGTCTTAAAGTGACCTTGTCCTTAAAGGGATAGTTCACCCAAAAATTCAGTCATTATTTACTCACTCTCCTGTATTAATTTCTTTCTTGTGCTGAACACAAAAGAAGATATTTTGAAGAATGTGGGTAACCAAACAATTGCTGGTCCCCATTGACTTCCATAGTAGGAAAAATACTGTAGTCACTGAACCAGCAACTGTTTGGTTACCCACATTCTTCAAAATATCTTCTTTTGTGTTCAGCACAAGAACGAAATTAATACAGGTTTGGAACAACATGAGAGCTCCTCAACAGAAGAAAGAAACTCATTCAAGTTTAAAACAACTTGAGAGTGAGTAAATTATAACAGAATTTTTATTTTTGGGTGAACTATCCCTTTAATGTGAATAAATGTATTATTATCTTGTTACAGGTCCATCTGATCTGTTCATTTTATGTCATTATTTAAGTATTTAATTTAATATTGTCTGTTTTGTACATTTACATGTATTTTTATATAAGATCTGTTTATCTTAAGTTATTTGTAGTTGATTGTTCTGCACTTTTGCATGTTGCTATTTTTTTCTAACCAAAAGGCACCGGCACCAAGGGGCCCCCCAAAAAAATTCTGCTTAGGGCCCCATAAAGGCTTGGGCCAGCCCTGCCAATGAGAAATCACATGAAATCTAAACACCAGGCGAATGAGGAAAGACAGCTGTCAACTGCATTCACGAGTGCAGGTAAGAGCAGCTGTTCCCCGAGTGAGAGATAACGGATATGATAGCAAAATGAGCTCGAGACCAATGCTTCCTTTAAGTTTCATCAAGGGTTTAAGAACAGAAAACACAAAGTGCTGTTAGAAACTTCTCTTAACACCGTTATCTTTGTGTCTCTGCAACGTCTGTCAGCGGGCCGTGTTTTCTAACCCGAGAATAATATCATCCACATTATATTATCGTTTTGTCAACATGAAAATGTGAAATAATATAAACACAATAACCATATACTGACTCAAGTGTATATGTACGTTCTGCACGATAACTGGCGCGCTCTGCTTTATTAGTTTTTTTTTTCCCGCTCGCGCTGCTTGAGCTTATAATGCTTTTGTTCTTTAGGCCTATTTTTTTTGTTCACACGTTGTTTAATGTTTTGAACTGAAAGAAAACCTTAAGATACAACGTAAGCTTGTTGTGTATATTGCCTAATCGTAAGTTTGTTCAGAAATGGTGACAAAAACAAAAAATAATGTCTTTCTCATTTTCTCAAAATAACGTTATTTAAATAAACGAATATTCGAATATTAGTTTTTTATGAGCCCAAATATTCAAATACAATATTTTGGAAAAATGCCCATCCCTACTGGGAACATCAAATTCCCAAATAAAATATGGTCCCCTAAACGTTCTAAATGTTCCACGAAGGTCCGCCAAATAACGTCCCCCAACCCTTTAAAAAACTCCCATGGAGACTAACTAGGAACACAGGCAAACGGGAACAGGGAAAACAGAACCAAACCACAATGAAACTAAACAGAACTAAACGTAACAGTTTGGGGTCTGTAAGATTTTATAATATTTTTAAAAGAAGTCACTTCTGCTCACCAAGGCCGCATTTATTGGATCAGAAATACAGTAAAAACAGTGTTATTGTGAAATATTATTACAATTTAAAATAGCTGTTTTCTATGTGAATATATTTTAAACTGTAATTTATTCCTGTGATCAAAGCTGAATTTTCAGCATCATTACTCCAGTCTTCAGTGTCACATGATCCTTCAGAAATCAGTATAATATGAGGATTTGCTGCTCATGAAACATGATTATCAATGTTGAAAACAGTTGTGCTACTTATCTTTTTTTATCTTAAAAAAAGGTCAGGATTCTTCAATAAATAGAAACTTCAATTGAACAGCATTTATTTGAAATATAATTTTTTGTAACATTATAAATGTCTTTATTGGCACTTCTGATCAATTTAATGCATCCTTCCTGAATAAAAATATGAATTTCTTTTGAACAGTAGTGTAGCTTTATATGAAATATTGATTTTCCAAATGAGTGGTTATAAAGCGTTGTCATGGGTGACAGTCATTAATATCATAAATATTCCATGACTGACCAATCAGAGTTAAGTATTCCAGGGAGATGTTGTTATCACTGTTTTTTAGTTATATAAATTGTGTCAAATATTGTGTTATTTATGGCTCCAGCATGCTAATCACTTCACAGTTTTGATACGACTGAATCATTATCAGAATGTCTCCTTCAGCGATGGGACTTTCTGTCTGTCACACATGGAATTGGGGTCACAGAGGTCAGTTCCAATTCTGATATTATAAAATTATTATTTCACATATATCCCAACAAAATGGCCAGAGGATCTGAAGCATCATGAATACTTAACTCCTTTATAGTAGATCACCAAATCCCATAATAAACCATTTGATGCAGAATATGAGACGATGCAGCTGATATTTTATCATGCGGCTGGTCTGGCATTCCTGTGGGCTCAGACAGCCCTGCGTTCACCCAAAAACCGTTCCTGTTCCTCCTCACAGTGCTGAGGAGACTGTCATGTCACGTCTGTCTCTCTCCTCAGAAAAACAACACTGACTCGTCTCGTTAAAGCTGATATGCCTTTTCTGCATGTTAAACATCACAAAAAAATTACGCGCACGATAGCATGTGAAGCGGAATAAAATGACAAATGTGAGATATAAAGTCACAATTATGAAATATAGCCAAAATGATGGGAAATAAAATGACAAATGTGAGATATAAAGTCACAATTATGAAATATAGCCAAAATGATGGGAAATAAAATGACAAATGTGAGATATAAAGTCACAATTATGAAATATAGTCAAAATGATGGGAAATAAAATTACAAAGATATAAAGTCACAATTATGAAATATAGTCAAAATGATGGGAAATAAAATGACAAATGTGAGATATAAAGTCACAAATATGAAATATAGTCAAAATGATGGGAAATAAAATGACAAATGTGAGATATAAAGTCACAAATATGAAATATAGTCAAAATGATGGGAAATAAAATGACAAAGATATAAAGTCACAATTATGAAATATAGTCAAAATGATGGGAAATAAAATGACAAATGTGAGATATAAAGTCACAATTATGAAATATAGTCAAAATGATGGGAAATAAAATGACAAATGTGAGATATAAAGTCACAATTATGAAATATAGTCAAAATGATGGGAAATAAAATGACAAATTTGAGATATAAAGTCACAATTATGAAATATAGTCAAAATGATGGGAAATAAAATGACAAAGATATAAAGTCACAAATATGAAATATAGTCAAAATGATGGGAAATAAAATGACAAATGTGAGATATAAAGTCACAAATATGAAATATAGTCAAAATGATGGGAAATAAAATGACAAAGATATAAAGTCACAAATATGAAATATAGTCAAAATGATGGGAAATAAAATGACATGTACCTTTCCCAGTACCCCGCCCCAGTACCTTTCTTTCCGGAGGTGCATCAGGAGCTCACGAAGTCGTGGATAGCGCCTTACAACGCTAGAAATCGATCGACTGACTCCTCCGTCCTCACTACCCTCGATGGTGGCGCAGCTAAGGGTTACGTGGAGATCCCCCCAGTCGAGCGGTCAGTAGCGATGCAACTGTGTCCGAAGACCGCTACTGACTGGCGCGGAAATCCGCGTCTCCCCTCCCGGGCGTGTAAGTTCTCGTCCGCACTAACGGGCAAGGCTTACACAGCCTGTGGAGAAGCTGCGTCATCTTTGCATGCCATGGCGCTCCTGCAGGTCTACCAGGCCAAAGCGCTCAAGGAACTGCACGAGGGTAGTTCCGACCCAGGGGTTATGCAGGAACTGCATACCGTGACGGACCTCGCCCCCCGGGCGACGAAAGTCACCGCACGCTCCCTGGTTCGGGCGATGTCCACACTTGTGGTCCAGGAATGCCACCTGTGGCTGAACCTGGCGGATATGCGTGAGACCGACAAGGTACGGTTCCTCAACGCCCCTGTCTGCCAGGCCGGCCTCTTCGGCGACGCCATCGAGAGCTTCGCCCAGCAGTTCTCGGTGGCCCAGAAGCAGACGGAGGCGATCAAGAACATTCTGCCCCGGCGACCTGCTGCTGCCTCCACCCAGTCGCCGGCTGCAGCACCTCCGCCTGCTCGTCGCCGAGGGCGTCCCCAAGCTAAGCCCAAGCAGCAGCCTCCACCTGGGAAGCAGGGGGCCGGGCGTAGGGGTGCTGCCCAACCCGTCCAGGGTCCCGCAAAGTCCGCCGGCAAGCGCAAGGGCAAGCGGCCCTGAGACGGGCAGCCCAGGGAGAAGAGGAGCTGCTCCAGGGGAGGTGGTGTCCGCACCCCTCCTCCCCCCGGAGGAGGACCGGGGGGAGAATGTCACCACTGGTCGTTACAACATCCTGCCGCTGGCTCTCCGGAGTCCAGCGGTACCCACATTCTCAATAAAAGAGCAGTTTCCTCCCTCCCTGGGCCCCAAGAGGGCCAGGTTGGCAGTGTGCGACGCCCCCGGGCCTCGCCACTCCTTTCCTCCCCTCTCCCCTTCGCCAGGGGGCAGCAGTATGGGCACCGAGGATGCCCCCGGGCCTCCTCACCCACACTCTGCCCCACCCTGGAGTACTCAGACAACACTCCGGGCCGCCTCCGGGCCTCCCGAGTCGGGTCTGTGTACTCCACTTCGCTGCCCCACCCCGGGTACATCTGTGGTGCCGTTGGTCCCGCTTGTTTGGTCTCTGGGAGCCTGGCTAGGTCTCCCCAGGCCGTCTCGCTGGCTCATCCGTACTATCAGACTCGGCTACGCGATTCAGTTCGCGCGCCGGCCGCCCAAGTACAGGGGCATCCTCTTCACCACCGTGCGGAGCTGCGATGCCCATGTCTTGCGGTCGGAGATCGATGTCCTGCTGGCGAAGGACGCGATCGAGCCGGTTCCTCCTGCCGATATGAGGTCGGGGTTCTACAGCCCCTACTTCATTGTACCCAAGAAAGGGGGTGGGTTAAGACCAATCTTGGACCTGCGCATTCTGAATCGGGCCCTGCACAAGCTCCCGTTCAAAATGTTAACGCAGAAACGCATTTTCGAATGCATCCGTCCCCAAGATTGATTCGCAGCGATCGACCTGAAGGACGCGTACTTTCATGTCTCCATTCTCCCTCGACACAGACCGTTCCTACGCTTTGCGTTTGAGGGGAGGGCATATCAGTACAAAGTCTTGCCCTTCGGGCTGTCCCTGTCGCCTCGCGTCTTCACGAAAGTCGCGGAGGCAGCCATTGTTCCGCTCAGAGAACGCGGCGTTCGGATTCTCAACTATCTCGACGACTGGCTCATATTGGCCCAGTCCCGGGATCAGTTGTGCGAACACAGGGACCTGGTGCTCCGTCACCTCAGCCTGTTGGGCCTTCGGGTCAACCGAGAGAAGAGCAAACTCTGTCCCACACAGAGGATCTCTTATCTCGGTATGGAGCTGGATTCGGTCAACCGGACAGCGCGCCTCACAGAGGTGCGAGTCCGGTCAGTGTTGAACTGCTTGAATACGTTCAAAGGCAGGACAGCGGTCCCACTGAAATATTTTCAGAGGCTCCTGGGGCATATGGCATCTGCAGCTGCGGTAACGCCGCTCGGATTGCTTCATATGAGACCGCTTCAACGCTGGCTTCACGACCGAGTCCCGAGATGGGCGTGGCAGAGCGGCAAGTACCGGGTCTCAGTTACTCCTTACTGTTGCCAAACCTTCAACCCCTGGGCGGACCCTTCGTTTCTACGGGCGGGAGTGTCCTTAGAACAGGTGTCCAGGCATGCTGTGGTCTTCACGGATGCCTCATCCACGGGCTGGGGGGCCACGTACAACGGGCACACAGTTTTGGGTCTGTGGACGGGGCTCCAACTGCGTTGGCACATCAATTGCCTAGAGTTATTGGCAGTACGTCTCGCCCTGGGTCGCCTCAAAAAGCCGCTACAGGGCAAGCACGTGCTGGTCCGTACGGACAGCACTGCGGCCGTTGCGTACATCAACCGTCAGGGTGGTCTACGCTCCCGTTGCATGCTCCAACTCGCCCGCCATCTCCTCCTGTGGAGTCAGAAGCGTCTGAGGTCGCTTCGGGCCATTCACATCCCAGGCGCGCTGAACCAGACAGCCGACAAGCTCTCTCGTCAGTCGACACCTCCGGGAGAGTGGCGACTCCACCCCCGGAGTGTCCAGCTGATATGGGACCTCTTCAGAGCCGCACAGGTAGACCTGTTTGCCTCTCCGGACTCAACCCATTGCCAGTTGTACTATTCCCTGACCGGGGGCACCCTCGGCACGGATGCACTGGCGCACAGCTGGCCCCGGGACCTACGCAAATATGCGTTTCCCCCAGTGAGCCTTCTTGCACAGACACTGTGCAAGGTCAGGGAGGACGAGGAGCAGGTCTTGTTAGTTGCGCCCTACTGGCCCAACCGGACCTGGTTCTCCGAACTCACACTCCTCGCGACAGCCCCTCCCTGGCCGATCCCCCTGAGGAAGGATCTGCTTTCTCAGGGGCGGGGCACTCTATGGCACCCGCGTCCAGACCTCTGGAAACTCCATGTCTGGTCCCTGGACGGGACGCGGAGGTTCTAGGTGGCCTGCCACAAGCAGTGGTAGACACCATCACTTCTGCTAGAGCCCCCTCTACGAGGCGCCTCTACATGTTAAAGTGGAACCTGTTCGTTGAGTGGTGTTCTTCCCGCCGGGAAGACCCCCGAAGGTGTTCGGTTAATGTCGTGCTTTCTTTCCTGCAGGATGGGCTGGAGCGAAGGCTGTCTCCCTCCACCCTCAAAGTGTATGTCGCCGCAATAGTAGTGTATCACGATGCAGTGGAAGGTAAGTCCTTAGGGAAGCACGACTTAATCGTCAGGTTCCTCAGAGGTGCGAGGAGACTGAATCCTCCTCGTACAACCTCGATACCCTCTTGGGACCTAGCCCTGGTGCTCAGAGCACTTCAGGGTCCTCCCTTTGAGCCTTTGCAGTCTGCAGAGTTAAACATCCTGTCCATGAAGACAGTGCTCCTGACTGCATTGGCCTCAATCAAGAGGGTAGGGGACCTGCATGCACTTTCGGTCAACGAATCGTGCCTAGAATTCGGGCCGGCCAACTCTCACGTTGTCCTGAGACCCCGGCCTGGATAGGTGCCCAAGGTTCCTACCACTCCCTTCCGGGATCAGGTGGTGAACCTGCAAGCGCTGCCTTCGGAGGAGGCAGACCCAGCCCTAGCTTTGCTCTGTCCCGTCTTTGCCCTCCGCGCCTACGTGGACCGAACTCAAAGCTTTAGAACCTCAGAGCAGCTCTTCGTCTGTTACGGAGGCCAGCAGAAGGGAAAGGCTGTCTCCAAGCAGAGGTTAGCCCACTGGATAGTGGATGCTATCGTCTTGGCTTACCAGTCCCAAGACGTGCCTTGCCCGTTCGGTGTGCGAGCGCACTCCACAAGGAGTGTAGCTTCCTCCTGGGCGCTGGCCCAAGGCGCCTCGCTGACAGATATATGTAGAGCTGCGGGCTGGGCGACACCTAACACGTTCGCTAGATTCTATAGCCTCCGTGTAGAGCCGGTATCTTCCCGCATCCTCGCCCCCAGTGGCCAGTAGCGCTAAGTGCCCGTTCTAGTGTCGGCTTGCAACGCCACTCCCGCCCTCTGGGCCGGATACGTGCGTCTATTATCTCCAGTTGTGTTCCCCCGGAAACGGCTAACCCTGTCGAGCTCCTCCGTCACCCCTTCGGTGTCAGACGTTGCGGCCGTCTGACGCCAGGCCTGCACCCGTATGCTTGTGGAACGTGTGTGTAGGCTGGGTGCCATATGTAGCCGTTCCCTAACGGCAACCCCATATGTGTATTCTCCACGGTAACAGCTACCCTACTTGGCTAGCCCCGTGTCTTTCCCTTGACAGAGCCCGCTCTGTCGTCTCTGATGGTGTTCTTTCCCCCCTGGGACCAGGTTGGATCCACCCCAGAGACTGCCATATGTAGTACTACCCTGATAGGTTAGTCCTTATGTGTATTCCGCCACCTCTCCTTCCTCTGAAGGACGTGGCTCCGCAGTGTACCATCTCCACGAGACGGGCACGCTTTCCCAGCGTTATCCAATAGTCACACTGAGTGGGTCTTGCAGGAACAGCAGTGACTGACCTTCCCTGCCCGGAGACCTGACTCCCACTCCAACATAGGTGTGGTCCAGTGAGCTCAGGCAGGGCGCTGGAAGGGCCAGCATCCCTGGCGTGTTGGTAGGGATCCCAGTTCGTCGGTCAGTTCCGACGTAGGTCGAACGTGACCGACTGAAAGGGAACGTCTCGGTTACGTATGTAACCCTCGTTCCCTGAAGGAGGGAACGGAGACGTACGTCCCGTCGCCAGGTGCTGTGCTTCAGCTGAAGGCCCGAGTCACTCGTCTCGGCTCCTCAGTTGAAAAGCGATATGCGGTGCTTCCACTTCCGTATTTATACCCGCGATGCGGGGCGGGTCGTGGAATGTGTCAACCGCATGCCAATCTTCATTGGCTCGTTTATAACACTCGAAGTAGATTGGTCTCTGAAAATAGATCCCAATTCGTCGGTCAGTTCCGACGTACGTCTCCGTTCCCTCCTTCAGGGAATGAGGGTTACATACGTAACCGAGACGTTTTGACCCACTCGACAAAATAGTGACAAAATCAGTCATTATACATTCATGACATTTAATATTTTGGCTTTCATCTGAAATTTAGTTGATTTGACATGGAATGAGCCTGCTTTGATTATTGTTTCCCTTCCACCCATATGGTCTAAGTTGCAATTGCAAGTTGTTTGAAAGGTAAATTTATTTATTTATTTAAAATAAATGTAAATATAAATATTCAATTTAAAATATATAAATGATGTATTAGTATTTATTTTTTTTAATTCAGTGTTAATTGTTTTATTTAAATTTAGAATTTAGATTTTTAAATGTTTGTTTTTAATTAATTATGGAATTAAACATTTTACATTTATTTTCATTTAATATTAATTATGCCATTATTCATTGTTTTATTTGGTTTTTATTTGGTTATAATTATTAAATGACTGTTAATATTTATTCTTATTTTTTTATTTAATATTATTTAGTAAATAAATGTAATATTATTTAGTAAATAAATTACAGTAAGGATGCCAACACTAAGATATAATGTGAGGTCATGATGGGTGAATATCACAAAACCTTTTTAGGGCCTGAACATGTTTGGGTCATATTAAATCAATAGAAAAAAATACTAAATTATATTTTGCGTGACGAAATGGAATCTATTTATAGATTTTTGAAAGACAGTTAAGCATATATTTCCCCCATATTCTCATTACCATAATGCAATAGAAATATAAATCTCATTATTTTAATAAGTATTAGTATTTTTTTATTTAATGTTAACTGTTTTTAATATTTTTTTAATTTAAATTTAGAATTTGGATTTTTAAATGTTTGTTTTTAATTAATTATGTTATTAAAACTTTTAAATTTATTTTCATTTAATATTAATTTTGCCATTATTATTGTTTTAATAATCATTATGATTGTTTATTTTTTTATTGAATATTATTTAGTAAATAAGTTACAGTAAGGATGCAAAAGACTACATTTCTTTCTTTCTTCCTTCTTGCTCACTCTCTGTTTCTCTCTCTCTCTCACTGTGTTTTATTTGGGAGGAACTATCCAGCTGTGGAGTTTGTCCAGATTAGGGGTCATAACCTTGGCTGGCGTTGTTAGTCACTTTATATGCCGTCAGACTAACCGCAATGTTGTGGTTCTTATTTTAGACAGTTTAATCACAATTGTCTAGACGGGCTGTTGCTCTTCTGAGCTGCACACAGTCCAGTTCATCTGTCTAAGGCGCTCGCTCGCCCCCTCCACAGCACTCTGTCGCAGGGTTATATCAGTCTCTGCACCGGTCTCAATCTGGCCCCGGGCGTCTGCGCTGCTATGTATGCAAAGCAGCTCGCAGATCACATGATCAGAGTGATGGAACAGTCTCCCTTCTCCCAAACACTGTGGCCACTGCCTGGTGTCCCAGAATACCTACACAAGGTGTGTGTGTGTGTGTATATGTGTGTGTGTTGAAAATGAATTCGGCTAGGGTCGTCATCATTGACGTCTGTGTCTCTCTCCTCCTACAGCTCTGGTGCTATGACAACAACTCTGCTGCCTTCCCACCAATCACACCTCTATCTTCACAGAGACATAAGCATGCTGTTCTGTCCAAATATTTAAGATTTAACCTCTTCCGTTGGGTATTGTTGTGGCATATGATAGAGATCTTTTTTTTTTTTGTAGATGCCAACACTAGGATGTAATGTGAGGTCATGATGGGTGAATATTACAAAACCTTTTTAGGGCAAGAAACATGTCGGGGACATATTTTTACCACAAAATCAAAAGAAAAAAATACTAAATTATATTTTGCACGACGAAATGGAACCCATTTATAGATTTATGGCATTGTGACATTATTTTAATGACAGTTAAGCACATATTTCCCCCGTATTCTCATGCAATAAAAATATAATTCTCATTACTTTTATGTGAAAGCAAAAATGATGTATTATTTTAAATATTTATGCATCATGGTAGAATTTAAATGTATTAAATAATGTTGATTAAAATAAGAAAAAATCATTGTATTTATAGTAATCTATTGACAATTACAGAAATGACAGAAAAATCCTCAAAAATAAAATGTCCAAGACACATGATAGTAATGAGAATATGAAGATTTTGATTTTGTTATTAAATGCGTCCTAGACATGTATATTTATTTATTCATTCGCGACGCACTTTATTTTGCAGACTTTGTTTTTTAGCAGGAGAAGTTGCCCATAGGTGGGCGGAGCTCTGTGGTAAAGGTGCGAGAAGTGGGCGGGGCCAGTGTTTGTGAGAGGCGGGTTTGAATTCTTGTGTAAATTTGATGCTCTCCGCAGGGTCATACCGGAGCCGTTCAGACAGACCAAAAGGAGCAGAACCGCGCACATTCCTGCTCCCAATCTCACAGTGATTCCGAGACAGAAGGAAGGGGGGAAGGGGAAGGAGGTAAAGAGAGTGTGGGAGAGGGGAGGAGAAGATTGGTGAGAGAAGAGGGGGGGATCGTTGAACGAACACAGCCCCCCATCACAAGCTGTTTCAGTTCCCGTCCACTCACGTGGGAGTCAGTATGTTGTGGAGTTTGAGACGGAATGTGGACGCCGCTGCAGGAAACATGAGATTTTAGAAAGGACGTGTGTCGTTGGGTCACAGGATCGCCCCCTGGGAAGGTAAGACGTTTGTGCGGTTGTCGAGGTGTGGCGGCAGTCTTTGGGCTTGTGTTGATGCTTTTTCAAGCAGTTTCACAGCTTCAGAGAGTCTCAATATCTGTTGAGAGGCAGAGAAAGCAGATAAAAAGGATTTCCCACATCTGAACAGCGCTGCCTGTACATCTGACTTTGTTTGTCTCTGTTTGGCTTGCTCTGAACATTCAAAGAACCTTATTGACATGGTAAACAAGGGTTTGCATCAGCAAAACATTAATAACCATTACATGTTTACATGTTGGTTGTTATACACTGAACACACGTCTTTGAATTGTGTAGATGTGCAAAGTATATTCACCTTTTTGTAAGTTTAGCCTTCTCTACTCTAGCTGGTATATCACTAGTCAAATTATTTCTGTTGGAATTTCAAACATAATTTGTAGCCAATCCTAAAAAATTTGAAGAATTGCATAAGAGATAAAGCTAAAATAATTTTCTCCATTATTTTTTTTTTTCTTATTTGAGTCAGGATCCTCCAGAGTCATATCAGGGATTTTTTGTAAAGTTTTTAATGGATGATATATTTTTTTAATGAATTTGTAGTTAATTTTAACATAATTTGGGGGGGGGTAACACTTTATTTTACAGTGTCCTTGTTAAATATAGGAATAACAGTAAATTGTGTATAATTACATGCAACTAACCCTCAACCAAACCCTAATCCTACCTTAACCCTATAGTAAAGTACATGTTGTTAATTAATATTACTCAGTACTTAAATATATAGTTACACTGTAACCATGACTCCTTAATATAAAGTGTAACCCACTTTATTTTAAGGTGATGTAATTACATTGTACATACTCAAATACGTACTAAGTAATATTAATTAACTACATGTACTTACTATAGAGTTACGGTTAGGGTTTGGTTTAGGGTTAGTTATTGTATTTATGCATAATTTACTGTTATTACTATAGTAAGTACATGTAGTAATGTGTAACTATGTCACCTTAAAATAAAGTGTTACCATTTTTTGGAAAACATATTAAGTGCAAAATATTTAACATAAAATACTTTTAAAATTCCTTAACCAGTAATTGGGTATAACTGGAAAGTCTGTTGAATCCTGTTGGACAATCTGTAGTCTTTATCAGAACTCTACTGGTATTTTATTGGAATAAAGTCTTTCTACTTGAGTTAAACCCTTGAAAGATTTGCCCTAAATTTCTTGTGATGCTCTACATGGACATTTGATCCCACTGGAAACCTAATAGTCCTATTGTGAACTATGTGTTCTTAAGATCTACTTGTTGTTATGCTGGAATCCTGTGTTGGAATTCCCATTAGGATCAGATCATGGCTGAAATTGCAGCTGGATTTGTTTGACTTGGCATATGCGTTTGTATGTGTTACATTTGGATTGGAACTCTGTTTTTTTGCAAAATACATTTTATTTTAGCACTAGTAACGTTGCTTGTCTTTATAATGCTGCTTTTCCAATTGCCTGAATCTAAACTGTTGCATATCAATTGATACATCCTGAAAGAACAAAGATTATTTAAAAGATTGTTATTGTCTTCCACCTGCAGTCTTAAATGCTAATTGAACTGGTAGTTAATGACGGAACATCAACACGCAAACGCAGCCTTTCTGCGGGTGTCAGACGCTGTAAATAGTCCGTGCGTGCGTCGTTAGAATGACAAAGCTCCTGTGCTGCTGCTATTGTGTCACCGTGTAAGGAAGATGATGAATTGCAAATGTGCGAGTCGGTCAGAGTCAAGGAGAATCCCCTCTGAGCGTGTCCTGGTGTGAAGGACTTTAGACAGGCTGAATTCATTCTCTGTGAATGGCCTGAGAAAAGGAAAGGCAGAAAGACAGGAGGAATCTCTCATCTGCTGGTATACAGATGGAAATGAATCAGCCATCCGCAGTCAGGCAGGACAGGAGGTCAGCGCTGGTGGACGCAGCTGGGAAGTCTTGCATCGTACCGGGAACACATATGGAGCGTGAGTTTTTATATATTATAAAAAAATATTATGAGTCACAAACAAGGGCCAAAGTGCACTAGATTTTTAACAGGTGGAGGCGAAATGGCCCTTTTAACCAATTCTTGTTGTCGAACATTTCATATAGAGGAGACCGTGGCTAGTTGTCACATTTTTAACTCTAGTTTCTAGGTTTATTTTTGAAAGTCACTTTCTGCATTCTTCGAAAGAAAAAGTTCCATATAGAACTTTAAAGAGGCGCTTTATATATAGCGCTTTATATATACCCCTTTTAGGGGTTCCCATAATTTCAGTTGATTAGTTTTAGTTGATTCAATTTATTTTGATTACATATTTTTTTAATGAAACAGCTCATATTATGCAATTAAGACATTTCTCATCATCATCAGTTTCTGTCGATGAATGTATCCAAACAGTTGCTCATCTGTCTAATAGAACACATAATATATTAAAGCGTCTTTGGTGTTTCCATGGTTTCTACTAAATAAAAATCGAGGGTAACGCGGGTATGATGTCATTGATAGGCGACGCGCGGACACGGTCCGTGTCCTGGTTAAAATTGCTTATTTCTCTGGATTTTAACATTCTTGGAAACATTTGAGATAATGTAAGTACACAAGTCAACAAAATACAGTGGGGAGAACAAGTATTTGATACACTGCCGATTTTGCAGGTTTGCCCACTTACAAAGCATGTAGAGGTCTGTAATTTTTTATCATAGGTACTCTTCAACTGTGAGTGATGGAATCTAAAACAAAAATCCAGAAAATCACATTGTATGATTTTTAAATAATTAATTTGCATTTTATTGCATGACATAAGTATTTGATTACCTACCAACCAGTAAGAATTCCGGCTCTCACAGACCTGTTAGTTTTTCTTTAAGAAGCCCTCCTGTTCTCCACTTATTACCTGTATTAACTGCACCTGTTTGAACTCGTTACCTGTATAAAAGACACCTGTCCACACACTCAATCAAACAGACTCCAACCTCTCCACAATGAAAACCAGAGAGCTGTGTAAGGACATCAGGAATAAAATTGTAGACCTGCACAAGGCTGGGATGGGCTACAGGACAATAGGCAAGCAGCTTGATGAGAAGGCAACAACTGTTGGCACAATTATTAGAAAATGGAAGAAGTTCAAGATGACGGTCAATCTCCCTCGGTCTGGGGCACCATGCAAGATCTCACCCCGTGGGGCATCAATGATCATGAGGAAGGTGAGGGATCAGCCCAGAACTACACGGCAGGACCTGGTCAATGACCTGAAGAGAGCTGGGACCACAGTCTCAAAGAAAACCATTAGTAACACACTACGCCGTCATGGATTAAAATCCTGCAGCGCACGCAAGGTCCCCCTGCTCAAGCCAGCGCATGTCCAGGTCCGTCTGAAGTTTGCCAATGACCATCTGGATGATCCAGAGGAGGAATGGGAGAAGGTCATGTGGTCTGATGAGACAAAAATAGAGCTTTTTGGTCTAAACTCCACTCGCCGTGTTTGGAGGAAGAAGAAGAATGAGTACAACCCCAAGAACACCATCCCAACCGTGAAGCATGGAGGTGGAAACATCATTCTTTGGGGATGCTTTTCTGCAAAGGGGACGGGACGACTGCACCGTATTGAGGGGAGGATGGATGGGGCCATGTATCGCGAGATCTTGGCCAACAACCTCCTTCCCTCAGTAAGAGCATTGAAGATGGGTCGTGGCTGGGTCTTCTAGCATGACAACAACCCGAAACACACAGCCAGGGCAACTAAGGAGTGGCTCCGTAAGAAGCGTCTCAAGGTCCTGGAGTGGCCTAGCCAGTCTCCAGACCTGAACCCAATAGAAAATCTTTGGAGGGAGCTGAAAGTCCGTATTGCCCAGCGACAGCCCCGAAACCTGAAGGATCTGGAGAAGGTCTGTATGGAGGAGTGGGCCAAAATCCCTGCTGCAGTGTGTGCAAACCTGGTCAAGAACTACAGGAAATGTATGATCTCTGTAATTGCAAACAAAGGTTTCTGTACCAAATATTAAGTTCTGCTTTTCTGATGTATCAAATACTTATGTCATGCAATAAAATGCAAATGAATTACTTAAAAATCATACAATGTGATTTTCTGGATTTTTGTTTTAGATTCCATCACTCACAGTTGAAGAGTACCTATGATAAAAATTACAGACCTCTACATGCTTTGTAAGTGGGCAAACCTGCAAAATCGGCAGTGTATCAAATACTTGTTCTCCCCACTGTATATAACATTATTCTAGTGGTTTTTGGATATTTTAATCCAAAAATCTTACATATTGTGCTTTTAAGAAGCGATTTCATCAATCCGATTTTAAGTGGATGAGGCTAAATACAGGTGTAAACAGGGTCTAAAAAGTTTTGAGCTTGTCCACTTTCCACCACTTCCAGAGGTAGTCGAAAACTCATTCGAACGGATTGCTTTTGTAGTGTAGACGCCAAATGTGGTTGAATGTGTGCCAAAAAAGACTGTCTACTCTCCGCCTACTGACCTAATGCGTAAACATTATGGGAAGCACACTAGCCAGATGGGATTTAAACTTTAGTCGGCTGAAGACCCAAGTTTGTTTTGAGGACGAAAAACAGTTCGGTGTCGTCTTGCGGCTGTCAGAGCACAAACGAAAGCTGCTGCTCTCCGTATGTTTTTCCGTCGTCTCCAGGCGCGCTCATGCGTGATGCGTGAGCTTATTTCGTCCATTAGATCGAAAGATCTGAAAAAGGCCACCCATAGAAGAAATCAGGACAGAAGTGGTTAAAAGTGGACAAAAACACCAGGTGTAGACAGGAATGTGTCTCCCTCGTCTACTTGTGATCCGATCGACCAAAACGCATCTTAATACCAGGAGTAAACAGGGCCTTTGTGACAACATGGACATCTTGGCACAATGGGAACTTGCTATAAATTATTATACATCATAATATAAGCTACTTTTGTTTTGATTGATGATTGATAATTGCATAGATTTAATTGTATATTAAACTGTGTAATTATTCAAGTTGGAGTATTTTACATAAATTATCAATACATTGTGTGCTGTTATTAGGTTAGACAGGAAATATGCCTTTCTAAAGGTAAAAGATAAAAATGCTTCCTCAAAATCAGCTTCTGGGGCAAATATTTCTGAATAAAAGCAGAAGTATTTGAAACAATGCCAGCTTTAAGGAACTAATACCTTGTTTTGACCGGAGTGCAGTTCTGTTTCCATAATCTCCAACAATCGAGTCAACAAAGGTTTAATTGTTATTTAGTTGCGCACGAGTGGAGAACTAAACAGGTTTAATCTTGACTCACGGTTTTTCTTCCCTTCAAAGTAATTGATTGAAATAGTTTCCCTCTTTACTCGAGGGACACATTGACTTTGATAATTAAAAATGAGGCTAGAACGTGATTTTCATAAATACAGATCACTTTCATTGTGCTTTGATGTGGTCATTGCCGCCGGGTTGCGTTTCCCATACTCGGGGTTGTTAATTAACTCTCCTGGATTGGTTTTGGGGGATAGAGGGATTCAGACCATCATAAGCATGAGATAGTATCTCATCCTGCACTTACGCATTGTTTTCCAAACAAATCCTAAAGAGTTTTATGACTTACAGACCATACGAGGAATTCTTCCTTGTCAACAGGACTGAGTGATGTGTGATTGTATGGTGAGTGATAGTAGTATTTAGACACGTGGAATCCCTTTTATCTGTGTGCGTCTCAACATTGATTTCAAGGCGCTCTGTTCTAGTTCTCTTCCATGACCTAGTTATGTGCTTTTTGGGCAGCATAATCTAAATCAAACCTTGTAAGTGACCGATTTTAAACATGTGTTGCACAAAGAGAGACTTGACTACAGTTTATTCAAGGGCTGTTGATTTAACGTGTTCATTTAATAACGCATTAAAATTATTAACGCAGGGCAACAACTCACTGTGTCGTGCAGTTAGAATGTCCCTAAATTGTAAGATATTGGGGCAAAAATGCCCCTGTATGAGTTATTGTCTCATATTTATATCATATAATATAGTTAAGCAATATCACACGGGTAACGAGCGCAATATCACACGAGTGCTGTTTTTGTTCCGAATAGCACAAGTGCAAATGTGATACTGATTTTATACAACAGTTCAATAAAGTTAATAATGTGTTACTTTAGACACAATATTGTCGGTTTTTGCTCAATTTTGTCAACGAAACTATTACCTGGCTATAAGCCAGAGCAGTCTCGGCGCAACAGCGGTGTTTCTGAATGAATCCGAATTTTGAACAATCAATTGGTGGTAATTTGTCAGCCAAGTTTGATGTGCGACAATACATTTTCTAATTTTAATACAAATACAAGAGTTTATAAAAATTACTAAATTTGAATAAACCAGGGCTGTCAAGCGATTAAAATAGTTTAACTAATTAATTAACTTTTTATAACTATACTAGAGACTCAACTACACTTTATTCCAATAGTTTATTTTATTATTTATAATTTTATTTAATGTTTTATACATTTATTGTTTGTTTTATGAATAGCAATTTGAAATTAATTCACCAGTCCATTTTTAAAACTACACTAGAGACTTGACTACAATTTTTTCCAATAGTGTTTTTTAATTTATTATTTATAATTGTATTTAAAACATTTTATATATAAATGTATTGTTTTTGTTATAAATAGAAATAAAAAATTCATTAATGAACTGTTTTTGTAGCTACACTACTTGATTACAATTTATTTCGATCAATTCTTTTTTAATAATTTTATTTATTTTTTATATTTGCTTTTATAAATGTATTATTTTTGCTATAAATACAAATATGAAATTAATTTATTAGTCACAATTTTCTAATAGACACTAGAGAATTTTTATTTAATAAATAAATATGTGTATATTTATAAATAAATTTTTATTTTAATACAGAAATTTAATACAGAAATATTTCTATCAATACTTTACAGTACAGAATGAAATAATTATTTATAGTTGACATTTCTCGTACTTCGTTTGCCATATTGGATGATTTCGTTTTCTTTGTGCATGAGATTGCCTTCTCCACAAAGTATGATGATCTGGCTATATCTTTCATTTTGATGATGCTTTAAAGATACAGTCTTAGTTTAGGTTTTGTCTCACTAGCTTCCTGTTCCTCCTAATGTGGCCTATAATTCCGTTTACCCAGAATGCATCAAATACACCATGCATACCTGTTCCGCCCTCCGTTTTGATGAGTGATTTAATGGAAGGGTTATTATCTCTGCCGTTGAAGGCAGCTGTTTTAAAGTGGTCGTCTATGATGTCTAACCCCAAGACAGGTGGTTTAGGTAGACAGGCTTGTGCACATGGTTAGTTCGTTCTTGATCTTCCAGCTCGGAGAGAGAAACGGGGCGTTATTGTACGGGAGTCGGGTGGAAATTAAAGGCCTGTGATCGGAGCTCGGAGCGAGTAAACTCATTTCAACGCGGCTTTGTGTAGTCATGTGTGTCTGAATCGTGTCACGTTACGCTCGGCTTCACGGCACAGGGAAGAGGGGCAGAGGGGAGACCTCAGGGTTCGGAGGAGGCTTCCACATAGGGGAAAAACTGAGATAACGTGAAGGAGAGGTGGATTTTGTTAATCTGTTCTCTGCGTATCACACAGGGGCTCAGGTAATCAGAGGAACACATGCCATCGCATGTCTTTCAGAAAGTATTTCTCTGAACTGCAAAAATTTCTTGGTTTGTCCTCGAATGTATATGAGAAAGTTTTGTTGGCCGTAAAATGGCCGTAAACACCATCCATCGTGTTTTTAATTAGCACAGTTTCCTGAAGCAAGCTCTTCCGTGGGCTCTTCTAGAGCAAACTGTGCTATTGTGAAGCCTTGTTTATGCTTGACACGTTCAGTTTGGTGTGAACCAATGCAGACGTGCGCGTGTCACGCACTCCAGAGGTGTTTATACTTCACACGCTCTCCAGAAACAACAGGTGGCAGTGCAGGAAACATCGTCTGAACCAACGGAAACAGCAGTGAGGGCTAGTGCACTGAAGTTTGCGTTTGTAAATGACGTCACTTTTGCCAGGCACATATACGTACACTCTCAGAAAAAATTTGCAAAAATTGTACCTTTAGGGGTACAACAGCTTGTCACTGCATGGGGAAGTACCCTTAAAAGGACATATTTGTACCTTTTTTACACCTAAAAGGTTCATACCCAGGCAGCAACATAGTGTCGGCCCAGATCCGGGCCACATCTGGTACATGTGCATTCAATGCGTATCAGATGTGGGCCGGATCTGGGCTGACACATTGTTGCTGTCTAGGTAGTAGTACCTTAAAGGGTTAGTTCACCCAAAAATGAAAATTACCCCATGATTTACTCACCCTCAAGCCAGGTGTATATGACATTCTTCTTTCAGACGAATACAATCGGAGTTATATTAAAAAATATCCTGGCTAATCCAAGCTTTATAATGGCAGTGAATGGCAGCCCAAAATTTTAAGCCCAAAAAAGTGCATCTATTCATTATAAAAGTGTGCCACACGGCTCTGGGGGGTTAATAAAGGCTTTCTGAAGCGAATCGATGGGTTTGTGTAAGAAAAATATCCATATTTAACATGTTATAAAGTAAAATATCTAGCTTCCGGCGGACTGCCTGTATTCAACTTAACGCAAAAAGTGTAACGCCTCTCGCAGTTCAAAACGCTATGTCTGACGTCATCGTTGCACCGTTACGCTTTTTGCGCAAGTTGAATCCAGAAGGCGGTCTGGCAGGAGCTAGATATTTTACTTTAT
The DNA here is from genome assembly GCA_039654105.1 of Coreius guichenoti. Taxonomy (NCBI): domain Eukaryota; kingdom Metazoa; phylum Chordata; class Actinopteri; order Cypriniformes; family Gobionidae; genus Coreius; species Coreius guichenoti. Next base: position 36,416,575 of record CM077174.1, read on the forward strand.
AACGTGTTAAATATGGATATTTTTCTTACACAAATTATTTGGTTGAAATAGGTACTGCAGTCCAAATTCAAAATATTGGAGATCGTTGTTTCCCCCGCCCCTTCCTCCACAGACTCGATACTCACGTGGGTTGCCAGCATGAGGACACGCAATTGACAATGAAAGCCACACTGTAAACTGATCAGTTGATTTATCCGCATTTTAATAATCTCTCGTTCATAGAGATTTTGATTTCAGATGGATGCTGAGGCTTTTTAGGTCGGGTAGAATCGGCGATCTCTGACCCAGTTTGTCTGTTGGCTTCCATGGCTTCCATGGCTGCAATACGCTGTGTTTTCCACCAACTGGCATCCTGGGCTGTTGAAATACTATTGGGTAAACTGGCGGCGTGCGGTATCGCACAGACCAAAACAAAAACAGACATTCCGACATGGAACGCACATTTCAAAGTAGAATGACTGTTGCATTGTTTTTCTGAGAAACAAGTAGGTGGATTTAGCATGTTTCCTAAAAATCTACAAACATATTATAGTATTTTTATGCTTTAGTAAAGTGAAAAACTTACATACAGCACCTTTAAACGAACATTCTATTAATGTTACTGAAAGAATGTTTGTTCAGAACTTTGGGAGAACCTTGCCTGAACCTTCTGGAATTCTTACTTTCAGGCTTGTTGTCGGGGGTCTCAGGTATGACTGCCCCCACCCCCCATCCCCCATCCCCCATCTGTACAACCCTTCCACCTATTGAAGCACGGGGGCAGGGATCATCACCAAATGTCCCTGAGGAGGTGCTGGGGCATTCCTGCACCTCCTATCAGCACGTCGTTCACGGGCTTCAAAGCCGCTAGATTAGGGCAGGATGCTGCATTTGCTCCGACCCAACGGAACTCAGGAAATACGGGGGAAACTTTGGGGCCATCAAAAGATACTGAAATATACGACCAGTTAATGTGGTTATGCAGAAATTAGTGTGAAATTAGCATTCAAAGGGTCGCTTTAATATAATGTTGATTATTATTTTGCCACTGCATTTAGTTTACATTAATGTCAGTTATGTTTTTAATGTTTACAGAACTCTCAACCAATGGTGTGCGTTTAGAGTGGGACTATATATCTCCTTATGGAATCAGTTCTATTTTAGTATTATTTATATACTACTATAGTATTTATAAATATTTTGAATTAGCTTTTGTTTTCATATTTTAGTTTTATTTTAAGTTTGTGATTTTGTCATTTTTATTATTATTTTTATTAATTTGCTTTTTATTTGTAATTAATTTTAAAATAAATAATAAATGAAATAAAACAATTGAAAATAAAAATAGTTTCAATTGAATTTTTATTTGAGTTAGTTAGTTTTAGAATTTTTACTTAGTAATCGTAACTTATTTATTTAGTCATTTTTAAGTTTTTGCATCTTTATATATATATATATATATATATACACACCGAAAACTATTTTTAACAGTTTTAGTTAACAATAACAACGAGTGGACAGTGTTTGAACTTACTGAGCCATTTTTTTGTTTGGTGGCACATCAATTATGAATCTCGACCTGTATGTTTAAAATAACATGGCATTTTTGATACAAACAACTAATTAATTCAAGGTTTGTACAGCACTATTATGGTTCTTTTTTTCGTAATATTTTCTATACTTTTCTTTTTTTACTTTGCAGTTTGTTCATTCTGCTAGAACAGAAAGAACTAATTTGGTTGTCTCTCAGGTTTTCTGTGTGTCTGGATATCGACCTGTCACTTGAGGGGATCCTCTGATAGACCTGTCAATCATTCATCACAACACAGTGACCTCCCTGCACAGTTTTGCCAGAGGCACATACTTTAAAATCATAAAATGTTCTTATATTTCTGAACCTCATTACACTGGCTGTGTGTGTTATGTTGCATTCAGTGTCTCTTTCAGGCAGATGGTAAATCTGTGCTGTTTTCATTATCGCTGCAATGCCCCTCTCGGCGTTTCTCAATTAAACGTTTCTACGACTTCTAAACTAATTCAGCAAGTGAAACAGACACCAAAACAGCATTACAGGTAATGCTGATGAAGAATGATAGAAAATTATAGAAATGCCTGAAATTCCCCTCTTTTTTTTGATGCAAAATAGCAGCTGAAGGCATAGAAACTTTCTTGAAGACTTCCGTACAGTTTAATAGAAATATATTTGGCAGAGCTGAAACTGTGCATTGTGGGTATTACCAGAACGACTTGTTTTCAGACCATCTCCAATGTCACGTGTTTTTAAAAACATCACGCTTATCCTGCCACTTAAATAGCTGTTGTTTCCATTTCAGGTTTTTTCAGGGAACTACAGGTTGGATATGATATGATTATCTACAGTATACTGACGTAAAGCAATGTATACTACATAGCAAATTGCAGCTGAGTAATTATTTATATCATTAGAAAATGTAAACTGTATTGCACAACTCTACATGTAAAGATGGATGTACAGTATATTATATCTATAAATGTATATGCATACACAGAACACATGTAAAGCAATATATACTATATAGAAATCTCAACTGTATATACTCATATTATATTCACTATACTATACTCATACTGTATATACTATATATTATCATTACTAACTATATTATTGCCCAGCTCTAATCTGCTAAAAGCAAGTATGAGGCAAAATATTGAGATATTATAAACACTAACATCAGAAACAGTAAGTATTGTAAATAGCACTATACAAATACATTTGACTTGAATTATAGGTGCAGTCTGCATAATTTAGCAAAAGCATGAAGCGCTATTGGTCAGTGTGGTGAATCTGCGTGACCAACATGAACATGAGTGAATTCTGTATGAGGAAGTTTTTTGTGTGAAACTCTAGATTGCAGATTCCTATTAAGATGACTCATGAAATTTGACCAAGCAAGGGTAAATTTTGGCCTGTTTCCACCTGGTATTAAGATGTGTTTTGGTCTATTGGATCACAAGTGGACAACACTAAATACAGGTGTAAACAGGGTCTAAAACTCTTTGAGCTTGTCCACTTTCCACCACTTCCAGAGGTAGTCGAAAACGCATTTGATTGGACTGTTTTCGTAGTGTAAACGCTCATGTGATCGAATGTGTTCGAACAGCCACAAAAGGCTGTCTACTCTCCGTCTACTGACATAATGTGTAAACATTATGGGAAGCGCGCTAGCCAGACGGGATTTAAACTTTAGTCGGCTGAAGACCCAAGTTTGGTTTGAAAGAGAAAAACATACCAAGCACAATGTTCTCTCACATTCCTGATTTCTAACACACACTCACAGCGTTCGGCTGGTCTTGCGGCTGTCAGAGCAGAAACGAAAGCTGATGCTCTCCGTATGTTTTTCCGTCGTCGCCCCGTTGTGTTCATATGTAAATTTCTTGAGCTTATTTCGTCCATTAGATCGAAAGATCTGGGAAAAAAAGACCCTCCCCTCGAAGAAATCAGGACAGAAGTGGTTGAAAGTGGACAAAAGAGACGGATTAAAACACCAGGTGTAAACGGGATTGTTTCTCCCTCGTCTACTTTTCCTTTTTTTCCCGATTACCAAAATGCATCTTAATATCAGGTGTAAACAGGGCCTTTGACTGCAGTCCACTGGACTAGTCAGACATTCAAGATCATCTCTGGAGGTGATTAATTCAGGTTCATTTTAGGCTGTTTATCCATGGTGTTGGTGTTGCTGTCTTAAATAATCCAGTGTTGTTCTTCTATAAAGTGCTGTGAATTAATTACCCAGCATGAACATCAGAAACGGGCCCTCGCTGATTTTCTTGGCAGTAAACAGTCCTTCTTTTCCACCCTGCAGCTCCTGATGAATTTTAGGTTTTGTTTCCAGCTGCCTCTGAGCGTTCTCAAGCTCCCACGCTGAGAAACGCATGCCAGCTTGAGCTTTGGGGCAAAACGTGCCGTTTTCACCCCTTTGCTTCCCTAAAGCTGATCGTCTTGACTTTCAGCCGTCTGTGGGCAGCGCTGAGACCGCTCTCCTCCTGTCTCGACAGGTCATGGTATGTCTCTAATGTGCGCTCAGGGGACTCTAATAACAAAGGACAGTAAAATACACCTGTCACATTTTTTGAGAGATTTGCAGGTAAACACACGGGGCCGCAAAGCGGGTTCCTGGATCGCGTGATGGAGCCCCTGGGCGTGTTTGTTTGCACACCTCTATGAATTGGGATTTGGGATGACAGGCACTCATTCCAGGATGTTTACGGCTGTCGGTTATTTGCCTGACGTCATGACTTGATGTGATAAACAGCTCTGATGCCACACTGTTTTTTGTCTCTGCCAGGGATCATATCAGCTAAAGCAGGAGCTCATCTCAATAACTGTAACTGATAAAACACATGCTTTGAATATAAAGGAGTGTGGTAGGTTTGCATTTGAGTTTGCTGCTGTCTTCAACTTGTTTTTGTTGGCATATAAATGAGAAGACCAGTAATGAGCTGGTTAACAAGATTTTGGAAACACAATAAGGTCCCATTAGTGCATTAACTAATGAGGAGCAATATATTTGTTACAGTGTTTATTATTCTTTGTTAATGTTAGTTAATAAAAATACTCTTGATTGCTAGTTCATGTTAGGTCAGGTCTATTAAATAATAACGTGCAACTTTTAATAACAAGTAAAATGGTGAATCGTATTCTACACAGAAAGACCACTGCAGTTATTTCTAGCTGTTTTTCTCCTCCTCTCTTCTTCAGCATCCATCAGCTGTTCCGTGAACGGGTCATGCCCGACTGAATGTGACGTGTCCTGATGGCCTCGTGATATAGAGCGGTTATTTACCCTGTTGAAGGAGCTTGTCTGTTTTGATTTGTGTTGGTTAAGGCACAACACGGCCATTAGTTACAGCTAAACGGGCTCATGGGATGGTTTATGTCTTCACTTAGAGGAGAGACTCTGTCTGTTGAGTTATCTATCTATCTATCTATCTATCTATCTATCTATCTATCTATCTATCATCGTCTGTCTGTCTGTCTGTCTATATGTCATCGTCTGTCTGTCTGTCTGTCTATCTATCTATCGTCTGTCTGTCTGTCTGCGTATCTATCTATCTATCGTTCGTCTGTCTGTCTGTCTACGTATCTATCTATCTATCTATCTATCGTTCGTCTGTCTGTCTGTCTGTCTACGTATCTATCTATCTATCTATCGTTCGTCTGTCTGTCTGTCTGTCTGTCTGTCTACGTATCTATCTATCTATCTATCTATCTATCTATCTATCTATCTATCTATCTATCTATCTATCTATCGTTCGTCTGTCTGTCTATCTATCGTCGTCTGTCTGTCTGTCTGTCTATCTATCATCGTCTGTCTGTCTATCTATCTATCTATCTTTCATCGTCTGTCTGTCTATCTATCTATCTATCTATCTATCTATCTATCTATCTATCTATCTATCTATCTATCTATCTATCATCGTCTGTCTGTCTATCTATCTATCTATCTATCTATCTATCTATCTATCATCGTCTGTCTGTCTGTCTGTCTGTCTATCTATCTATCTTTCATCGTCTGTCTGTCTATCTATCTATCTATCTATCTATCTATCTATCTATCATCGTCTGTCTATCTATCTATCTATCTATCTATCTATCTATCTATCTATCTATCTATCTATCGTCTGTCTGTCTGTCTGTCTGTCTGTCTGTCTGTCTATCTATCTATCTATCTATCTATCTATCATTGTCTGTCTGTCTTTCTATCTATCTATCTATCTATCTATCTATCTATCTATCTATCTATGTATCATCGTCTGTCTGTCTGTCTATCTATTTATCTATCTATCTATCATCGTCTGTCTGTCTGTCTTTCTGTCTATCTATCTATCTATCTATCTATCTATTATCGTCTGTCTGTCTGTCTGTCTGTCTATCTATCTATCTATCTATCTATCTATCTATCTATCATCGTCTGTCTGTCTGTCTATCTATCTATCTATCTATCTATCATCGTCTGTCTATCTATCATCGTCTGTCTGTCTGTCTATCTATCTATCTATCTATCTATCTATCATCGTCTGTCTGTCTGTCTGTCTGTCTGTTTATCTATCTATCTATCTATCTATCATCGTCTGTCTGTCTATCTATCTATCTATCTATCTATCTATCTATCTATCTATCATCGTCTGTCTATCTATCATCGTCTGTCTGTCTGTCTGTCTATCTATCTATCTATCTATCTTTCATCGTCTGTCTATCTATCTATCTATCATCGTCTGTCTGTCTGTCTGTCTATCTATCTATCATCGTCTGTCTGTCTGTCTATCTATCTATCTATCCATCGTCGTCTGTCTGTCTGTCTATCTATCTATCTATCTATCTATCTATCTATCTATCTATCTATCTATCTATCATCGTCTATCTATCTATCTATCTATCTATCTATCTATCTATCTATCTATCTATCTATCTATCTATCTATCTATCTATCTATCTATCGTCTGTCTATCTATCTATCTATCTATCTATCTATCTATCTATCTATCTATCTATCTATCGTCTGTCTGTCTGTCTATCTATCTATCATCGTCTGTCTGTCTGTCTGTCTATCTATCTATCTATCATCATCTGTCTGTCTGTCTGTCTATCTATCTATCTATCCATCGTCGTCTGTCTGTCTGTCTATCTATCTATCTATCTATCTATCTATCTATCTATCTATCTATCATCGTCTATCTATCTATCTATCTATCTATCGTCTGTCTATCTATCTATCTATCTATCTATCTATCTATCTATCTATCTATCTATCTATCTATCTATCTATCGTCTGTCTGTCTATCTATCTATCTATCTATCTGTCATCTGTCTGTCTGTCTGTCTGTCTGTCTGTCTATCTATCTATCTATCTATCTATCTATCTATCATCGTCTGTCTGTCTATCTATCTATCTATCTATCTATCTATCTATCGTCTGTCTATCTATCTATCTATCTATCGTCTGTCTGTCTGTCTATCTATCTATCTATCTATCTGTCGTCTGTCTGTCTGTCTATCTATCTATCGTCTGTCTGTCTATCTATCTATCTGTCGTCTGTCTGTCTGTCTATCTATCCATCCTGTTGGTCTATCCATCCATCCATCCATCCATCCATCATCACTATATCTTATTATGGATGTAGAGGATTCTCTCTTTTTAACGGGAAGTAGTTTTATCATGATGGTGGAACCTTTTCACATTTGTTTATTAATATATGGGGCAGATGATGTAGGCAGCTCTTTAAAACACAGCCTGAGGCCTGTGGGCACATCGAGCTGATGTCCTGAACTCGCGTTTTTTTTACCAATGAGCACTTGCTGTTAGCTGCTGTAGTGTGAGAACTTTGATCAAGCACTTGGGGATGTTGCTGGCCCTGTGCTCAAGTGCTTTCTATTTTAGTGTTATCCTGATGGTTTATGCTAGCATGTGCATACCCCTCTACATCAGTGAAGAGCTGGCCCTGTTTCCACAGAGACACAGGAGATTTTCTCAGTGTTTACGTTTCCTGGAGTTTTGCGCCATCGTGCAACGGGATGGAATTATTCTGACACATTTTATGACTCGCCACAGAAAAGGTCAGCGTACAAACAAGACTGTGAGAATGGTACATAGACAGCAGACTCTTTTTTTTATGTTGTCTTGTTATAATATAAAAACATAATTATTTTATACAATACTAAGATTAGTTTTAAAAGAATGTTTGCTGTGTATGTGTATTTTCTCACTCCTTTAGGAATAGTTTTTTAGATAGTTTTAAAAATTTAGCTTTTCTTTTAAATTGATATAATTTAATGAATGCATTGATATTTTTACTGGAAAACAGTACAAAGCATTATTTTTTGCTGTGCTCAGTTATTTACTACAGGCTAGCTAAAAGTGACAGAAATGAGAAACAGATGAGACACACACAAAAATCAAATGTCTATCTATCTATCTATCTATCTATCTATCTATCTATCTGTCTATCTATCGTCGTCTGTCTGTCTGTCTATCTATCTATCTATCTATCATCGTCTGTCTGTCTGTCTATCTGTCATCGTCTGTCTGTCTATCTATCTATCGTTGTCTGTCTGTCTGTCTATCTGTCGTCGTCTGTCTGTCTGTCTATCTATCATCGTCTGTCTGTCTGTCTGTCTGTCTATCTATCTATCGTCGTCTGTCTGTCTGTCTATCTATCTATCTATCGTCGTCTGTCTGTCTGTCTGTCTATCTGTCGTCGTCTGTCTGTCTGTCTATCTATCATCGTCGTCTGTCTGTCTGTCTATCTATCATCGTCGTCTGTCTGTCTGTCTGTCTATCTATCATCGTCTGTCTGTCTGTCTGTCTGTCTGTCTGTCTGTCTATCTATCTATCGTCATCTGTCTGTCTATCTATCTATCGTCATCTGTCTGTCTATCTGTCGTCGTCTGTCTGTCTGTCTATCTATCTATCGTCGTCTGTCTGTCTATCTGTCGTCGTCTGTCTGTCTGTCTGTCGTCGTCTGTCTGTCTGTCTATCTATCATCGTCGTCTGTCTGTCTGTCTGTCTGTCTGTCTGTCTGTCTATCGTCGTCGTCTGTCTGTCTGTCTGTTTATCTATCTATCTATCTATCTATCTATCATCGTCGTCTGTCTGTCTGTCTGTCTATCTATCTATCTATCTATCTATCTATCTATCTATCTATCTATCATCGTCGTCTGTCTGTCTATCTATCTATCTATCTATCTATCTATCTATCTATCGTCGTCTGTCTGTCTGTCTGTTTATCTATCTATCTATCTATCTATCTATCATCGTCGTCTGTCTGTCTGTCTGTCTATCTATCTATCTATCTATCTATCTATCTATCTATCTATCTATCATCGTCGTCTGTCTATCTATCTATCTATCTATCTATCTATCTATCTATCTATCTATCTATCTATCTATCTATCTATCTATCTATCTATCATCGTCGTCTGTCTGTCTGTCTGTTTATCTATCTATCTATCTATCTATCTATCTATCTATCTATCTATCTATCTATCATCGTCGTCTGTCTGTCTATCTATCTATCTATCTATCTATCTATCTATCTATCTATCATCGTCGTCTGTCTGTCTGTCTGTCTGTCTATCTATCTATCGTCATCTGTCTGTCTATCTGTCGTCGTCTGTCTGTCTGTCTATCTATCTATCGTCGTCTGTCTGTCTATCTGTCGTCGTCTGTCTGTCTGTCTGTCTATCATTGTCGTCTGTCTGTCTGTCTGTCTGTCTGTCTGTCTGTCTATCTATCTATCTATCTATCGTCGTCGTCTGTCTGTCTGTCTATCTATCTATCTATCTATCTATCTATCTATCTATCTATCATCGTCGTCTGTCTGTCTGTCTGTCTATCTATCTATCTAAATCAAAAAGGTCAGCGTACAAACAAGACTGTGAGAATGGTACATAGACAGCAGACTCTTTTTTTTTTACGTGTCTTATTATAATATAAAAACATAATTATTTTATACAATACTAAGATTAGTTTGAAAAGAATGTTTGCTGTGTATGTGTATTTTCTCACTTCTTTAGGAATAGTTTTTTAGATAGTTTTAAAAATACCGCTTTGTTTCCACTTTCCTCAGACGTCTCCTGTCAGCTTCTCTGCTCTTTATGTGCCAAACAAGAACTCTGTGTCCTAGTCCTAATGCTTCGTTTCAGTTTGCAGTTGAGTTAGCAGCACCGTCATGAGCCTTTACTACCGTCTCTCAGCTCCGCTGCACACAGATCCCAGATCTGCTCCCGTGTGTTAGTCAGGAGACAGAGAGATCCCAGTCTGAGAGATTGAAGACAGGATAGGAGACAATCTAAAATGCTATAAGCTGATCCCTCTGGTTCCTGCCGTCGCACGTCCTGATTTTGCAAAGTCAGACTCAGATGCGTTCCTGGGTCAACATTCCTGTCCGAAAATGTAATCCAAACCATATCTCTACCCCTAAACCTAACCCTACCCATAAGTTATCCCTAAAATCAGAGGGAAATGACAGGTGAATAACACTGATGTAGAAGCACCAAACCCTGGTTCTAAGCCTAAACTTGGCATAAACTGTAAACTTGTCCCTCAAATCTGATTGGTTGATTGGAATATTGTTCCAGGATCAACAAAGATGTTGGAACATGTTGCACTTGCCGTCTATAGGAAGCACAGAGATTTTCTTCTTGAAACTAAAGGCCCTGATATACTCTTGGCAAAGTTCTTTTTCATTCTTCACTTAGGGGTCAAAAGAAGTTCAAAATACCTTTACAGTGGTATAGGCCCGCCCAGGCGGTATGACGATATACAGCTCTGGAAAAAATTAAGAGACCACTTAACATTGAGAAATCAATGTTAAGTGGTCTCTTAATTTTTTCCAGAGCTGTATATCGTTACCACAGTAAAAAAATTTTATTTATTAGAGATTTTGCTATTGTTTGTGTATATTGCGGTATGCAGTATAGCACTATTGACACTTCAGAGCGATGAAACGCATGAATGAGAATATAAAGAGCAGGACGTGCTTGATGTTAAAAAGAGTTATTATAAGCGCAATATATCCTGAAAAATAACTCAATGCGGTCACTCACTGACTGACACATAGCGTAAGCACAGAAAGCTGGCTCTCTCAGAAGGCCATTGTGAATTTGGGACGTGCTCAGTGTTAAAAAGTGTTATTAAGCACAATAAGCAGTGAACACAGACACATAGCGTATGCACGTGCACAGAAAGCCATGTCTCAGCATGCGATCGCGAATTCAGTTCTCTTTCACATCTTATTGCGCTTCAATGGTCGAATACACGCGCAAATATGTCAAAATGCCCATCGTGTGGAGTATTCATGTAAACAGCCGGTTATGTCTCAAGTGAAAGTGAAGAGTTGGGTGTAAACCGGATGTGTATCAGTATTTGGTCTGCATTTGGTCTTAAAGTCACAGCAGCCTAATATTCCGGCTGCTTTGTCTCATTAATATGATTCAAACAAAAGAGAAAATAACTTAATAAAACTTAATTAGTTTAATTCATATTTTTGTTATATTGTATTTGTCCTATTGTTTGTAATTTGCTTCTTTATTTTTATTTTTAGTAACAAAGATAACAAAATAACTATATTGTGATATATATCGTTATCATGAAATAAAATTTCTCATATCATGAAATAAGAATTTGGCTGTATTGCCCAGCCCTTCAGTGGTATAATGTTAGCGAACGTTACCGCCGTGGATATGTTTGCGCAAGCTCTGCAATTGAACACTCTAGTCATGGCACATTACGTTTATTTATAAACCACTTTATACAATATATTGCTTTAAAGCAAGCAACTTTACAGTTTCACTTTCAATTAGAATTACAACTTCAGTTTCTACTATAAAGTAGCTCTCCAGTGTGTTCATGTTTTTACTCACGTTTGACCTCGACTGACTGAACAGAAGATATGAACCGGAGAAGATTTACATGTCAAAGAAGGCGGAGTCTCAGAGCCACACCTACCTATTACATCATCGCCATGGACCAATGGTCGTACGGAGGTGTTTACTAGCCAGAGCAAACTTTTCCGGCAGGCCGATTTGAACTCCGGAAACGAGCTCCAATTGAATTTAGTTTTAGCCTGATTTGGTTGGAAATGACAGCACGCTAATTAATTTTTTGACTTCACTTGAAGTAAATGGGGGCCTTTATGTTGATTGATCTTAAAGGGATAGTTCACCCCAAAATAAAAATTCTAAACATTTACTCGCCCTCATGTTGATTCAATTCTGTATGACTTTCTTTATTTTGAAAAGATATTTTGCAGCTCTTGAAAGCATATTTTGACATGGGGCTGTGAAGGTCCAAAAAAGACCAAATAAAGCATCATAAAAGTGGTGCATATAAACACAAATATTACATTCTAAATCTTCTGAAAACATATGATAGCTTTCTGTTTGGAATGTTATTAACTGATTTTCAAACTTGAGAAAATCAGTTATGAAACAAGAAAGTCAATGGTGCTTAATTTCATTGACGTCAGACTTTACAAACTAAGTGCACATGTGCAAATGAGATTTGTTTAATAACATATAAGCTGTCATATAATAACATATAAGTCATATGTCTGGAGCTGCAATTCCACATTGACCTTGAGCTGATGATATTACTGTTCATTTGTTATGGTTGATTTTCATAGGCTTTTTACTTCAGAATAATCATGAAACTAATCTCAGTGGAGTGAGTTCTTTGTGTTTCTTGCGAATCTAATGCCACCGGATCAGTATGTGTCAGAAAATTTAGTGCATGTTTCTCCACTGAATATAAATGTCTGGGGTGTTTGTTTTTAGATGAATAATTTTCGAGCATGCTATTCATTAGTATCCTCAGCAGTGTGTGCTAACCGACCTCTCTCTCATACCGAGTGAAAAATGGGTCTTTTGGATTTCATTGTGTATATATTTCCATTCATGCCACTGTTTATTAGAAGCAGCAGTAACCGCAGGCTGATATATATCTGCGACCACACACACACAGACTCTCATGTGGCGGCTCAGAGTGAAGTCCGTCATCTTGCGTTTGTTGAAGCTGTCCAGAGCGCCTGAACATGTGTGGTCTCCAACCACAGTGGCGAATCTCTTCGATCGCTCTTTCAGTTCCAATTCTGTCATATTTCTCGGTGGTTAGTCTAATTTTATCCCACAACAGCGCTTCCCCTTGTACCCCCTAGAAACTGCTGTGTTTGGATTCTTTTGAATAGCAAATTTATAACTCTCTTGCCTTCTCTTTTTTTCAGATTTTGGAAGTCATCCGTAACGCCACGGTGGTAGGAGCTGATCTGTATGCAGAGTGAAATCTATCATGACTGTGATGTCATTGCCACACCGCAGGTAACATCAGAAACAGCCGTGCTGTACCTGTCAGACTCGACAAATGGCACTATGCAAACGCATACGTGATACTCGTTCAGGGTGAATATGATCTCACTGAGAATGAATTTAAAAATATATCAAAATTAATTTTATTTTTGAATATGTGTTGTATTATATTGAAGTTTACTAAGTATATAATTCTATAAGTAAAATAAATAAACAAATAAATACATTTGTATATAAACACCTTTTGCTTGAATTATTATTATTAAATAATATGTATATATATATATTATAATATTGTAATAATTTCAATTGTATGTTTTTCTGTGTGTGTGTGTATGGAAAAAATATTATATGTATTGGAATATTATGTTAAATGTATGTATATACATATATATGTATATATATACAATTTCAGTAATAATATAGCACATTTTCAGTAATCATTTAAATATATATATTATATATAAATTTCAATAACAAATAATAATTCATTAAAAGTTTTTATTATTTTTTTATTGTCTTTTCAGAGGCAGCATAAATGCAGTCCTATAATTGGCCTTAATTATATATTTTAAAAAATGTGTTAATATATTTCATTTATATTTTCATATATTTAAAAGTATTACTTTCTAAAATAATACATTTCATAATGTTTTATCTTTAACTACAAGTGTGAAACTCATTCAGAGTGGATATGATCTCACTAAGAATGAATTTAAAAAATATATAAAAATTAATTTTATTTTTGAATATGTGTTGTATTATATTGAAGTTTACTAAGTATATAATTCTATAAGTCAAATTAATAAATAAATAAATATGTATATAAGCACACCTTTTGCTTGAATTACTATTATATGTATACAATAATTGAATTATATATAATATATAAGTTATAATATTTTTAATGGTATGTTTTTGTGTGTATATGTATGCAAAAAATTATTATATGTATTGGAATTTATATATTATTATGTAAAATGTATACTATATATATATATATAATTTATATATATATTTTCAGTAATCATTTATAAATATATTTTTATATACATTTCAATAATAAATACATTAAAAGGCAGACTTTAAATTTACACAGACTTTTTATTGACTTTTCAGAGGCAGCATAAATGCAATCCAATAACTGGCCTTAATTATGTATTTTTAAAAAATGTGTATATTTAAAATAAAAAATTAATATATTTCATTCATGTTTTCATATTTTTAAAAGTATTACTTTCTTAAGTAATACTTATACATTTCATAATGTTTATCTTTAACTGCACATTACCATATGATTCACTAAAATGAACCAGCTCATTTGATTCATTCATAATTAGTCTGTGCAGTACAATATCCACTCAATTGTCATTAAAATAGTATTTTAAATAGTATTTTCGTTGCATGACCTCTGTTTTATTTTATTTTTTGTTTTTGTCTGCTGCAGATACTGAGCCATGGGTAACGCAGAAAGTCATAGCGGCAGCCATGGTTATTATGGAGACGGTCAGCGGCACCTCTCCCGTAAGCACATGTCCCGCTCGCTCCGTCTGTCCAGCAAGCAGACGTACTGTTCCCGCCGAACGCCGTCTGGAAAGCCGGAGCACCGCAACTCCGAGACCAGCACGCGCTCCAGCAGCACTCCCAGCATCCCTCAGTCGCTGGCCGACCACGGCCTGGAGCCCTTCAACGACTCGGACATGCTGCCCGACTTCAGTGGCCCCATTTGGGTGGACCGCGTGGCCATGAATCTCAGACCCATGTCCTTCCACAACCATCCGTCCCATTCGCCTGCCAAGTCCCACACCGCCACCACCAAACAGGCTGCACAGGACAACGCCGAGCCATCAGAGGACGCGACTCACGTCCAGCACACACGAGACGGCTCCCAAGAGGGGTCCAGCTTTAAGAAGAAACGCTCCAAGTCTGCGGACATGTGGAGGGAGGACTCGCTGGAGGTGTCCTTATCCGACCTGAGCCAGGAGCACCTGACCAGCACAGAGGAGATCGGAGACACCCCCGAAGACTGTGAAGCCCGTTTGCAGTCGTCCGCTCAGGAGCTGCTGGACTCAAACCGCGCCAATTCTTTAGACGGGCTCTACGGACCGAAGAGCCCCACCTGCAGGCCAACACATGGACGCTATGCCAAATGGCACAAAGGAGGCACTACAAGCAGAGAAGGTGACGAGGATAAAATTATCTCGCCCTGCGAGGACGATAGCGCCGCCTACGGCGCATACACACTGCCCTGCCGGCGGTCTCACTGTCTGTCGGAGGGACCGGCCAATCATCAAGGAGTCATGCAAGGGAGACGGGCACAAACCATACAGGTGAGTTTTGCTCGGGTAGCTCCGCCCACAGTGAAATCTTATTGGTCTCCGCTCCATGTTACTCGATATTATACCCCAAATACGTTCTCATTAGCTGTAATTGTGATGTATCCTGGGTTATTATTGCATACTAAAACTAAAACCATAAGAAAACATTTTCAGGGTTTTATTTCGCCAAAAAAACTAAAATAACTAAAACTAAACCTGAAATAAAAATTAATAAAAACTATATAGACCTATTAAAAAACAAATAAAAATGACAAAAACACACAACAAAATTAATAAAACTTTAATTAAAAATAAAAACTTTACCTTTTATCTATAAAATTGTAAAATATAATACAATTATATTTTTGTAATTATTTAGAATTTTTCATATTTTATGTATAAGTATTAAAAATATAAATACCATAATATTTTCATAAATAGCATTTTTATGTTTTCTCTGTAAAAATGTAAAATAAAAATATGTTATATTTTCATAATGTATGGCTACTTTTTTAGATTTCATCTATATAAAATATAAATACCATTGTATGTTAGCATTATTTACTGTATTTTTATTGTATTTTTTTTGTATTTTATCTATTAAACATACAAAATATAAATACGATTATATTTTTGTGATTAGTTTTTATCTATAAAATTGTAAAATGTAAATACAATTATATTTTTGTAATTATTTAGAATTGTATGTACAATACAGTATTAAAATATAAAAATCATTATTTTTCATAATTAGTATTTTATGTTTTCTCTATAAAAATGTAAAATATAAATACATTATTTTTTTATAATACTTTTATTTTTATTTTATCTATATAAAATATAAATACCATTATATGTTATCATTATTTGTTTTTTATATTCTGTCTATTAAACATACAACATATAAATACCATTATATTTTTTGTCACTTTACACGAACATTTGATTGTGATAATTACAAGATATATAATATAATAATTATGTAAGCAATATTGTCTTGTTCAATCTAGTTTACTAAGTGAAAACTATCAAAAACAGAAACTGAAAAAGGTTTCAGATGTTAGTAAAGTGTAGTGTAGCTAAGTACTTTTGAAATGATAACTTTCTTGAGGTTCAATTATACTAGCTTCTCCAAAACTACTGTAAAGGTGGGTTCTGTACACACTGACAATCAGTTGCCTTTTCTATGTGATCACATGAACTCCGCTATTTGTTCTCCTATTGGTCAGCAACTTTAAGGATACTTATGTTCTCAAATTGGCAGCTCTTAATGAAAATGAATGGCTTTGTTTGAATGATTAGAGTCATTCACTTTCAGCGTGAACGCCCTGAACGTGAGTGTAATGTTGTTCTAGTGTAGGTGTACAGTAGGGAATTTCACTCTTGCTATGAATGTTCGCTGCGGCTAATCCCCCACAATCCATCAGAATCTCCTCATGTAGAGAGACTGTACATAATGACTCATTTGTGTGTGAGTTCACACAAACCCCACTATTGTTTCACATCGGACAGTGTTATGATTTCAGTAGAAGCTCGTCAATTGTTGGTGTAAACTAACAAAAATGTAATGGTAATTTTATTTTATATTTGTATAGATAAAGTATATATATATATATATATATATATACATATATATATATGAATAATAATAATTTTAAACTTTTTTTGTTTAAAAAAATATATAAAATAAATGCATTAATAAATGTTTTAAATTATTTGGTATTTTTAAATTATTTTTGGTAATTTCCTCTATAAATATTCAAAATATTATTATATTTTATAGTTATTTGTGTTATATATATATTAATGTTATATATTATATATAAATTTGGACACACTTTCCCATTCTCTTTGATGGGAAAGTGTGTCCAAACTTTTGACTGGTAGTGTATATATATATGAATTTTTATAATTGTATGTTTTATTTTGTTTAAAAAATATACAAAATAAATGCATGAATAAATGTTTTACATTATATATATATATATATATATATATATATATATAAAATGCCAAAAACTTAAAAAAAAAATATGATGGTATTTATATTTTACATTTTTATAGATATATTTTATATATATATATATATATATATATACACTACCAGTCAAAAGTTTGGACACACTTTCTCATTCTCTTTGATATAAAGGCAAATAACTATAAAATATAATAATATTTTGAATATTTATAGATTAAATTTATTAAATAGATGAAAATGTATTAATGCATTTATTTTATATATATTTTAAAACATAAAAAATTACCCATACAATTATAAAAATTCAATTGTATTCATATTTTATATATTTATAGATGCCATTACACTACCACGGTTATTTGGACATGTACTAGCATGTACAATGATTTTTAAGGACATGTGTTTGCAGTATCTTGTAAATACCATGGTATTTAACATCACTGTACCACAGTACATAGCCTATAGACATACTAACTGTCATTCTCTGTGACGTGTGTTGACAGTCATAGTGCATTGTGGGTAGTGGACTGTCATACTGTCCATATGGTGGTGGTTGTTTTCTCCTGATGATCCAGATCCTGGAGTCAGACTTCTGTGAGAACAGCTCGCTTCTTTTGTCATGCTAATGAGCTGTAACTGACAGAGGAACGTGACTGAGAGAAAGAGAATGAGGAGGAAAGGTAGAGAGAGTTCAGGTCTAGATTTATTTTTGACTATATTTCTTGCATATAAGCTATACGTGTGTGCATACATACACAAGTGTTTCAGTTACATGTAGGTATTTGCTACAGCAACAAAGAAAAAGATAAAACCAGAAAATCACTGTCTCTCCCTCCCTGTGAGGCACCATCGGTGAAGATGAATGGCATACCGGGCCGCACAGTCCAGTCACGTGACCCCCGCTAGATGCCGGGTTTGGTGGGTAATATCCCATCATTCCCTCAGCAGCAGTACAGACTGGTATTGTACAGTCAACTTTACAGCACTATAACTTGACAAACAGGGTTCAGACAGTGCTGTGGTCTCTCAGGCAGACCGTCTGTAACATGTTCACTTCAGCATGTCCACTGCTTCTGAAGACACGACGTGCTCCAGCCAACAGGTAGGAGGAATGAAGATGTGTTGGAGAAGAGCCATGTTTATTAGAGTGGAAAATAGTTTCTGAAAACAGTGGCAACTGGCTTATACGGTACATGTATCTCACACTGACCTTCTCCCCGTGTGTGTTCAGGATGTCACGGCGGGGGACGGCAGTGATTATGAGGACAGCGGTATCGATGGGCTGACGGGGGACAGCGAGGCGTCTCAGCATCAGGCTCGCCGCTACAAGACCATGTCTGCGTCTTTCTCCGTCTACTCCACGTCAGCAGGGGGCGCCTTCGCCGGGAGCGACAGTGGGAGCAGCAGCGGGGCTGGAGCGGGAACCTCAGATGGCACACAGGTGGGCAATGTGATATATTACTGCTGTTTCTTCAGTTCTTCTTTTATACTACATCCATCCAAGCATCAGTAAAAACGCATTAACATCAGATAGATGCAGCGTCAGTGCATGCAGCTGGCCATGAACGCATGAACACTATAAGTGGGCAAACATTCCGGAAACTAAATAATGTCCATTAAAATAAAATATATATAAATTATTTTTTTATATTAAAATACATTCTCTTAACCCAGTTCATTGTTCATTGACTACTTTTAGTATGCCAGTCATGGGTTTATCTCCCCCAAAAGTAAGGCCCTATAAAATCCATTTTATTTTTCCCAAATTCCATTTTTTCTGTTTTAATTTATTAAAAGTTTAAAAAATGACATTTTTAGGGCCTTATGAAATACATTTTATTTATTTTTTCTCAAATTCCGTTTTATTTTGACCTAATTCTGTTTTCTCTTTTAAGTTTTCTGGATTCCATTTTAATGGTTTAATTAAATTAGAATTAATTTTGAACTAAAAAGCATGTCTAATTAATTTAATTCATAAAAACAACAACATTTATTATTGTAATTTTTTATAGCGCCATACATTAATAGGGCCCTGTGAAATGTTTTGTATTGTTTTGTTTTTTTCCAGAAATTCTGTGTTGTGTATTTTAATTTTTCTGGCAATCAAATGAATACATAAAACATTCATTTATGAAATTTATGAAATTAAACACTTTTTTGTCAAACAAAGTGGTGTGCAACAGAGCTTTACTGTTAAAATTAAAACATGGAAGAAGAATTGTGATTATTCCTTAAAAAAATTAAGTTTTAATAATATTTTTTTTATTATTATTAGTGTTGGTATTATTTATAAATACATTTTCCATGTACATTCCCCAAAAAACAGTGCAAAATGCTAAAAAAAAAAAAAATTCTGAAACATCTTGGCATTTTATTTATTCATTTATATATAAATTAATAAATAGATAAATTAATAAATCAATATAATAATATACCAAGATGTTTGAGAGACACATTTCAGAGAGGCGCCAAACGCTTTTACATTTTAATGAAATATTAGGAAAACATTTTCTAAATGATAAATTGTACATTATGTACAATAAGAGATCAGAGGTTTTAATTAAGAAAGTAAATATGGTACATTTTTATTCTATGTTGTAATTAAGATCAAACTATGACCAAATGCCCTTTATTTCCATGAGACCAGAGGTAGACAAGCGATTTGTATGTTATTTGTGATGCAGTTTAGCATCTAACAATCGTGCTGGACCTGTGTGTCTCTGATCAGGGTGTCTATGAGAACTTCCGTCAGGAGCTGGAGCAGAACGTGAGTCCGGCAGAGGTTCCCGAGGAGAGAAGCTCAGCGTTCAGCGACGAGCAGAGCAGCGTGACGCTGAGCTCTGCCTACCACACGGACCCGCTGCTGAACGTGGCCGCCGTACAGGGTACGGTGCGCAAAGCCGGACGCCTCGCCGTCAAAAACTTTCTGGTGCATAAAAAGAACAAGAAGGTGGAGCTCGCCCCTCGCCGCAAGTGGAAGAGCTACTGGGTGTCCCTCAAAGGTGTGTGTGTGTGTGTGTGTGGTGTTTCTGAAAGATATGAGCGGTTAACTGACACCATAAACAGGTTTTACAACTTCCTGCGAAAGCGTTTGACAGAGAAGATTGTTGTGTTGTGTTATATGGGAAGGTCCAGAAAAAGATCTGCAGGATTAAAACGCCCATCATTCACTAGTCACCTCTGACACACTTGCTTATTACATATTCTGGATAATTTGATGTTTTCAGCTACTAATAGGAGTAATAACACATAACATTGTGAAATATTTTTACTGTTTTCTATTTGAATATAAATATATTTTCAGCATCATTACTCCAGTCTTCAGTGTCACATGATCCTTCAGAAATCATTCTAATATGAGGATTTGCTGCATATTATAATAAATTTAAAGTCGGCATGAAACTGAAGTTGCAATAGTCCTTTCTTCCCTATTGTGACGTTTATCCGAGTGAAACGGCTTCTCAAACAAGAACAAATGTAGGGCGGGGCTTGATTTTGTCCATGGGGAATTGATTGGATGGTTGTGGTTTGCTATTGGTCGATCTCATGTGAGTGACAGGTTGCCCCGCCCTCACGCCAGTAAACACTTTATCAGAGAAGAGAAGACATGTCACTGCAAGAATTTTGATTAAAGATTACGAGGAGGGCATATGAATTTTAAAAAAAAAATTATTCATAATAAATAAATACTGTGATACTGAATAAAAAAATAAGAATTGTCCGTTTTGATTTCATGGTGACTTTAATGTGTCCTTGCTTAATAAAAGTTCCTTCCCCCCAAAAAACCTCAACTGGATTCTAGATGATGTAATTGATACACACAGAGTATTGGCATGTTAGGAAGCTCTGTATCTTTGCCAGCAGTGTGAAAACAGAGCAAAATCAAAGCTGAAAAAAGCAATCCAATAACTGTGTGTACATTATATTGGATTGTATTTAAAAAAGCAGCACTGCATTTCTTATTTTGGCCACTGGAGAGCAGAGTTCAATCAATAAAGCCGTAAAACTCCAATCTATTGGATATCCTGCTCCCGTTCCCCTGGAAACAGAAACTGTCTGTAGCGAGTCTGTAGTGTTAATTGAACTCACATTAACTCCTTTATGATGCTTGAGTGAATGTTTTAATTTGTCCTCCCAGGATGCACGCTGTTTTTCTATGAGACAGACGGGCGATCAGGCATTGATCACAACAGCATCCCTAAACATGCCGTGTGGGCCGAGAACAGCATCGTCCAGGCTGTCCCCGAACACCCCAAAAAAGATTTTGTCTTCTGCCTGAGTAACTCGCTTGGAGACTCCTTTCTTTTTCAGGTAACTGAACGTCCTGTGGAAAGCCCCTTTTCAATACTAATACTGAACTGAGAGATTCATATATCAATATTTGACTCACTATACTTACTGCAAACTAATCAAATCAAAATCAAATCACCTTTATTTATATAGCGCTTTTTACAATGCCAACTGTTTCAAAGCACCATATACACCATATACTACGTTTTTTACCATATACTATCTAGTTGTCTAATACCTGGTATTGTGCATTGTTTATTGCTGACTCAAATTGCATTTGTTCCTCTTTTGAATTTGATTTGGATACAAGCGTCTGCAATGCATAAATCTAAATGTAATTGTTTACAGTGTGCATTATGTCAAAATAAACAGTAGTATGCTGTTAGTAGTAGTGTGTTAATATGCTGTTTAACCTTTGAGCCTTTGCCTCTTTCTGTAGACCTGCAGTCAGACAGAGCTTGAAAACTGGATCACGGCCATCCACTCTGCCTGTGCCGCGGCCTTCGCCCGGCAGCATCACCGCGAAGACACAGTGCGTCTGCTGCGGGCGGAGATACGAAAGCTGGAGCAGAAGATCGACATGGATGAGAAGATGAAGAAAATGGGAGACATGCAGCTCTCCTCTGTCACCGACTCCAAGAAGAGGAAGACCATTCTGGAGCAGGTTATTGATTGGTTATTTACAATGTTTGGTTACATACAATACAACAGAGCCAGATCATCCACTGAAAGTGAAATACGGCACCAAGCACCAAAATCACTGCCAATCACAACATATTTGAAAATATGGCACCAACTATATATATATATATAGTCGTGCTCAAAGGCTTATGGTGTGTGCACACCAAGAACTCGCTCTAGTTTACTCGCGGGATAACTTGTTTTTCACGTCACTCGCTCGAATAAAAACATTGCGCGATGAAGAGTGTTTTCACGCACAGCATCAACAACATTTCCTTCAACATTTCTTTCTGCCATATTTTCCATCATCAAACATGTTGGAGATAACAACTATTGCTGCTCTGTATCAAATACTCCTCAGTCATCTTCCAGATTTTTATGATCTTCAGACAGGGTTCTTTTATCCATCCCTCGCTCTCGTCTAAAAAATATGGGAGCTTTTTCCGTTGCCGCCCCCCGTCTATGGAACCAATTGCCTCTGGACATCCGCCTTGCACCTTCCATTACCATTTTTACGTCAAAATTGAAAACGTATCTATATTTCCTGGCATTTTAATATTATAATACTTCTGTTTTACTGTTTGTTTTGTCTGGTTTCACCCTGTCTCAAATTTTTTTTTCTCTTTACTCTGTTCAGCACTTTGAATAGTTCTTCTATGTTTAATTGTGCTATATAAATAAAATGTACTTACTTACTTACAAATACGTCGGAAAGCCAAACGCCGACGTGTCTGGGTTCACAACACCATCCAGAGGCGCACACAACTCTGTGAATTTCTGTGAATTTCTTGTTGAGGAGGAACTGCGCCTGGATGACAGCCGCTTCCAGCGCTACTTGAGGATGACGGGTGCCCAGTTTGATAGGCTGTCAAACCGGACGTGTAAATAAGCTCTTCATTGATTGACTTGCGCGACAACGCGTCATGCGAATTTTCCGCTCAAGTTTAAATTTTTCTTGCGCGGAAGACGTGATTGAGGTGAATATCACGCGCTTGCGGCAAAAGTGTCGCCCACTTCTCATCATCCGCATCACCCGGTGCAAATTCGCGTCTATTCGCGTCTTTGCATTGACTTTGTATACAATCTACTGACGCAAACAATTAAATTCGCGTTTGGTGTGCACACACCATTACATACCCCTTGCAGAATCTGCAAAATGTTAATTATTTTAACAAAATAAGAGGGATCATCCAAAATACATGTTATTTTTTATTTAGTACTGTCCTGAATAAAATATTTTACATAAAAGATGTTTACATATGTAGTCCACAAGACAAAAAATTGCTGAAGTTATAAAAATGACTCTTTATAATAATGATTCTCAATACTGTGTGTCGTTCCCTGGATGATCCACGGCTGTTTTGTTTTGTGATGGTTGTTCCCGAGTTCCTTGTTTGTCCTGAGCTGTTAAACTGCCAAACGTTTTCCAGCATCTTTTGCATATTTGTACCCTCTCCAGCAGTGACTGTATGATTTTGAGATCCATCTTTTCACACTGAGGACGATTGAGGGACTCAAACACAACTATTAAAAAAGGCTCCAGAAGGAAACACAATGCATTAAGAAAAACTTTTTGAGTTTGAAGATCAAGGTAAATTGTACTTAATTTGTCTTCCGGGAAACATGTAAGTATCTTCTGTTACTTCTGAAGGACAGTACTAAATGAAAAAAAAAAGATATTTAAACAAAATAAGAAAAATTTGGACATCTTCATCCTGTTCAAAAGTTTTCACCCCCCGGCTCTTAATGCATCATGTTTCCTTCTGGAGCATCAGTGAATGTTTCAACCTTTTTTAATAGTTGTGTTTGAGTCCCTCAATCGTCCTCAGATCTCAAAATCATACAGTCACTGCTGGAGAGGGTACAAATATGCAGAAGATGCTGACCTGAAGGTTTTTTCTGAAGAACGTTTGGCAGTTTAACTGCTCAGGACAAACAAGGGAGCAATCATCACAAAACAAAAAAAACAGCTGTGGATCATCCAAGTAACAACACAGTCTTAAGAATCAAGGGTACATAAACTTTTGAACGGGGTCATTTTTATAAATTCAGAACTATATGTAAACATCTTTTATGTAAAATATCTTCTTCAGGACAGTACTAAATACAAAATAACATGCATTTTGTATGATTCCTCTTATTTTGTTAAAATTATTCAAATTTTCACAGATTCTGCAAGGGGTTCACAAACTTTCAAACAACACTGTATATATAAACTGTATATATATAATGGATTTTGTGGGCACAGCATGATTAAAACAGGAACAAGTGACAGACAAAATGTCTTGACATTCAAATTTATTGTTGCATGCATCTGGTTAGGACAAAAAGTGTTAGCTTTATATAGCTGTCAAATAGTCTGTAGGTACTGTTTTGTTTCCCGTAATTATTGTATCAATATCGTAAAGCGCAATGACACTTATTGACACACGTATTATCTGCAGATTTTCATCACTGTAATTTTGATGCTGTCACAATGTTGACAAAACAATAATTCCCTGAGCACACTTGCTGCAAAAGTTCAAGTTCTCCTCATTGGATGTTTATGCAAGAAACAGAGATCAGAATGGCCCAAGGCCCATCAGGAGGAGGGTTAGCGGGTGCCTGTGCATTTGTGTGGGTATTTAATTTTGGCAGCGTTGGATTACGCATTGTGCCCTTGTGAATGGCAGCAGGGTTGAGTTCCTGGGGAGTCCCAGACTTCGCTGCCAGTGGAATGTGTGGCGCTGTTGTTTGCTACTTTGTGAGTTGCCTGGACCACTGCCCCCTCCGCTGTCTTCCAAAAAACATTCATCCCAGAGTGGCTGGGAGGAGACGGTGTGGTGTATAAACCCACTCCACTGCCCTCGAAACACCATTTTATTAGACGACTAGATCAAACCAGACCAAACACGGAAACTTCTAGATATTAAGAGATGGTCCTTTAGGCTAAATGTAATGTTTTGATCTTGTTTTTTGGACATCGAGAGAATTAAATGATCATTTTGACAACTCTCATATGCTGCTAGCTGGCAGTTCTAACCAATAACTTTTGCTCTCTTTCCTTCACAGATTTTCCTGTGGGAGCAGAATTTAGAGCAGTTCCACATGGATCTGTTTCGGTTTCGCTGTTACCTGTCCAGCCTGCAGGGCGGCGAGCTTCCCAACCCCAAACGCCTGCTGGCCTTCGCCTCCCGACCCACCAAACTGGCCATGGGCCGACTGGGCATCTTTTCGGTCTCCTCCTTCCATGCACTGGTGATTATCCCTCAATTTTCCATAATTTATTCCATAAATTTTTGCTAATATTTTTTTTCTGGTATTTCTTCTTCTGGGATATATATAATATTATATTATATGTTATATATATTTTTTAATTAATTTGAATTCATTTTAAATAATTAATCTTTTTAAATAACTATATATATAGTTATTTTGTATAAATATGTATATATATATTTTTTTTTGCATATTTATTCCATAATGCACACACACACCATATACACTGTATATATATATATATAAATTATTTTTATATTATATAATTATATATAAAAATATAATATAAAATAATTTAATATATAATGAAAAGTGCATTTTAATGTGAGTTGAGCAAAAGAAACCAAAGTTATGCTACCATTGTTGTCAGAATTTAGTGAAATATAATATTAATATTAATATTAATATTATAACAGTTTTAGAGATCTCAGTCTTTCTCCTTTCAAGCAGACATAGAAAACAGCTCTCTGGTGGCGTAAAGAGACTTACTTCGACTGATACGTTTTTAAACGTTTGGTATCTAATGTATTTCAAGAATTATCATTGCTTAGAAACCTACATCAAGAGCATTTGTATTGCTCTATTTTTACCCAGAATGTATGTATTAACCTGGTTCCCTCCCACCTGTCAGTGTTGGTGTACGGATCTTGGCATAAAAAGCAACAGTAGTTGAAAGGTTGGTCGGTGTATTTGCAGTTGGATGTGGGCCACGGCTCCAGCTAATCAATACCATCCATCCTCAGATTCGCCTCCAGCTCTGGCGTTCTTTGTAGGAGCTGGAGGACGCTGGGATACAGGGAGATTTTATTTTTGTCCTTGCATCTTGGATGAATTTTTTGGGTGGAGGGAGTGGGGATGTTCTTCAGTATTCACATTTTGAGAGGATGGAGAGAGAGGATAAGTGTTGAGTCCAAATGAAGTACTGTTGGCCCTTGTGCTGTTTTTCACGAATAATAGCTTGGTTCAGAGCAGTTGAGAGGGTTTTTGATGCAGCCGGAGTGCTTTTCTCCATCAGGAGACCCAGAAATGCCACAGCGCGTTCAACACAACGAGCGTGTATAATTTTTGAATGACACTGAAAAGAACTCGCCAAACACTTCACTAACCTTTAAAATTCATCCGGACCCGAGTGACCACAGGAAGCAAGAATTTTTTTTGTGTTTGCTGCTTATTGCTGAATGAATATTTGTGTTAATTTATTTCTAAATGTGACGTCCCACTAGCCGACTCAGGAAAGTCTCATATGCCAACTGTTTTTGCTGAAAAATCTTACCGAAAATAAGAGCGACAACAATTATAGTAGACTGAATGCAATTTATAGAGAAACCTTACTCTGAAAATTGTAATGGTTATGTGTCTTTTCAGGACTGTTTGCATTCATTAAATGCACACTGTTGTGCTGCTGCTTTCCTATTTGATCAGTCATTTAAATGCAGGAGAGCTCCAGAAAATGCACTGATGCAGTCACCGTTAATAACAATCAACATTTGTGAGCTTTGTGTTTGCTGAGTGAAAAGTCTCAATCAGATTCGATCAGGGCTGTGGTTCTAAAAAGCATTGTAAGCCTAAGTATATGGTAAAACCATTGCCACTAATGGTCTCTACGATCAACTTAGCTCACAGCGCTTTTGAGAAACGCAGCTCAGGACAGTTTTCCTGCTAATAATCAGGAAAAGCAGCTGTATTTTCGAATGTGGTAGCTGGTCGTTAGCTGGTGCAAGCTTGTAAACCATCTTAAACCAACAACAAACCAGCTACCAGCTGGTCATAGGAATTTTGGATGTTGACCAGCTTGCACCGCTAATGACTAGTTTAGACCAGATCTTAACCAATTTAGACCAGCAAATGACCAGTTTAGACCAGCTAATGGCCTGTTTAGACTAGCTGACGACTAACTTGCACCACTAATGACTGGTTTATACCAGCTAATGACCAGTATAGAACAAGCCATGATCACTTTAGACTAATGGCCAGTTTAGACCAGCTAATGACAAATTTAAACCAACTAATGACAAATTTAAACCAGCTAATGGCCTGTTTAGACCAGCACATGACCAGTTTAGACCAGCTAGTGACTGGTTTAGACCAGCTCATGACCAGTTTAGACCAGCTAGTCACTAGTTTAGACCAGCTCATGACCCATTTATATCCGTTTAGACCAGCTCTTGACCAGTTTAGACCAGCTCATGACCCATTTATACCAGTTTAGACCAGTTCATGACCGGTTTAGACCAGCTCATGACCCATTTATACCAGTTTAGACCAGCTCATGACCAGTTTAGACCAGCTCTTGACCCATTTATACCAGCTCATGACCAGTTTAGACCAGCTAATGGCCTGTTTAGACTAGCTTACGACTAACTTGCACCACTAATGACTGGTTTATACCAGCTAATGACCAGTATAGAACAAGCCATGATCACTTTAGACCAATGGCCAGTTTAGACCTGCTAGCAACCCTCTTGCTCTGCTGATTACTAGTTTAGACCAGCTAATGACAAATTTAAACCAGCTAATGGCCTATTCATGACCAGTTTAGACCAGCTAGTGACTGGTTTAGACCAGCTCTTGACCCATTTATACCAGCTCATGACCAGTTTAGACCAGCTAATGGCCTGTTTAGACTAGCTGACGACTAACTTGCACCACTAATGACTGGTTTATACCAGCTAATGACCAGTATAGAACAAGCCATGATCACTTTAGACCAATGGCCAGTTTAGACCTGCTAGCAATCCTCTTGCTCTGCTGATTACTAGTTTAGACCAGCTAATGACAAATTTAAACCAGCTAATGGCCTATTCATGACCAGTTTAGACCAGCTAGTGACTGGTTTAGACCAGCTCTTGACCCATTTATACCAGCTCATGACCAGTTTAGACCAGCTAGTCACTAGTTTAGACCAGCTCATGACCCATTTATATCCGTTTAGACCAGCTCATGACCAGTTTAGACCAGCTCTTGACCAGTTTAGACCAGCTCATGACCCATTTATACCAGATTAGACCAGCTCATGACCCATTTATACCAGTTTAGACCAGCTCATGACCGGTTTAGACCAGCTCATGACCTATTTATACCAGTTTATACCAGCTCATGACCAGTTTATACCAGCTCATGACCCATTTATACCAGTTTAGACCAGCTCATGACCAGGTTATACCAGCTCATGACCAGTTTAGACCAGCTCTTGACCAGTTTAGACCAGCTCTTGACCAGTTTAGACCAGCTCTTGACCCATTTATACCAGCTCATGACCCATTTATACCAGTTTAGACCAGCTCTTGACCGGTTTAGACCAGCTCATGACCCATTTATACCAGTTTAGACCAGCTCATGACCTATTTATACCAGTTTAGACCAGCGCATGACCAGTTTATACCTGCTCATGACCCATTTATACCAGTTTAGACCAGCTCATGACCAGGTTATACCAGCTCTTGACCAGTTTAGACGAGCTCTTGACCCATTTATACCAGCTCTTGACCCATTTATACCAGCTCATGACCCATTTATACCAGTTTAGACCAGCTCTTGACCGGTTTAGACCAGCTCTTGACCGGTTTAGACCAGCTCATGACCAGTTTAGACCAGCTCATGACCCATTTATACCAGTTTAGACCAGCTCATGACCAGTTTATAACCGCTCATGACCCATTTATACCAGTTTAGACCAGCTCATGACCAGTTTATACCAGCTCATGACCAGTTTAGACCAGCTCATGACACATTTATACTAGTTTAGACCAGCCCATGACCAGTTTAGACCAGCTCACGACCAGCTTGCACCTCTAATGACCTGTTTGGACCAGTTAATGATCAGTTTAAACTTTAACAACTTATTCCTGAACCACTTTTTGAATGAAGCTTATGAACATCAGTGTGACTGAATCATTGAGAACGAGAGTTTTACCCCGCAGTTGTGTTCATATCTCAGACTCCTGCTAGGAGCAGTCTAGTCAGTTTGATCGCTGGGACACATACTATGAATGTTGTTCCCGTACCTCATGCAGCTGTTTTGTGTCTGTAGGTGGCGGCTCGCACTGAAAGCGGCGTGAGGCGTCGGACACAGGCGATGTCACGCTCAACCAGCAAACGCAAGAGTCGCTTCTCCTCACTATGGGGTCTAGACACCCACTCCAAGAGAAAGAGTAAAGGTCATCCCAGCATTAACCAGGTAATCTACACACACACACTTAATTCACACAGAGCTTTCTTCCTGAATGCAAGAACTTGCATTTGCACAGATCAACCGGCCCTGCATAAAAAATAAAATGCACATTAATTTACATGCTGGGCTGGTTAACCAACGAATCTTGCATGTTTAGACAAACCAGCATCCCAGGCAAAGAACATGCATAAAAGGGCCTGTTTACACCTGGTTACTTCATGCATTTTTACTGATTGGATAGCTATCTGATTTGTTAAAACTTTACACTTGGTCACATAAATTTGTCTCACATCATCTAAATTATATCATCAGCTAATTTCAAGAGAGCGACATCAGCACTGGTAAGATAATTTAGTCTCACAATTTAGACCAGCTAATGACAAATTTAGACCAGCTAATTACTTATTTAGACCAGCTAATGACCAATTTATACCAGCTAATGACCAATTTATACCATCTAATGACAACTTTAGAACAGCTCATGACCCATTTAGACCAGCTAGTGACTGGTTTAGACCAGCTCATGACCAGATTAGACCAGCTCATGACCCATTTATACCAGTTTAGACCAGCTATTGACTGGTTTATACCAGCTCATGACTGGTTTAGACCAGCTAATGACTGGTTTAGACCAGCTCATGATCAGTTTAGACCAGCTCATGACCCATTTATACCAGTTTAGACCAGCTCATGACCAGATTAGACCAGCTCATGACCAGTTTAGACCAACTCATGACACATTTATACCAGTTTAGACCAGCTCATGATCAGTTTAGACCAGCTCATGACCCATTTATATGAGTTTAGACCAGCTCATGACCAGTTTAGACCAACTCATGACTAGTTTAGACCAACTCATGACCCATTTATACCAGTTTAGAACAGCTAATGACCAATTTAGACTAGCTCATGGCCAGTTTAGGCCAGCTAGTGACTGGTTTAGACCAGCTCATGACCAGTTTAGACCAGCTAGTGACTGGTTTAGACCAGCTCATGACCAGTTTAGACCAGCTAGTGACTGGTTTAGACCAGCTCATGACCAGTTTAGACCAGCTAGTGACTGGTTTAGACCAGCAGTAGACCCATTTAGAACATCTAATGCTGGTCTAAATTTGTCAGTTTCTTTTGCGGCAGTTTGCTGCCTGAAGAGATATCCAGCTCATCTGCAGTGATGTGTGTTGCAGTACCCCTATCATATATCTGCCTATAACACACTCTCACGCTTATTTTTTTTACCGTTTTGGAAGGAGTAAAATTTTCATATGTGGTTTCAACAACCAGATGCATTTACACTTGTCCAGTTTCGTCTGAAATGGGTCTCAAACCAAGTCCTGAAGTGGTTTGAGTGATCGGATTTTAAGTTCGTTAAGTTTGCATTTACACTTGTTTTTTTTTATGATTGGATAGCCATCCGATCAGAGAAAATGCATTAAGTGACCAGGTGTAAACAGGCCCATTAACACAACATGTGATGGTCAGCAGCTATGCCACTCTTTTTAACAAGGAGATAAAATGCATGCCACATTTTGTTGGTTTATCAGGTTACATGTTCCTCCTTGTATATATTTTAGTTTTGTGGGTCTCTGTGCTGAATGTTAGATGTTGTTTTTAAACAGGTTTTTGCAGGAGATGATCCAGTTAAAAGTCCTCTAGAAGGAATGTTTGAGGGTTCTTCTAGTGAGACAACGGTAAGAAACATGCATCCTCCCTCTCTATACAACACTATCTATAAAAGTGGCAAAACACACAATACTACATAAACTCACTGCACCAAATCAGAGCTGCCCTGTTCAGAGAGATGCGCTCTGGGACAGATCTCTGGAGTGAGTTGGCAGCGGTGTGGGCGTATATATTCATTCCTGGCGTTGGTGGAGATGTAGGCTTTCGCTCAGCCGGGCAGGGAGGAACAGTAGTTGGTTGTGCTATAATCCACTGACCTGGGCTGCAGATTAAAGTGCTGATGTTCTGATTCACTCACTCAATGTTCCGATCCAGTCTGACTTCTGACCTGTAATGCTGCCTGAATCATAATTGTACACTGTTCATTCGTTGGCCAGAGGAGAACTGGCCCCCCGATATGATTACAATTTAAAATATGTTTTCCTGTATTCCTGTGATGATAAAGCTGAATTTTCAGCATCATTACTCCAGTCTTCAGTGTCACATGATCCTTCAGAAATCATTCTAATATGATGATTTGCTGCTCAAGAAACATTTCTGATTATCAATGTTGAAAACAGTTCTGCTGCTTAACTTTTGTGGAAACTTTTTTTCCTGATTCTTTGATGAATAGAAAGAATACAAAATAGAATCTTTTGTAACATCATAAATGTCTTTGCTGTCACTTTTGATCAGTTTAATGCATTCTTGAAAAAGATGTAAAAAATTATGTTTGATATTGCTTCCAGTTCAATTATCACACTGGAATTTGAATATCAAGTTAAGCGCATTGCATTTTGGGAAATTGTACAGTATGCTCTGTACATTTTGGCAAGCGTATGCATGTATGTAAATGTATCTTATGCATAAGGAAAAATCTGCATATTATGCACAAAATCAATACTGCAGAAATAATATAGTAGTATACTAGTATGATATTCCAAATATATATTATTGGTCAAACTTTATATCAGGTGTCTTTAACTACTATGTACTTACATCAAAAAACAAGTACAATGTACATATTGTGTTCATGTTGCATTGCAAAACACTTGTGCTGCTATTGAGGTGGGTATGGTAAGGTTAGGAACAGGTTTAGTGGTATGGGTAGGTTTAAGGGTGGGTAAAATTAATTACAGCTGTAATTACATGCAGGTATTTTTTTAAATATAAATACAATGTAAAAACATACACCGATCAGGCATAACATTATGACAGGTGGAGTGAATAACACTGATTATCTCTTCATCACAGCACCTGTTAGTGGGTGGGATACATTAGGCTGCAAGTGAACATTTTGTCCTCAAAGTTGATGGGAAAGCGTAAGGATTTGAGCGAGTTTGACAAGGGCCAAATTGTGATGGCTAGACGACTGGGTCAGAGCATCTCCAAAACTGCAGCTCTTGTGGGGTGTTCCCGGTCTGCAGTGGTCAGTATCTATCAAAAGTAGGAATCAAAAGGAAGGAACAGTGGTGAACCGGAGACAGGGTCATGGGTGGCCAAGGCTCATTGATGCACGTGGGGAGCGAAGGCTGGCTCGTGTGGTCCGATCAAACAGACGAGCTACTGTAGCTCAAATTGCTCAAGAAGTTAATGCTGGTTCTGATAGAAAGGTGTCAGAATACACAGTGCATCGCAGTTTGTTGCGTATGGGGCTGCATAGCAGCAGACCAGTCAGGGTGCCCATGCTGACCCCTGTCCACCGCCGAAAGCAACAGTGGGCACGTGACCATCAGAACTGGATCACGGAGCAATGGAAGAAGGTGGCCTGGTCTGATGAATCACCATCCTTGTGGATGTTACTTTGACACGTACCACCTACCTAAGCATTGTTGTAGACCATGTATGCCCTTTCATGGAAATGGTCTCATGGCCTCTTTCAGCAGGATAATGCGCCCTGCCACAAAGCAAAAATGGTTCAGGAATGGCTTGAAGAGCACAACGAGTTTGAGGTGTTGACTTGGCCTCCGAATTCCCCTGATCTCAATCCAATCGAGCATCTGTGGGATGTGCTGAACAAACAAGTCCGATCCATGGAGGCCCCACCTCGCAACTTACAGGACTTAAAGGATCTGCTGCTAACATCTTGGTGCCAGATACCACAGCACACCTTCAGGGGTCTAGTGGAGTCCATGCCTCGATGGGTCAGGGCTGTTTTGGCCGCAAAAGGGGGACCAACACAATATTAATGTTATATAATAATGTTATGCCTGATCGGTGTATATGTGCACATTAACTGCATTGTATCAAATGATTAGTTTAAATAGTACATAGTAGTTAAAGACACCTAATATAGTGGGACCATCTTATTTTTTATGCTAGAAAATATTAGCATATGTTGCACCTAAGATAGGTGATGAGTTTTTAGAAATTATGAGATGAGAATGATCATCATTTCACATGATTAATAGCATCCTGTTCACAGCTGTGTCTTTCATTTATCACACTACAGAAAGACACCAAGACCCCAGTGAAAGGTCTGCCAAGACCCAGCACCGATCATGACATCTGGTCCAGAGACCACCTCACTCCATCATGGGTGTTGCTGCCAAACGACCAGCCCGTGTTAGCCATCATCCATCCCGGAGAGTCGGCCCTCGACATGCTGGAAACGATCTGCAAGGTAACGCCAAATCTTTCTGGCGCAAGAAACATTCTTCGTTCTCTTTTAATGCCAGATTTTTACATTCAGAGAGTCGCTTCAGTCTTCAGGGAATTGAATATCAGTTTGAAGGTCACTGGTGTAGTAAACTCAGATGTTCCTCAAAGCATCCCTCGGAGGGTTTTTAAAGATTCAAGCATGTGTGCACGCCGTTAAAAGCATTTTATTCGCTTTCCTATTGCTACAGAGCTGCATGAAAACATGCTGCATCCTGTCTGATATGAGCATTTGGACCTTTTTAGCGTGTGATTCCTGTCCATCTGGCCCACTAAGAAGAAGATACAGCCCAGTAACATGTCATCCATTAAATGTGTCTCCTTTCATCTCTCTCTGTCTCTCTCCAGGCTCACCAACTGGACGGCACCAAACACTACGTGCGGCTTAAGTTCCTCATTGAGACCCAAGTGCAGTTCTATATCCCCAAACCGGAGGAGGATATTTATGATCTGGTAGGTTTGGAGTTAAACTCGCTCTCCCACCCGCTAGTTAGATGCTCTCTCATTACTTTCATCCTGCTGGGACATCACGCTTCACCCAAACACGCTTTCTCTTCCTCTCTCCTTCTCGATCTAAGCAATCTTGAGCCATTTTTTTTTCTGTGGAATACAAAAGGAGATGTTTTGCTGATCCCATTTCCCATCACCTCTCCTTTTGACCTAAAAAGCATGTCTGCTATGGAATTACTTTATGCTTTTAAAGCCTCTTCCCTTTGCACTGCATCCATCATCCTTTAACTTCTGTTCAGCGTCTTCATTTATTATGTTTTGAGTGTCCAGGTCAGACGCAATCGATCAAACAGGAACATAAAGTTCTTTGCCTGAGAAATGAGATCTGTATTCTGTCACTCTCTGCCTTTAATACTGTCCCTTGTGTGTTGTTTAAGCTCTTTGAATGTGGAGTATCACAGTTCGGTTCAGTGGAATATTAATGTGTCTTCTTTACAGCTGTATAAGGAAATCGAGCTGTGCTGTAAGATCAGGAAGGTGATCCAGTTTGATCGGGATGAATCCTGCATGATCGGATACGGTGAGAGCCAGAAATGTGTTGTTATCTTCATGAAATCATGTCTGTTATTTGACCTACCTGTTTATACTGGGAATTTTAAAATGGTAACTGGAAATGATGGGTGTTCTGAGATATTTTTTCTTTATTAAAATGTTTACATATAATGAAATAAACAGTAGTTTTGAAAAATCTGCCCACTCACATGAGCAGCTTAATCTCAGTAACCTGCATGTTTTTACACACTTTAGTTTACAGAATATACTAAATATAATTACTGAAAACGTTGCTTTTACATGATTCTACATCCACACCACTTGATGTCAATATAAGTCGTACCAGTGTTATTTTAATATTATTGTTATTAATATTATACTATTATAGTATTCATTAATATTTTGAATGATATTTTATTTTCATATTTTCAATTTTAATTTTAGTTTAAAGTTTAGCAAAGTTTATTTAGCTTTAATTTATTTTTATTTGTATTTATTCTTTTTAGGTTTAGTAATATTAGTACTTCAACTTCAACTCAAACTTTTGATTAAAAGTTAACTTATTTATTTTTTATTTGATGTTTTCTAAGCTTTTTTTATTTTTTTAATTTAATTTTATTTAATTTTATTATTATTATTATTTTTTTTTTTTTTATTATTATTATTATTATTATATATATATATATATATATATTTGATTTCAATTAGTATGAATAGTTTTAGTCATAGGCGATTTTTATTTTATTTTTGCAGTTTTTGTATTTAATTGTATTTATTGCAATTACTACATGCACCTGTAATAAAATCCTAAAAAATTAATTGATCATAAGCTTTTAATTTATTCTATTTAGGTTTAGTAATATTAGTACTTCAACTTTAACTCAAAATTTTTTATGTTTTCTAAGCTTTTTATTTAATTTTATTTGTATTTTTTTTATTACCAAAAGCGTAATTTTTAATAGTTTTAGAATGTTAAGTCATAGGCGATATTTCTTTTATTTTTGCAGTTTTTGTATTTAATTGTATTTATTGCAATTACTACATGTAATAAAATCTTAATTAATTGAGGGAAATCCTGAAGAGAATATGCTAATGCTATATATGGCGGTAGCGGTTAAAGGGATAGTACACAGGAAAATGAAACATTCTGCAATAACTTATTTTGTGTTCCATGGAAGAACTGAAAATTCAAATGGCTTTAAAATGACATGATGGAGTGTAAATGATGACAGAATTTTAATTTTTGTGTGAACAGATCTTTTAAATTTGACCTTGTAACTGAAAGGTTGTAGGTTCAAATGCTTCGAAGACTTGTACTTGATTATGACATATATCATTTCATGTCTCTGCCTGTCTCTCACAGGTTTTTCTATCTCTGTGGTGGAGGAGGACAGCGTGCAGCAGCTCTATATCACTGACGTGAGAGCTGGAGGATTAGCATTCGCTAAAGGTTCATTAGTTCGTTTCACCTCCTAATTACATTCACTTTCTCTTTTTTACCCCTGTCTCTTGGTTTGTTGTTTTCTTTTTCTTTCTCACACGCGCACACACACACCATCTCTCTCTGTCTGTTCAGCTACTTCTTAGGAATCAAGCTGTACGTAATTACTGTGATATCTGTGCTGTGCTCCTGGTGTTATGTAACATGTTGTCAGCTCTATGGGGTTTTTGAGAGCCAAAGATTGCAGATTTATCCTCAGCCTCTCTAAACTCTGAATAATGACAAAAGATGGAAGGAAACGGAGAGACGATTAAAGTCGGATTCACTGATGTGCCATACTTTAAGCTCACCTGCATGAAGAATGCAATGCATTAAAAGGAAACATATCATGCAAAACAGGATTTTGTAGAGCATTTACCACAGGGACTTTGCACAGAGAAACTTTAAAGGTACAGTAGCAAAAATGGCCCATTTAATTCTAAAATCAAAGTTTAGAGTGCTCTACATAAACAAAAAACATTTATTTTTTAATTGAAGTGAACTATATTACAATATTAAATGAATTATAGGTATATTTATACTCAACATTTCGCTTACTCGCTTCACTAATATTATAAGTGGATTTGAGGGAAAAATATAGAGTACGGCCCCTTTAAATGACCATCAAAGCAGGCT
Source organism: Coreius guichenoti (assembly GCA_039654105.1). Lineage (NCBI taxonomy): Eukaryota > Metazoa > Chordata > Actinopteri > Cypriniformes > Gobionidae > Coreius > Coreius guichenoti. The sequence goes on from CM077174.1 coordinate 36,453,526, forward strand.
TATGGACATCCAGACACTGTCATGCTGAATGAGACCCTGGTCTCTCTGAGTGATGTCTGGGTGATCAGTGTGGCAGGATCAGGTCCGACTGGCTTATTGCTGACATTTCACATCGGCCAGAGAACTGGGTCAAACCCTCAAGCTGAAGGGAAGAGGCGAGGCAAATGGAAAAGCTAGAGACAATCTCTAATTTTTTTATTGCATCTATTTATCTATTTTGATGCTGGCCTTCACATTAGTGAGGACAGGATATGTTATATTACTGTTGTGACATATTTCAAAGTTAAACAGTATATTTAATTAGACAAAATGTTGATTTTATATGTTGTGGATTGTAAAAAGCTGGTGTTCCATATCAGAATTAAGTTTTAGTCATTTTAGTACTATTTATTTTAAATGTAGTCATTTTATTTCACTTCAGGCAACATTTCTACTTTTAGTGTTAGTACATTTTTTAAAGTTTAAGGGCCCTATTTTAATGATCTGAGCACATGGTCTAAAGCGCACGGCGCAGGTGCACTTAGGGCGTGTCCAAATCCACTTTTGCTAGTTTAACGATGGGAAAAATGGTCGGCGCGCCCGGTGCATGGTCTAAAAGGGTTGTACCTATTCTCTTAATGAGTCATGGGTGTGTTTTGGGCGTAACGTGCAATAAACCAATCAGAGTCTCATCTCCCATTCCCTTTAAAAGCCAGTTGCGCTTGCACCATGGCGGATTCACTATTTACATGCGGAATTTGCGAGCGGAAAGACTGAACGTCTCCAGAGAGGAATCCTTTTATTTTTAATATTTAAAAATGTTTGTGTGTTGCTGCTTGTCCCTGTATGTGTAATAAGCAGAGTGTACGTGCGTTGTGCACCCGCCTATAGGCACATATTACTAACGCGCCCTTTAAATAACACAAAAAATACTGTGCTATTGACTTTAGACCAGGTTTTTGTTAGTCAATGGCGCAGTCGTTTTCAGTTCCTCAAAATAGCAACGCTCCAACAGTGCCCCTGAACACACCTCGTTTTCAGACCAGCACGCCCATGAGCGAACAGATGGGCTCGAGTGCATTTGCTATTTAAATAACGTGGCGCTGGACGTGAAAATATTAACTGCGTCGGGCTGAAACAAAAAAAAATCACTTGCGGCGCGCCTGTTGCCGCATTGCACTGGGTGTATGATAGGGTCATAAGTCATCTAATATTTATATTTTATTTTATTTAAGCTTTATTTAAATTAATGAAAACTGTTTTGAAAAGTATCAGATCTGGTTTTAATTAACAATAATGACGAGTCAGACAATTGTATTTATTACTCTTATTTTTGAAGTTTTTTGATTTAATTGTATTTTTAATGGATCCAGAAGGAGAAACAAATTTTTTTTTTTCGTTTAAATAACGCATTTATGAATCGTGCACAATAAGATAAGGCTTAACCCTCATACAGTGTCTGTTTCCAGTTTCCTGTCTGGGTGTTTGGGGGGCGATATGACGGCAAACATTTATAGAGCGATTGTATAAAAAATATTTACATTTTAATAAAACAAATTATATATAATTTTTTCATTTACTTCTCATCTATATGTTTATGCTGTGTTTTGGGGGATATGAAGTACTTTTTTTACCCATTTATTGCAAAATTCCTCAACTACACCATTAGCATGCATATGAAATATTACATTTTATAAAAATACTAATGATGATCAAAATTAAATATGCGTTGTTTCTGGATATTGATCTAGGTGTTAGATGCAGAATTCTGCTATCTGCTGGTTAGAGAAAAATCTGCAGGAAATATAGTTTTAGAAAAACGAATTACCATATACATCCAGCAGAGGCCCAATAGAGAGCCATTCATTTTTCTTGATGTGGCCAACTGCCCCTATAACAGCTTTTGTGATGTATATTTTGTGAATATATATATATATATATTTAAACAGTATAAAATACATTTCGTTAAAAAATTTTTTTGTTGTTTTAGGTCTTTTGAAATGTCTTGTTTTTGCAATAATCCCACATAAATTTGCAATAATGCTACATAATTTGCCACTAAAAGACAAGATTTTTTTGGACAAATGAATAATAAAAAAACATTTTTTTTCGCTTTTCCTATTCATTTTCAATGTGAGGTCACACTGACCCCAAACACCAAGAACGGTGACTTTTTTTACATACCTTTAGAACAACCGAATCAAGACCAGTTTTGAAACTAATTCCTACTCCTGGCTTAATCTAAGCCCTGTCTGTGAAACCAGGCCATTGTGTCTTAAGAAGTGAATGACATTAATGTCTGCCTTTAGGACTAAAAACTCATGATGTTTAAGTTTTTGCTTCACAGTTCTGTATGTCCTTGGTTAAACTTCTTTAATTCCTCCTTTGCTTTTCATTTTATTAACGGTATACAATCATTTAATAAAACATTAACAGTTTCATCCATTTTGCATATCTCAAGAAACATCTATGATTGCAATAATTATTCCTGAAATATTCCCATATTAAAATGATTGCAGGTCTGAACGCAGGAGATGAGATTCTACAGCTGAACGGGAAGGACGCCCGCACTCTGACCTTCTCTGACATGAAGGTGGCGTTCGCTCAGGTCTCTCTCTCGCTCACCGTCAACACGCTGCCCCCTGTTGACCGCCGGCAGCTCTGCTTCCTGCCGCCGAGGCGCTCTGACGCTGTGGACAGCCTCTACACGGACATCTTCTCTCAGAGTCAGGGTGAGGGGAGGGCAGGCCACTGCTGACCAGTTTAATTCATCGCTTTTGTGTTTTGATATGAACACTTCAAAATAACTCTGCCACACTCAATGCAACACTCACTTTTATACAATATAAAGATCTTTCTAAGGGAGTCCTTGATCTGAAAAAGTTTGTTAAATGTTATTGATCGCTGAAAGCGTTATCAGAAAATTGTGACGCCTAAAAATTGTGACGTCATAGTCATAGTTCATTGTGTTTCCACAGAGGAGATTCTTGACGATGGGGTGGGTCTGATTGTGGAGACTTCAGGAGACGGTTTAGACGACGACTCGGAGCTCTTCACCGAGTTTGACGACTATGGAAAGGTAAAAAGTCCTGCTTACTCAATCATAGATTTTTGTTTCAAGATATCAGCCTGGATCTTGTGCAGCTCAGCCCATAACGACGGGACACTTTTCCTGTCTGTGCGTGGGTTTTGTTCACGCTCACCAAATCTAGAACTGCAGGACTTCGAAACTCTGAACTCTGAGCGAGAAGAATCTCACTGCAGAAACGCCTCACCATCTGTCATCTGTGCTGTTTTTAAACAGAGTGCCGGTTACAGTTCAGTCAGTTTCTGTAATTCGTCGTGTCACACTCATACATTTTTTCCATGACCTATGATCTATCTATCTATCTATCTATCTATCTATCTGTCTATCTATCTATCTATCCATCTATCGGTCTGTCTGTCTATCATCCATCCATCCATCCATCCATCCGTCCATCCATTCATCCATCCATCAATCCATCCATCCATCCATCTATCGATCTGTCTGTCATCCGTCCGCCCATCCGTCTGTCCGTCCGTCCATCCATCCATCCATCTGTCCGTCCGTCCGTCCGTCTGTCTGTCATCTATCTATCTATCTATCTGTCTATCTATCTATCCATCCATCTATCGGTCTGTCTGTCTATCATCCATCCATCCATCCATCCGTCCATCCATTCATCCATCCATCCATCCATCTATCGATCTGTCTGTCATCCGTCCGCCCATCCGTCTGTCCGTCCGTCCATCCATCTGTCCGTCCGTCCGTCCGTCTGTCTGTCATCTATCTATCTATCTATCTATCTATCTATCTATCTATCTATCTATCTGTCTATCTATCTATCTATCTATCCATCTATCTATCGGTCTGTCTGTCTATCATCCATCCATCCGTCCATCCATTCATCCATCCATCCATCCATCTATCGGTCTGTCTGTCATCCGTCCGCCCATCCGTCTGTCCGTCCGTCCATCCATCTGTCCGTCCGTCCGTCCGTCTGTCTGTCATCGATCTATCTATCTATCTATCTATCTGTCTATCATCCATCCATCCGTCCATTCATCCATCCATCCATCCATCCATCTATCGGTCTGTCTGTCATCCGTCCGTCCATCCATCCATCTGTCTGTCCGTCCGTCCGTCTGTCTGTCATCGATCTATCTATCTATCTATCTATCTATCTATCTATCTATCTATCCATCCATCCATCCATGTATCTGTCTGTCTGTTTGTCTTTATATCCATCCATCCATCTATCTGTCTGTGATAATGAACTGTCTGCACGGTGTATCTTGTGCCGGGGGTTTGAAGATAATTAGTTTGCATTAAGACGGGTGACAGTAAAGCAGAGGTTGTTTGATTTTCTTTTGCATCCTAATTGCTTTATTATGAGGCATAATTAACCAAACCTTGGAGGCTCAGAAGATGGTCTCTATCTGATAAGTGTCAGACAGACATAACAGTTTCACATTTAGACGTGAGAGTGTGTGTAGTTAGTTATTCTTCCGTGTCTCCTAGCTGCAGTTTACAATGCAGGATACAGTCACAGTACGGACGGGGTGATGGATGTGTTGAGATGATGGAACCAATCGGATTCCACACGACCTTCCATATTTACATACAGAAACTATTTTCAGAAACCTGTTTCCTGAATTCCTTATTCATCTCATGTCAGAAAAGCACTGTTGAGTTGAGACCTTAGTAGTGGAAGCAGAAAATTGATGCTGATATTTGTCCACCTTACATGGTTCATAACCAGTCTTTGTTCCTACAGTCTTAACGGCAGGTTCAGACTGGTTCTGTGTCTCAGACTAAACGTCCTAAATGTGTGTTTCTCTCCGTGAGAGGAATAATGTCCTGCAGTGATACTCAGATTACTCGGGGGCCACTTTTAGAAAAAATGAGCTGAAATGGTACTTAATTTTCTTATGTTTTTAAAATGTGCAGATATGCTTTACATCAGCCATATATTTATATCACCTCGTTCAAAATAAGCAAGTGCTGTTCAGTTTTTAAATGACCTTTTTAATTTTCCAGAGCAGTGTTGTCAATGCAATTGCATTTATAATAATCATGAATGTTTCCAGTATGTTGGCTTCTCAAATGCAAATATCTTGTATACTTATTATTCACGTGTAAAATCATTAACAATTCTTTCTTATACTAATTGGATGGAGCAGTTTAGAAATCAGTCCATTTTGTCTGTTTTCACTGTCAAGCTTTGCACATTTGCTGCTCTTCTCACATTTTTTGTTGCTAAGTGCAGTTCACACAATTTGAATATGCTCCAAGCTGTTGCACCAATCAGCGATGACAGTGATTTGCATATCCTGATGTTTCGCTGCTCGATTATTCATGCAGAAATATGACTTGCGAAACATTTGTGGAATTAATCTGGTTGCTCTACCAATTAAATGCAATATATAAATATAAGTTTTACACCCCGTCTGATCTGCAAACAAGTGGCGCAGCATGATAAAACTAGATCTCTCACATTATAAGCCCGGACTTTGAGTGTCTCTGATGCAGAGTGAGTTGGTTCTGGATCTGAAGGGTGTGTTGCTGTCAGGCCCAGGCAGAGAGATGCACTTTGGGTCAGCAGAGACAGTGGGACTCTGGGTCTCGCTGGGAGCTTAGAGAAGATTGCTTTTGGCATGCATAGACATGTGCCTGCCTCTTTGCATAGCACCATCTCTCTGGCCTTTATTATAGAGGAGCAAGTTACATTGAGGGCAGACGGGGAATGCAAAGGAATCCATAATCAGCTTTAGTGTGCACTCATATACACACTCACACATACTGTTGAATTTAATGCAGGATATCTTTAATGAATTTAATTCAGGTTTGTTCATGCTCTGAATATATGAATGATTTTGACCGAGACCGAGTTGACCTTGCTCTGCAATTCGAGTCTTAATAATTGTTCCATATATATTTTTTAAATAAATGCAACTTGTTTGATATGTTTATAATGTACTGACATTCATATTAAGTGTGACTGAATTGTCACTTTTCAAGCAGAACATTTCAGAAAAACAAATTGGTGAGGCTAAAAGTCATTGCAAAAATGACTCAGAGAAGTGTAAAAGGTTTGTACTGAGAATAACTGCCACTTATCTTGATAATTTATTATGTAGTGTCAATGACATTTGCATTTGTAGCTATAGCAAGTGTCCAAACACTTTTTGGGCCCCCTATATTTTGTATTTTAAACATTCTAAAATCACCTGACATTGTGAAAACTCTTATTCTTAAGGCCCTGATACACCTGATACATTTTTGCAGTGTGTTCTGTACCGTTGGCTCTTGTCGGACAGGGCTGTCAAACGATTAATCGCGATTAATCGCAAACGAAATAATAATATTATTACTTTGAGAAGTACATTTTAGTATACAGTAGTGATATATTTCTGTCATCATTTCTTAAAGTTAAACCGAACTTTTATTTTGATGGTTTGTAGTGAAGATCCTTCAGTTTTAGTTTTAGTTTCAGTGTGTATTTGACGGTAGTTTTTCTCAAGTGAAACGATGAAAAGCTTGTGAAGTGACTCTCAAAGCAGCTCTGGATATGAAGTTCATGTCCTCATATATTGAGACGCAGACGCTGAAAACACTGTTCATTCACACAGAGACAAGCAGAAATCACGTATTAGCGACATGCACTGACTGGCTGTTGTTGTGTTTATTTCTGCTATGTGATAGGTTGTTAGATTAATGCATATCGAGTAAAAATGTCCAGAGCTCCCCAGCAAGCAATAACCGTCATTTCACCGTCTCGGTTAACTATAGACCCGATATAGTCCGGCTATGAGTAACCCACTTCTAGCCAACATAATCTTGAATGTCGTTTTTGCCAAAATAACTTGCGAGATGTGTGATATTCCATCATGTAAGCAAAGTCAACAGTGATTACAAGGTGTTTGGTTTCATTTCTTTGACATGTTCATGTTCTAGATGACTAGTCTATTTTTGGGCTATGGTTGGACGTCTGTTAAATTTTCAGTGACCAAATTTTGCCTTGTTTTAGCCTAGACATCAGGGCAGTGTTTAGACGGCTATTAGACGTCTTGTAAATGCAAAATTGCTTGCTGGGTTATCACTGTTATCAATTGAAATTTGATCGCGATCTCAACATGATATTGTTATCACCCAGCCTTACTTTAGGGCTCTTTGTCTTTTATTAGACAGGCAAGTGATTACTGGAAAGTACTGGGGAGAGACTTGAACTTGACTTTTCTAGATGAGCACCACAGCTCAATGAATCAGCCATTAACCCCTGTGCCAAGGCTCTGACTTCAATGTTATGTTCAGCTACATCTGTCTAACCAGTTAAAAGTCTCTCCACTGCAGGATTCAGTCTTAATTATGGAAACTTTCGTAGCGTATCCATTGTTAAAGCAGCTGTCAACCTTTTCACTTAACCAATTCATGTGTGAATAATGGTACATTAGTAGTGCTTCACTGTCTGGTGGGATATTATTCTGTAGAGAGGAATTTGGACTCACGGATCAATTGTCTTCTTGTGAGAGGAACATTTACAGTCTGATTTGACGTTCTCTGCTTGCATATCTCCATATTAACAGGCCATTCGGCTTGCGGCGTGTGTGATTTGTTATAACAGGAGACGTCTTTGATGCTAAAAGTGTTCAGTAGAGGATTTGGCAAGTTCGGTCTTCAGCGCCGGACATTTCTCATTCCCTTTCCCTTTTTGCTGGAAAGGATGATTCTCGTTTCGTGTACATTACTGTTCAAAAGATTGGGGTCGGCAAGATTTCCTAATGTTTCTTCTGCTCAACAAGCCTGCGTTTATTTGATAAAAGTTTTACATATTGACAAAGAGATGAACTTTTTAGCGATAGTACAACAAAAATAGGTAAAATCATTCTGATGTGACTTGCGCCTGGAGGGCTGAAGTGATTCTGCCGTATCACTGTTCTGCGGCGCGTCTCTCTGTCATGTTTAATGACCGTGTTCCTGCGCTCTACCATCACAGCATGTGTTTACGAACCGCAGTGAAGCCTAAATCACATGATCTGACGGTGCATTTCTCTCTGTGCTCTTTTAAGTCCCAGTGCATTCATTGTTTATTTTCCCCCGCTGACTGTCTCTCTCTCTCCACACGGCTGTTCAGATGATCAATCTTTATGAAACAGACACTCACTCCAGTCCTATATTATAAATCATGAGACCTGCTGTTCAGTTGATTTGTTCATCTGAATGCACAGCTACTGTGGTAGAATGAATGATTTTTCTCTATTTGTGAGAAAAGCATCTTTTACTAGTTCATCATCTTTAGTTTTGTATTTTTAGCGGTGGTGCTTTTATTAGCATGCTGACAGCTGTTAGACAGTTTGCATGTTAAAATCCTTCATCCCCTTTTAAGCGTTGCTTCTATAGACATACACATGCAGACAGACATTTTTGGCCTTTTGTGTCACAACTCAAAATTCTCTATCATAAGCATTGGGTTTTAAGATGGCGTGTCTAAAAATAGTTAAACTTTTAACAAAGCAAGACCCCTCCGTCAAGCCACAACACATCTGAAAGGCATCTGATAGTGGTCAGGTGAACCTGAACCCAGCCTGATTGTAATTGTGAGCAATTTTGTGCTTTTTGCACATTTAAGAGTGCCAACCTGAAATGGTCTTAACAAGATACTGGTTTTGGGCACTTTTTCAACAGCTTAAAGCCAGTTTATCCAGGCTGAGAGACCAGAAAATATCCGTTAAGACCATCAAACCAACTTAGGCGGGATGAAGTTGTTATTTTAATCTTGTTGGTACTGGATGGAAGTTCCCTTTGTGTAGGTGTGTGGCATTCGTGTGTTTGTTCTTCAGAAATGCACTTGATAGTGGTCAGGTGAACACTAGTCTCAGCCTCAGACCGTTGGCTGAACGTCTGAAGCATATGGCACACTTAACTGGCAACACTCTTTGGATTGGACTGGAGTTTCGAAATCTTCATCTGATTGGTTGAATTCTACAGGATGTCCGGGAGATGTGTATCACTTTCTTTTAACGGTCTGCCTGGAAACAAATGCCGTGAGGCCAAACCCCCTCATGGAAGAAGAACGCCGTCGTGTTTACAGCTGTGACAATAAGCACTTATCAGGATCAACTAAACGCTGGATTATCAAAAGTATGTGAAGTATGTCAAGTTCGCGACATAGACTCTTTAAAATACGTCGAAGAGTTTTACACACTGGTCTGTTATTGTAGGGACATCAGCGTTACATTTTTGAACTATGATTGGTTGCTTTACATGTCAGATGGCCTCTGGGCAGTCCTTGGCCAATGAAAGCTCTAGACCTTCTGCCGTCAGTCTGAAGGTCTGGCTACGCGAGACTAGGTGAACATGAAACCAGCCTAATTATTCAGGGTTTTCTTAAAGTCAACTTGAAATCCAAATCTGTTTATTTTCTTAATGTTCTAATTCTGGTTTTATTGTACGCGATTCATCGCTGCTTGCTATTCCGAAGACATTGTTTGACATTGTAATCCTTCATCAAAATGTATTGCTTCAGTCTTCCTCTACTTTTTCTTTTGACTTCTTTCGGATAATGTTAACTAATAGCCAAATGAATTAGCCAGTTAGCCGCATTAAGCTATCAGAGCCAAACCTTATTAAAAAGGGTCATTAAAAAAGCAAGCATACTGTGCGTGATTTGGCATGGCAGCCAATACAAATAATAAATAAAAATTGCTTTACCTAATGCAGCAAAATCCATCACAATTTCAAGAGTGAATCCTGCATTTATTTGCGGATGGGCCTATATTGAAGTGTGTATGTGGCCGCTTGTCAAGCATGGAAAACAAGTTTTATTCAAATTCTGAATATATGAAATTAGTTATTATTTTATCGCATAGACAGCGCGCAAAAAGCGCGCTCCCATTATAATCACTAAAAGCTGTCACTCATTCATCGCGATCTCACAAAGTTCCGTTATATTAATCAGTGAAGCTGACGACACAATGCATCTCTTATTTACATAATGTCTACACTTTCTTAGAGAGGATTTGCGAGCGTGCAGAACTCGGCACTGGACAAAAACTCAAGCGATGAGTGGATTCTAACTTCAACACCTGTGATTGGCCATTGCGTTCAAGAAATCAACAAACATGTCTGTGATTGGCTACATTACTCACCGAAGCGAAAACACGTTGTAAATGGAATAATTTAACATTCTCCAGAGCGCAAACACAGATATGCACTGGATTGTTCACCAACTCTTTTTCGCTAATATGCTATTATTACGAAAAAAGCAGACCAGCAGTCATGGGCAGCTTTTCCCTCTAAAAGCAGTCAGAAACAGCAGCAGGCAGTGGTTTGAGTGAGAAAATGACATGCTAGAATCAAGTCTCTCTTCGGTCTGGGGGGAGGGGGGGTGGGTACAGGGATTTCCGTGGGGGGCCAAACCCCCCCCTCTGGCGCTGGGCCTGACACTAACATTCTGATCTATTTTGTTAAATAATAGGTATATAATAGGTTGTTCAAGTAATAGGTAATAGATTTTAATTAGTTTATTAGGTACTCAGGTAAGAAATATAATTTACTTAAACTTTATGATGATTAATTAACTAGTCTTTCAGACAACCCACCAACTACTAGATTTAAAATGAGTAGTTTTGCATCCCCATTTTTTTGGTTTATCCCTAACTACAGCTCTCTCTTTTTCTCTCAATCTCACTGCGTTGGTATTCTTGTCCGGTTGAACTTGCCCAGCCCATCATGAACAATAACAACAACAGCCTTGGAAAGGAGATTCCTTCCACTTCCTCTTCCTTTTCCTCTTCCTCTTCCTCTTTCCGTTCACCCTTGATTGTGTTTGCGTGTTGGGTATCTTAACTCATGGAGCTCAGTGTTTGCTCAGCATGCCAGGAAGAAAGAGAGAGCGAGAAGATAAATGAGGTGGTGTCGCATCAGAACGGGCGGGTGAATACAGAGTTGGACGAGCAGAGAGGAGGTGGGCGAACGACAGGGAGAGAGAGAGAGAAGAAAAGCGACTGGTTCCATCTCTCTCTCTCTCTGTTCTATTTGTCATAAGCGGAGGGATGTTGTCGGGTGCTGCAGCAGTGAATCTGTGATTTTTGAGGCGTTTCCTGTAACTGATCCAGCATCAGTGACAGTGGGCCGGCGTGTTTCTCTCTGAGGCTGTTTCTACTGATCCTGAGTCAGTCATGTCTGTGCTCAAACGCAGCAGACACAGCAAACGCTCTTCGGACTCCATCTATGACCTGCTGCACCTGGTGAGAGCGGTTTAATTTCTGTGTATTTTCTTAAATCACACTATTTTATGAGCTGGGGGTTATTGATGCTTTGGGTTTCTGCACAGATTTTTTGTTAGTGTTTTGTGAATTGTTGCTGTCAGAATATGAGATGTTTGTGTTCACTAGTAAAAAGTGCCGTAATTTTACATAGTGTTCATATTTTACAATGATAATACCATGTTTTTTTACATGATAGTACCATGGTGTTCTTTTAAATACTTTAGAGTACCATGTAAATATATATATGCATAACGTCATATATCAAAGTACCATCTTATACTATGATTGTACCATGGTACTGGCTTTTACTTGCTAGTCTTTCATTTATTTTATAGACCAATCGGATTGTGTTCATGAGCAAATTTGTGCTTTTTGCACGCTGGGAAAAAGAGTTTAAACCAGCCTAAAGTGGTCTTAACAAGATCCCAAACTGGTTTCTAGGTAGTTTTTTAGAAGGACTTTGGGTACTTTTTTATCATTAAAGAAACAGTTTATCCAGGCTGGGAGACCATCAAACCACCTTAGGCTGGTTTACATTGTTATTTTAGGCAGGGTGTGGTGATCTTGTTGGGACTTCATGAAGGGAAGTTCACTGGAAGTGTGGATTTCCTGTTGTGTAGGTGCGCAGCATGCGTGTGTTTGTTTCTTCACAGTGTGCAACCTTTTATACTCATAATAAGATCAATAATTCCAGTGTAAAAATGGCCTTTCACACTGAGTGCAATTAAGCAACGCGAATGTACGTTGCGATGACGCTCTTGAATCAAAACAATAGATCCCTGTGGAGCTATTCACATCGGGCACGATCAATCGCAGCGCGACAATGCAGGATTTTTTTTTCCGTCAGTGTGTCGATTTTTTTCCCTGTCGCCCCGCGATGAAACGAGCCGTCCAATTAGATTTGAGCTTACTGGAGCCGCTGCTGTTGCACAAAAGTGTGAGAGTGGTGGCGCTGTTTTGAAAACCTGTGTAAACACAGAAGAAAAGTATTCCGGAACAGAGAAGAGAATGGATGTTGGTGTTATCATTGGTGTCTGAGAACAGATTTATTCTTGCATGTTCTTTATACAGGTTATAATTTCTATTGATTTTCCACTGAATTTTGAGATCTGAAGAGTTTGAAACTATACACTGTAAAAAAATTATATGATTAATAAGTTATGACAACATATGTTTTTACATTGCTTTAACTTAAACTTTTTAACTTTTAAGATTTTTTTTCTTTAAGATTCAACTCAATTTTGTAAGTCAGTTTAATGTAATTTGAATTGTAAGTTGAAATTACTTAAACATCCAAGTTGATTGTACTTAAACATTTAAGGCAGCAACTTTTTTACAGCGTACAGTGCACTGTTTTCTTCGGTGCGTGTTTGTTATGAGTCAGAGAGCTCATTTGCTCTAGAGCTGTCAATCATATCATGTGATCATAACTTCTGCCCTTCCGAATGATGACGTTGTGTTCATTTCCTCGTTCTGAGTTCCGCACATAAACAACTGAGGGAAATGTTTCTACATGAAGCCAAATAAATATGATTATGGCAATATACACTGATCAGGCATAACATTATGACCTAATATTGTGTTGGTCCCCCTTTTGCTGCCAAAACAGCCCTGACCCGTCGAGGTATGGACTCCACTAGACCCCTGAAGGTGTGCTGTGGTATCTGGCACCAAGATGTTAGCAGCAGATCCTTTAAGTCCTGTAAGTTGCGAGGTGGGGCCTCCATGGATCAGACTTGTTTGTTCAGCACATCCCACAGATGCTCGATTGGATTGAGATCTGGGGAATTTGGAGGCCAAGTCAACACCTCAAACTCGTTGTTGTGCTCCTCAAACCATTCCTGAACCATTTTTGCTTTGTGGCAGGGCGCATTATCCTGCTGAAAGAGGCCACAGCCACCAGGGAATACTGTTTCCATGAAAGGGTGTACATGGTCTGCAACAATGCTTAGGTAGGTGGTACGTGTCAAAGTAACATCCACATGGATGGCAGGACCCAAGGTTTCCCAGCAGAACATTGCCCAAAGCATCACACTACCCCCGCCACCGTGGGGTCAACCTTCGCTCCCCACGTGCATCAATGAGCCTTGGCCGCCCATGACCCTGTCACTGGTTCACCACTGTTCCTTCCTTGGACCACTTTTGATAGATACTGACCACTGCAGACCAGGAACACCCCACAAGAGCTGCAGTTTTGGAGATGCTCTGACCCAGTCGTCTAGCCATCACAATTTGGCCCTTGTCAAACTCACTCAAATCCTTACGCTTGCCCATTTTTCCTGCTTCTAACACATCAACTTTGAGGACAAATTGTTCACTTGCTGCCTAATATATCCCACTAACAGGTGGCGTGATGAAAAGATAATCAGTGTTATTCACTTCACCTGTCAGTGGTCATAATGTTATGTCTGAATGGTGTATGTTCTGTATGTGTTTTTCATACGGCTTGGTATTCTTTATTAACAATAAAGAATGAGAAATGAATACATGAGAAATGCTAAGCAGCTGTAGCATTCAGTTTATTATAAAACTCTACAAATAATGTAGTCGTCCCAACGTCTGCCCATTATTTAATCAAAATCCACTTTAGATTGCAGTCGGAAGTTATTACACACACTGATGGTTTCTGTGTTGTACCAAACTTTATTTACCTTAATTTACTGTTGTATATTGTACAGTGGACAAGGTTAAAGCCAAATGGGAAAACCTATGAAATACATACATGAGGAAAACGTAATTGTCGGTTAGCGCCACCTGTCGCGCAGGTGTGAATTAGCTGAAGGCAATCAATCGTTTCGCATTCAGTGTGAAAGCTCAGGTCGTCTGCGATTTGCTTAGCTTTATTGAGTCGCTCACAGTGTGAAAGGGCCTTAACACTGAACTCTTGCAGTCACATTATCGTTGTTCGGTGAAATCCAGTCATTTCAATAGGAATCCATGTAATCGAGAATTTCACATGAGGGTGAACGTTTTCCCCACATTGATTTTCCAACGGGTTCAAGATGGTCACACAGATTCGCCACACTGACCAACAGAGAAATGCTTGGTTTTAAAGGGACTTCTCACAATAGACAATATACTTGCAAAATTTTGGTAATGTGAAAGCACTTTTAGGGTTAGGGATTTGGTCTAACAAAGTGTGAGTGCTACACCTTTTAGCAAGCACAACTAACAAGTGTGTTTTCATTTCAAAGCAGTGACATTGGCATTTTCCCAGCAGTTAATGTGTTTTATTGTGTTGTGCGCTGGACGTGTGGGGTGTCATATTTTCTATCATGCTGTTCTGAGACTCAAGGACGTTTGGGAAAAACACTGCAATTCATCCTTTGTGTGTCCTTGTGTGGGCAGTCGAGGACCGCTAAGACTCTGTCTGCTAATGAACACGGAAAGCAGCTTTCACACGTTTAAAAAAAAACTGCCAGCCAAAACAAGCACCTGTAGTCTGCTAAGTAAATAAAAGTAGTTAAAAGTCACTGTTAGTGCTTTCTCTTTGTAGCCTAGAAATCTAGACGCACCCTAGCGGCAGGAAATGTAATTTGCAGCCAGGGTCGTCTAGCAACTCTCTGTTGGCTTGCGAGCTTGAAAAACTAAACTCTAGTCAGGCCAATCACATCGTGTATAGAGTCGGTGGGCAGGCTTAACATAATAACGGCAGAGTTGCGACGGTTCCGCGTGCTACTTGAAAACAAACAAGCTGGCGAACAGTGGTCTTTCCAATCGGCTTTGGCTGCGACTCTGGAAGACTTGGAGTTAAGCTTTTCTTTGAGAAAAGAACAAAGAACGGCACTGAAGTCATTCTTAAAAAAGGAAGATGTGTTCGGAATTTTGCCGACCGGATACGGCAAAAGTTTAATCTGTCAACTAGCTCTGCTTCACCTTCTTCGTTGCTCTGGTTGGTTGTAGCGCTATCCTATTGCGTGCAGAGGGAATTTGAAAGACAACCATTTATCCCGCCCCTCGGATTGAGCCCTGCCAATGGTGTGTTCCCAGACTCAACATCTTGATGTGGGTCTGGCTTGTCAGGCTATTCTCTTTGCACAGTGATGGCTAATAATGACCTAAAATGTCCTCTTTTACAACTTTTAAGAGTGCGTTCTGGGAGACCCGTCGGTGTCATCATGCGTTGCTTCTTCAGAGCATTTGTTTATGTCTCTTCTCCTTTTTAGTAGACATTTGCTGGGTTTTTAGACAAGCAGTTGTCTGTATGTGCATGAACACTAACCTTGATCTTCCTTTTCAAATAATCTTTTATGTCTCTCTTTTAAATAAGCCTCAGATGTGATTTGGTGTTGGTGGATGTGCGATGTAGGAAAGGGCTATTTTCCTGGTTTCCTAATGTACTTGTCTCTGACTGTGCCGTTTCAGAGAATGATGGAGAAATGCGGTGGAAAGCTGACAGCTGCTGCATCTGAAAGCGTGTGAATTTGTCTCCGTTATAACGGGATCACAAACATCTTGACAGTTCTCTTGGTGCTTGTACGCCATGGTTGTGGCAGCTGATGATGTTTTAGGTAATGACTAAAGTGACAGGTGAAGCCCGACGCCCCTCGGAGATTAAATTCTGCGTCTTTGATTTAGGAACTGATTTATTTGTTTACATACAAACTGAGAGACAACGTGAATCCAATATTCCCTGACACCCCTGAGGAATTATTTTGAAGAATTTCTTTTTTAATAACGCATAAAAAATGCTCCTACTAGCTGACAGTTGTGACTAAAATTGGTGCCCTGAGAAATCACACCTGATATAAGCTTTGTGAACAGCATAAACAGCCCATGGCCAATCAGAAATGCTTTATTTACAAGCATTTAGGTTTGCTGATACGCGGTTTCAGGACAGAAAGCATGTAGTTGAAGAAGATATGTGATCTAATTGAGTAGTTGTGTGAAAGTGACGGAATGTGCAAAATGACGGAAATCACTTCCAGCACCTTTAAAGCAATTAAGTCAGATTGACTTTATTGTGTGAATTTCCATTGGCTGTCTGTGCATTGTGTTGCTGCTCACTTGCATGTTTTGAAACTCTACTCAACTTTGTTGCATGCACCAACGAGCACTTTTAGGGACGGACTCGATAAAGTTTGCTAAGATTGTGCTATTAAATATTTTAAAGATATACAGTTTTTTGTTTGAGACACTTATAGGGTTGGGTATTGTTTGAATTTTAATGATTCCAATTCCGATTCTGCTTATCGATTCTGATTCTTAACGATTCCTAATTTTGATTCCAATAAAAAAAAAAACTTCATTCACAAATAAATTAGCAATCGCACAAATAAATACAACTGAAACTGTGTTTTAAGGTTTTCAGGTATTCAGAAACTGTAATCAAATGTAAAATAACACTGTGCTTTATAAATAAAATATACATATAATATTACAAATACAGTATAGTTACAAAAGTTATTCAGTCAAGAACAGCAAGTGCATTTTCTCTTTGTCTTTTGTTATTATAGAAACAGCAGCAGGTTTATTAGGCTGCTGTCACTTTAAGAGCTGCACGGATCCAATATACAGGTGAAACTCGAAAAATTAGAATATCGTGCAAAAGTTAATTTATTTCAGTAATTCAACTTAAAATGTGAAACTAATATTATATAGACTAGCAAAGTGAGATATTTCAAGCCTTTATTTGTTAAAATTTTGATGATTATGGCTTACAGCTTATGAAAACCCCAAATTCAAAATCTCAGAAAATAAGAATATTACATGAAATCAATAAAAAAAAGGATTTTAAATACAGAAATGTCAGCCCTCTGAAAAGTATAATCATGCATATGTACTCAGTACTTGGTTTGGGCCCCTTTTGCATGATTTACTGCCTCAATGCGGCGTGGCATGGATGCTATCAGCCTGTGGCACTGCTGAGGTGTTATGGAAGACCAGGATGCTTCAATAGTGGCCTTCAGCTCTTCTACATTGTTTGGTCTCATGTCTCTCATCTTTCTCTTGGAAATGCCCCATAGATTCTCTATGGGGTTCAGGTCAGGTGAGTTTGCTGGCCAATCAAGCACAGTAATCCCATGGTCATTGAACCAGGTTTTGGTACTTTTGGCAGTGTGGGCAGGTGCCAAGTCCTGCTGGAAAATGAAGTCAGCATCTCCATAAAGCTTGTCTGCTGAAGGAAGCATGAAGTGCTCTAAAATATCCTGGTAGACGGGTGCGTTGACTCTGGACTTAATAAAGCACAGTGGACCAACACCAGCCGATGACATGGCGCCCCAAACCAACACAGACTGTGGAAACTTCACACTGGACTTCAAGCATCTTAGATTGTGTGCCTCTCCATTCTTCCTCCAGACTCTGGGACCTTGGTTTCCAAATGAGATGCAAAATTTGCTCTCATCAGAAAAGAGGACTTTGGACCACTGAGCAACAGACCAGTTCTTTTTTTCTTTAGGCTTGACAAGAGGAATACGACATTTGAAGCCCATGTCCAGGATCCGTCTGTGTGTGATGGCTCTTGATGCAGTAACTCCAGCCTCAGTCCACTCCTTGTGAAGCTCCCCCACACATTTGAATGGCCTTTTCCTGACAATCCTCTCCAGGTGTGGTCATCCCTGCTGCTTGTGCACATTTTTCTTCCACACTTTTCCCTTCCACTTAACTTTCTATTAATGTGCTTTGATACAGCACTTTGAGAACATCCAACTTCTTTTTGCAATTACCTGTTGAGGCTTTCCCTCCTTGTGGAGGGTGTCAATGATGGTTTTCTGCACAACTGTCAGTTCAGCAGTCTTCCCCATTGTGAATTGTACTGATTCAGCCTGAGAGACCATTTAAAGGCTCAGGAACCCTTTGCATGTGGTTTGGATTAATTAGCTGATTAGAGTGTGACACTTTGAGCCTACAATACTGAACCTTTTCACAATATTCAAATTTTCTGAGATTTTGAATTTGGGGTTTTCATAAGCTGTAAGCCATAATCATCAAAATTATAACAAATAAAGACTTGAAATATCTCACTTTGCATGCAATGAGTCTATATAATATATTAGTTTCACCTTTTAAGTTGAATTACTGAAATAAATGAACTTTTGCACGATATTCAAATTTTTCGAGTTTCACCTGTACTGTTACACATGTGTTTTCTTTGTGAACTGTTTACGCTCACTTAAGACATAACCGACTGTGTTTACGAGGATATTTTGACACAAAAGACGCAGAAGAGAGCTCAGTTCAGTATCGCTGGATGGATATGGATGGATTTATAGATGGATGGATGGGCAATATGACCAAAATATTTGAATAATGTTATATCACGTGTATGTATGTGTTTTATGTATTTATTTATTATTACTAGTTATATATTTAGTTGTTTAGTAGTTATTTAGTAGTTTTTATATTTTGTATTATTAATTAATTAATTAATTAATTTTTATGTAATTTATTTATTTATTTATTTGTATTTATTTTATTATATTTAATTAGTTACTTTTATATTGTGTATTAAATAATTAATTTTTATGTAATTTTATTTATTTATTTGCATTTAATTTGTTATATTTAATTAGTTACTTTTTATATTTTGTATTAATTAATTCATTTATTTTTATGTAATTTATTTATTTATGTGTGTAATACATGTTTATTGCTTCATGCTTTGGCAACATTGTGCTACTCTACACATTCAAGCCAGTAAAACTCTTCTGAATTTAATTTTGTTTAATTAGTATCAAAATATAGTTATTTTTTCTGGAAATTGTAAAAATAATATATTATTTTTATATATGAAATAATAATGCGGTAATGCCTATTGTTAGATAATCCACTGAATGAAATGAAAGACACTTCATGTCATTTGATTTTCAATTTTCTCTAATTACTGGAAACTTCAACATCAAAAAGATCAGAATATTCATAACAAATGAATGAGTCTGGCATCAGTGCAAAAACAACTTCACATTATGAAGTGCTTGAGTTGAAAACAAACAACTATCATTATAAAATATCTCTATATTCTGATTGGATGAGCTTCATTGCATTGCAAAATAGGCATATGTATTTCATATATAAGTTCTTTGTTAATATGTTCTTCATGTTTGGGACAATATCTGGTTTTTCATTTTTCCATTACTCCATGTTTCTCACGTTCAAATAAAGTAGTTGTCCTGCCTATTATCCATGCATAAATATATATATATATATATATATATATCTGCCGCAGTATAAACAATGTAGCAAAATATCTACCGGGCCCTAGTAGATGGATGGTACTTTCTCTCGATCCGTTAGTGTTACTGTGAGAATGACAGCCCATGTGCCATCACAGCCGTTCCCATAGCAACCTCATCCATGGACAGGTGTTTGTGTTTTGGTTGCCGTTCAGACGAAATGAAGACATTTCAGAAGAGCAGAGATGGAGGGAGGGAGAGAGAGACTAGATGGAGAGCCAAAAAGATGGAGTGATGGAGAGAGGAGAGAGTTTCAGAGGCTGAAAATAGAGCAAATGAGCGCTAATGATTTTTGTAGCGTTCTGACAGGCATCTGAGCGGCAGGATCCAGCTGCAGGTGCTGCGAGTGTGTGTGTGTGTGTGTGTGTGTCCTAATAACAGTGCAGGACTGTGAGATGTCTCACTCATCATGACTGTCTTTCTCTCTCTGTAGAGTACAGAGCAGGTCGCAGCTTTCTGCCGCAGTCTGCACGAAATGAATCCCTCGTCCGAGGTCGTCTCTCCCTCGTCCGGCCCGGAGTCTTCCTCGCTTCCTCCGAGCAACGCCACCCCGCGCCAGCTGTCTGATGCCGACAAACTCCGCAAAGTCATCTGCGAACTGGTGGAGACGGAGCGCACCTACGTCAAAGTCAGTACCTGTGTGTGTGTTTGTGTGTATGTGTGTTTTAGTCAGATGTACTCGTCTATATGTTTGACTTTGAGAAGTTTGTGCCCTTTATCGAGCTCTCATCGAGGCAGGCCTGTAGGGAAAAAAACTGTGCCCTTGGCTTGCCTTTTTCTGCACCCACTCACTCTTTGGCTGTTTTTGGAATGGAATACTAGTATACTGCGTAGTACATACTGCACACTGCCTACTATTATTTAAAAATAGCATAGTGATTTAAAGTGCTACAGTAATGTCATGTGACCTCAGTATTCTATCCAGTGTGCTTTATTGTATACCTAAGCGATTAGTATGGAACAGCTGTGCTATATTATGAACATGGCTTGACATTAACTTTTTTGCTCACCAGTCACTGTGGCTAGTGTTTTTCCAAAGTTACTAGCCACTCAGCATTTTCACTGGCCACAATTTTGACATCGATACCATGGGGGAAACTACCATATAAATATTTTTTAAATTATCTCATAATTTGGCAGCAGGTTTATTGGGCTGCTGTCACTTTAAGACCTGACGCACGGATCCATTATACTGTTACACATGCGTTTTCTTTCTCAACTGTTTACGTTCACTTAAAACAGAACTGACTGTGTTTACGTGAATACTCGCCAAGACCAGCATTTTGACATTATTTTGTGCGTATTCGACTGTTTAAGCGCAATAAGCAGCGAAAAAGTTAGTGTGCAGAGAGCGAGAAAGTGCAGCTGGTATCATGTATCTATTCTGCGGAAAATGAGTACTGGGCGTGTTTCAGATATTTCAGTATCGATATGAAAAAATCTATATTTTTGACAACACTATAATGTCGTTTAGTTTATTATTTTTCAGATGCCTTTTTTAAAAAGACTACAATAGATTACAAATACTTAAATGTATGAGGCTTCCAGTTATTTTAGCTGTGCAAAAACAGTCCATTATGCTTAATATTTCTTATGCTGTTATTTTAATGCATTATCATAATCATAAATGCACTGGTTTGTAGTGCAACTAGTTTTACCGTTAAGTGCACTTTGATATTCTCCTCGTTGTTAACCTATAGCGGCTAATGAATCGGAAGTCATGCACATTCACAGAAAATAGCTTACTTTTACATTGCAAAGGTGTTTAGAGTGTTATTCTATGAATTAGCTGTTCCTGAATTGTTTTTAAGACAGCAGGATTGCTGTATGGATCGGCATTTAAGACTGGAACTATCCATTTTTTATTATTGCACTTTTTGGCAAATGAGTGTGCGCAAAGATGATTGCATACTGTAAAAGTAATAGTATGGTAGTATGCCATTCAGAGCACACCCATCTTTCTCTATGGCAGATACAGACAGTGATTCTCACTGTATAGCCCATATTTGCTTGCTGTGTCGAGCTTAATGACAGAGACATGACAGTTT
This sequence comes from Coreius guichenoti, assembly GCA_039654105.1. Taxonomy (NCBI): domain Eukaryota; kingdom Metazoa; phylum Chordata; class Actinopteri; order Cypriniformes; family Gobionidae; genus Coreius; species Coreius guichenoti. The sequence goes on from CM077174.1 coordinate 36,475,019, forward strand.
TTCCCGTCTGTCTGAGGATGGCTGAGATTAGATGAGATCCTGTCCGTCGCTGGGAATGTTTGCGCTGTGTTTATCAGTCTGAATAAAGCACTCCAGAAGAAATGAAACCTGATATTTGTGTGTGTGTGTGTGTGTGTGTGTGTGCATTTATTGCATTTATTTATTTTAAAGGTATTTATGTATGTTTGACTTTTAATGGTGATTTTTTTTTGACCCAACAGCCACTACCTACCATGATTTTTAAATATTTATTGCATGTAAAATTCAGTAAAAACGTAGAGCTGCACAATTAATCATTAAAATATCACAGTCTCAATTCAAACACCCCCGCAATCTTATTCCTAAATGTCAACAATTCACCTGTGTCTATTAAACATTTCACAAAATCACAACAGAACATTCAAATCTGCGCCGGCGCTGCCGCTGATCCAGAGCTTCAGTCTTTCAACCATGTATCATTATTTCTGTGTTATAAATATTCATATTATCACAGAAGTACTGAGATATATAGAATGTTTATAGTTCAGATATAAACACTGATGTCTACCATAGCGATCAAAATAGAGCCAATCACCTTTTGAAATTCATTTGATGCTGTAAATAATGATTATATCGATTACATTGTTACACCAGTAGGTGGCGACAAGCGACTGTTAAAAAGCGTTTATCACTGAATCATTCGTTCAAAACGCTGATTCATCCAGTAATGAAACTAGTGAACTATTTATGAATTGAATCATCCATTCAAAAAAGTTTTTTTTTAAATAATTCATTCAAATAAATTTTTTAAATAACAGTTTTTAAAATGACTGCAGCAATTAACATTTAGTCAGAACCTCTAGTAAATGACGTTATTTTGTGTTGTTGTCTGTTCCGAATCATGATCTCTGTTTGAAACAAAACAATCGGGATTCTCAATTTATCCACAATCGTGCAGCTCTAGTAAGAATGTTGTTCAAAATCATTTCTATTTTAACAATATTTTTTTTTTTATATGGATTAATATAACAATGCATCCTTATAAACATTAACTTGTACTACATGTATTTTTTACTAAAACACTTAAAACTTTCTCACCAAGAATGATAACTATAGCGATAACTATATTAGCATTATTCTCGCGTAGCCAGACCTTCAGACTCACGGCAGAAGGTCTGGACTCCATCACAGCTTTCATTGGGCAAGTATCGCCCAAGAGGACGTTTGACTGACATGTAACACAACCAATCACAGTTCGTTTTGTTCCGCGTCATGTTTAGGGCCGTGAAAATGTAAAGTCGATGTAACAGACCGGCGTGCATCTATAAATTATTAATTCAAGAACGTTGTGCAAGTTTACTGCAACAATGGAGCCGTAAACTTCGCATACTTTTGAAAATCCAGCGTTTAGTTGATTCTGGTAAGCGCTTATTGTCACAGTTGTAAACACGACGGCGTTCTTCCACAAGGGAGTTTGGAGTCGCGGCATTTGTTTCCAAGCGGACCGTTAAAGAACGCAACACACACATCTCGCGGACATCCTGTAGAATTCAACCAATCAGATGACGACTTCTAAACTACTGAAGTGTTTCCAGATAAGTGTGCCATATGCATCAGACATTCAGCCAACGGTCCGTGGGCGTGACATCTGAGGCTGAGACTATATTAGCATCCACACCTGCGGACGATATCGCTCTGTTTATTCTAATCGCGCTCTGCAGTTTTATAGTCTGTCCCTTTAAATGCTCGAGCTCTTTAAAGCAGGATGGATTCTGATTGGCTTTCAATGTTTTTATCGTTCATCAGCTGGCAACAATCGTTCTGAAAGTGAATCCAATGATATAATTTCTCAGTGCAGTTATAGTTGTGGTGTTGAATCTGCTATTCTTTTATATTATTTTAAAATGATTTTTTGCACTATATCTTTATCGTTATAGTTATTGTCTTTAGTGTGAACGGGCCTTTAATGTTCACATTTTCCCACCTGCCAAAATCAGTTCCCATAGAGAAATATGTAAAATATCTCTCTCAGGGATATTAACAAATTATACATTATCTATAATATATACAAATTATTATATTATCTCTCTTTCAGGATCTGAACTGTTTGATCGGGCGATATCTAACCCCGCTGCAGAAGGAGTCTTTCCTCACTCAGGATGAGGTGAGTCAAAGCGCCGCTGATGGTTTCATATTATCATCAGCTGGCGAGCTCGAACACACCTCCAGAACACAGAATGATATTTCATAATCATCCTGATGGAGAGGAGCGTGTAGGAGGACGCAGAGATGGAGACAGACACACACTAGAAAGGAGAGGTAGAGAAGGGAGTGGGAGGGAGACACAAAATGAGGAAAACTTACATCAGACAGAAGAGAGGAAGTTCTCAGTATGTCTCTGCTCATTTAATGCCCTACATATGGGAGCAGAACTCATTATACATCACTGCAGACACAAAAGAAATGTGAGATAGACCAATAGTTTGACTGATACATAAATCTATAGAGATGTGTGTGTGTATATATATATATATATATATATATATATATATATATATATACCGATCAGGCATAACATTATATTAGGCAGCAAGTGAACATTTTGTCCTCAAAGTTGATGTGTTAGAAGCAGGAAAAATGGGCAAGCGTAAGGATTTGAGTCAGAGCATCTCCAAAACTGCAGCTCTTGTGGGGTGTTCCCGGTCTGCAGTGGTCAGTATCTATCAAAAGTGGTCCAAGGAAGGCACAGTGCTGAACCGGCGACAGGGTCATGGGCGGCCAAGGCTCATTGATGCACGTGGGGAGCGAAGGCTGACCCGTGTGGTCCGATCAAACAGACGAGCTACTGTAGCTCAAATTGCTCAAGAAGTTAATGCTGGTTCGGATAGAAAGGTGTCAGAATACACAGTGATTTACACTGATATATAATATCATAAAAAAAGTAGTCCTTATGACATAATTATTTGTTTTAGCTATTGTAATTGACCACATACATTTTTCCTGCATGTGTATCTAATAGCTGGACGTGCTGTTCGGAAACCTCCCAGAGATGCTGGAATTTCAGGTGGAGTTTTTGAAGACTCTGGAAGACGGAACCCGTCTGGTGCCGGATCTGGAGAAACTGGAGCGAGTGGAAGAGTTTAAGGTTTGTGACTGTGGTTTAATTTATATTCCATTAAACATAGTCTCATTCAGAATTTCTGACCTGCGTATTTTAATGTCATTATTATTTAGTTGACATTGTTTTTTTGGGCATGTACAATTTTAGTGCATCACTCAAAGCTATTCATAACCAGACTTATCCAACACAAACCATGATACCTGATGTATTTCTCTCAAAATCCCTCTCGTCTTACAGAAAATCCTCTTTTCTCTGGGTGGCTCGTTCCTGTATTACGCCGACCGCTTCAAGATCTACAGCGCTTTCTGTGCCAGCCACACCAAAGTGCCCAAAGTGCTGGTCAAAGGTACGTAAATCTCAGCTCAAACATGACCTTGCTCCCTGTGAATTCTGGGATTTTAACAGAGCCCTGCGGCTGGGGGTCTGTAAATCTCATGTGAGTGTCAGTCGTATAATTCTGCCACTGTGTGTGGGTGTCTGTGAGGTTGGTCTGGATCTTTTCGCTGTCTGTTTTTATTATTTAACATCAATTCTGCAGATTTGTGACATTTACATAAGTGTTTTTCAGTTAGTTTCTTAAAAGGATAGTTCACCCAAAAATGAAAATTATCCCATAATTTACTCCCCCTCAAGCCATCCTAGGTGTATATGACTTTCTTCTTTTAGCTAAACACAATCGGAGTTATATTAAAAATATCCTGGCTCTTCCAGGCTTTATAATGGCAGTGAATGGTGCCTTAGATTTTGAAGCCCAAAAAAGTGCATCCATCCATCATAAAAGTAATCCATATGGCTCCAGGGGGTTAAAAAAAAGCCTTCAGAAGCGCAGCCATGCGTTTTTGTAAGAACAGTATCCATATTTATAATTTTATAAACTATAATCACTGGCTTCCGGTAACGGACGTACGCGAGTCTAGATCCGGCGGAAGAGTGACCTCTGACCCAATGCATGACGTAGGATGTAGGAGTAGCGTAAGCTCAGGTGAGAGTAAACGCCTCTCGCGCTTCAAACTAATAGGGCTGGGCAACAAACTCAAGCCCCTCCCACATTTCTCTTTAAAAATTCCCATTTTAGACTTCTAATTCGTGAACGCTGTTTTCTGTGTTTTTGTATCCTCTGCGCTTCCGCGTTCATCAGTACGTCATGTGCCGGAACTAGACTTGCATATGGCCGTTACCGGAAGCCAGTGATTATAGTTTATAAAGTTATAAATATTGATATTTTTCTTACAAAAATGCATCACTTGGCTTCAGAAGGCCTTTATTAACCCCCTGGAGTCATATGGATTACTTTTATGATGGATGGATGCACTTTTTTGGGCTTCAAAATCTCATCCTCCGTTCACTTCCATTATAAAGCTTGGAAGAGCCAGGATATTTTTTTTAATATAACTCTGATTGTGTTTGGCTGAAAGAAGAAAGTCATATACACCTAGGATGGCTATTAAAATAATTTTCATTTTTGGGTGAACTAACACTTTAAGTTAGTTACTTAGTTCTCCAGTTGGTTATATTAGAACCTAATGTGCTTGAAAACATTTTGCACTGTATTTTGCACTTGTGAAAAACATAAATGCCATCAGTCTTCAAATCTTTCTATCACTATCAAAACACACAATCCTGTGACAGCATAATCACAACTTCCTGTGTTTGTGTCCTCTCCAGCGAAGACAGATGCGGCCTTCAAGGCGTTTCTGGACGAGCGCAACCCCAAACAGCAGCATTCTTCCACGCTTGAGTCGTACCTGATCAAACCCATCCAGAGAGTGCTGAAATACCCCCTGCTGCTGAGAGAACTGCACTCGCTCACCGACCCTGACAGCGAGGAGCACTACCATCTGAACGGTGAGCGACTCGGGCTTCATATCAGCCTGTGTGCATCATAAAGCTTTACGCCATATATATTCAAAAGTTAAGTCGGTTTTTGAAAGGAGTCTCATATGCTCACCAAGACTTTATTTATTTGCTAAAAATACAGTAAAACTGTGAAAAAGTGTTTTCTATTTGAATAAGGGTTGCAAAAGGGCTGACATTTCTGGTAAATTTCCAGAAACTTTCCAAAAGTTCCTGAAAATTTCCCAAAAAATCCTGGAAAGTTTCTGGAAACTTTGCAACCCTAATTTGATTATATTTTGAAATGTAATTTATTCCTGTGATCAAAGCTGAATTTTCAGCATCAGTCTTCAGTGTCACATGATCCTTCAGAAATCATTCTAATATGATGCTCAAGAAACATTTCTTATTATTTATCAATGTTGAAAACAGTTGTGCTGTTTCATATTTTATATATAATGGTTGTAAAACCATTAATCTGAACTCTTATGTTTAGACCAACTTTCTGCGTTCACAGATATATAATTTGCATATATATGATTGATATATAATTTATTTTCTTTCTGTTATGCAGTTGCAATGAAGGCCATGAACACGGTGGCCAGTCACATCAACGAGATGCAGAAGATCCACGAGGAGTTTGGAGCTGTCTTTGACCTCCTCATCTCTGAACAGACTGGAGAAAAGAAAGAGGTTTGTGAACTTTACATCAGCTCGATCCAGTCGACTAATTTCACTGGACAAGCAACCATCACTGTTTGCATCACTCAATGTGTCCAATTTTAATTCAGTATTTATCATCAATATTAACTGTGGTCGTTTGGGGCTGTTTATATTTGTGGAAAAACAATAAATGGAATAACTGGCCAAATAATTGTGTCTAAATGTGAATTGCTCAGTACTGACGTGTACTATTATATAAAAACAATATAAAAATAATATATTTTTGCTTGCATTTGAGTGTAACTTGAGATAATACAGAACTTAAGTCTCAGTTTTCAACCACATTTCATGCTCTGCAGCTGATGAAAAGTTTAAACAGTCAGTCGGATCAGATTTCCTTCTTCATTCCTGTATTTATCGGCATCTGCCTGCATATTTAAATCTCATCAGCTTATTATGTGAATACAGTGAAACTTTAGTTGCATAATATGGCTGTAGCTCTGAATGATGCAGCCAGGGACAGACGTGATCCCTTCTGGATTGCAGATTGCGAGCTCTGTGTGTGTGTTGTGCGAGCTCTAACGGTGGCGTCTGCTATGATTACAGGTTGCTGACTTGTCTATGGGAGACTTACTCCTCCACACCAGCGTGACATGGATCAACCCGTCCTCCTCGCTGGGGAAGTGCAAGAAAGAGCCACAGCTGGCCACATTCGGTACGTTCTGTTTCCCCACAACCTCAAAGTTAGTTAGTTAGTTAGTTAGCTAGTTGGATGGAACAAATGTTAGTTAGTTTGTTGGATGGATGGATGCATAGATGGATGGATGGTTAGTTACTTAGTTGGATGGTTGAAAGAATGGATAGATAGAATGACGGTTGGTTGGTTGGTTGGTTGGTTGGTTGTTGGATGGATGGTTAGTTGAATGGTTGGATTAATGGATAGATAGAACAACAGTTGGTTGGTTGGTTGGTTAGTTAGTTAGTCGTTCGTTCGTTCGTTGTTGGATGGATGGTTAGTTAGTTGAATGGTTGAATGAATGGATAGATAGAACAACAGTTGGTTGGTTGGTTGGTTGGTTGGTTGGATAGATGGTTAGTTAGTTGCATGGTTGAATGGATAGATAGAACGACGGTTGGTTGGTTGGTTGGTTGGTTGGTTGGTTGGTTGGTTGGTTGTTTGGTTGGATGGGTGGATGCATAGATGGATGGATGGTTAGTTACTTAGTTGGATGGTTGAAAGAATGGATAGATAGAATGACAGTTAGTTGGATGGGTGGATGGATGGATGGTTAGTTACTTAGTTGGATGGTTGAAAGAATGGATAGATAGAACGACAGTTAGTTGGTTGGTTGGTTGGTTGGTTGGTTAGTTGGTTAGTTGGTTGGTTGGTTGTTGGATGGATGGTTAGTTGAATGGTTGGATGAATGGATAGATAGAACAACAGTTGGTTGGTTGGTTGGTTGGTTAGTTAGTTGTTCGTTCGTTCGTTGTTGGATGGGTGGATGGTTAGTTAGTTGAATGGTTGAATGAATGGATAGATAGAACAACAGTTGGTTGGTTGGTTGGTTGGTTGGTTGGATAGATGGTTAGTTAGTTGCATGGTTGAATGGATAGATAGAACGACGGTTGGTTGGTTGGTTGGTTGGTTGGTTGGTTGGTTGGTTGGTTGGATGGATGGATGGATGATTGGTTGGATGGATGGATGGTTAGTTAGTTGAATGGTTGGATGAATGGATAGATAGAACAACAGTTAGTTAGTTGGTTGGTTGGTCTGTTGGATGGATGGTTAGTTAGTTAGTTAGTTAGTTAGTTAGTTAGTTAGTTAGTTAGTTAGTTAGTTAGTTAGTTAGTTAGTTGAATGGTTGGATGAATGGATAGATAGAACAACAGTTGGTTGGTTAGTTAGTCAGTCAGTCGTTCGTTCGTTCGTTCGTTCGTTCGTTCGTTCGTTCGTTCGTTCGTTGTTGGATGGATGGTTAGTTAGTTGAATGGTTGAATGAATGGATAGATAGAACAACAGTTGGTTGGTTGGTTGGTTGGTTGGCTGGTTGGTTGGATGGATGGATGGTTAGTTAGTTGAATGGTTGGATGAATGGATAGATAGAACAACAGTTAGTTAGTTAGTTAGTTAGTTAGTTAGTTGGTTGGTTGGTTGGTTGGTTGGTCTGTTGGATGGATGGTTAGTTAGTTAGTTGAATGGTTGGATGAATGGATAGATAGAACAACAGTTGGTTGGTTGATTGGATAGATGGATGGATGGCCGTTAGTTTGTTGGATGGATGGATGGATGGATGGATGGAACGACAGTTGTATAGATAGATAGATAGATAGATAGATTTGAATTTCTGAAGTGAATTGAAGTGTAATGTTGTATCTTTTTTCTCCAGTGTTCAAAACCGCTGTTGTGTTCATCTGTAAAGATTACTCCAAACAGAAGAAAAAAATGGTGAGTACTGTAATGTTCAGTATCAGAGCAGTTGAATCTTTTGACTGTAGGCGTAACTCCCAAACACACTCCTCTGTGTTTCTCTTGTTTCATGCAGTATCGTATAGCATTCACACCCTCAAAATAATAACACATTATTCACACGCATCTGTCTCTTTCTCAGGGTGGTTCTCATAGAGCATCGGTCTCAGGTGAGGAGAAAGATCCGTTCCGTTTCCGCCACATGATCCCCACTGATGCGCTTCAGGTGCGCACACTGTCCAATACAGGTAAGCTCACCTGTGAGTGTGACACCGCCAACACACACAAAACCAATGACATGATGATGTCAGACCCAAACGAAACCCTAATGGGACAAACGGAGAGCTGATCACAGTGTGTGTGATTACAGATGGAGAGAGCGCAGCCGTTTGTGAGATCATCCATGTGAAGTCTGAATCAGAGGGAAGACCAGAGAGAGTGTTTCAGCTCTGCTGCAGGTCAGTGTCTCCTGCACTAAAACAATACGCATACATTGACCAAACATCATTACTTGGAAAACTGTCACCATCTGGTGGAGGACCCTTGAACAGCCTTGTACAATATGTGTCCAAACTTTAGTCAAAACTGAAATGTGCTGTTATTGTTATGTGAAATACAAATACCATAAACCATATTTATCTCATCCATTTATTAGAGTGTTGGATTTTGAACATTAACATGAATAATAAATTGATATTGATGTGCAAATTTGTGTCTTAAATGGTGTGTGCAGCTCTCCAGAGAGTAAGAAAGACTTCTTGAAGACAGTTCACTCCATCCTGAGAGATAAACAGCGCCGTCAGCTGTTGAAGACGGAAAGTCTTCCTCTCAATCAGCAGTACGTTCCCTTTGGAGGAAAACGCCTGTGCGCTCTCAAAGGAGCCCGACCGGCCATGAACAGAGCAGGTACAAACACAGCTGATGCTAAAGACTGACTTCAAGCCAAGTTCCTGGTTTTATTGTTTTCAGTGCTAATAATAATCAACAATGTTTCTTGAGCAGAAAATGATCTTGCATGATTTCTGAAGGATCATGTGACACTGAAGTAGTGTTCATTTTGTCAGCTTTTTAATGGAGTCTTAGGGCCCTATTTTACCGATCTGAGCACATGGTCTGAAACGCATGGCGCAGGTGCACTTAGGGCGTGTCCAAATCCACTTTTGCTAGATTAACGACGGGAAAAATGGTCGGCGTTAGGCGTATGGTCCAAAAGGGTTGTACCTAGTCTCTTAATGTTTTGGGCGTAACGCGCAATAAACCAATCAGAGTCTCATCTCCCATTCCCTTTAAAAGCCAGTTGCGCTTGCACCATGGCGGATTCGCTATTTACATGGCGGAATTTGCGAGCGAAAAGACTGAACGCTTCTCTAGAGACGAATCCTTTTATTTTTAATATTTAAAAATGTTTGTGTTGCTGCGCTATTGACTTTAGACCAGGTTTTTGTTGGTCAATGGCGCAGTCGTTTTCAGTTCCTCAAAATAGCAACGCTCCAACAGTGCGCCTGAACACACCTCGTTTTCAGACCAGCACGCCCATGGGCGAACAGATGGGCGCGAGTGCATTTGCTATTTAAACAACGTGGCGCTGGACGTGAAAATGATAACTGCGTCGGGCTGAAACTAGCTCGAAAAAAAAATTGCCACGCCTGGCGTCCCATTGTGCCGGGTGTATGATAGGGTCCTTAGTCTTAGTCCTGTGTCAAATGTACTTTTTAGTTTTTAGCATATTTAGTCAACCCGCCAAGTTTTAGTCAACCAAATGTCTGAGCATTTAAGTCTAGTTTTAGTCAATGAAAACTCACATTTTAAATTGATAATCCTGATTATTTTGCTCAAAATTATAATCAATTATAATAAATAGAAATGTATTTATTTTTCATTAGAATTATTGCACTTTCACCTATAAGCACAACCCATATGCATGGTTTATTTTATCTCTATCTCTATCTAGGTTCCTGATTTATTATAGGCTATTTATCATATACTGGTAAAACAAGAAACTTCTCTCAAAAGTTATAACAGTGAAATTCCTAGTAATCCAATAATTCCAAATTACATTGTTTTTCTAATAAAACAACAGCAAAAAAAGACTTTGTATTGCCACACAGAGGTTGCGTAAGTGCATTTATTCAGCAACCACAATCGCAAATATAGTCGAGATTCATGTTTGGATTCATTACAGTTCATCAAACTGTAAGTCGCAGCAAACAGCGCAAGCAGTTCGTGACAGAACACAGACCGACTGAATGACACTTTCATTTAAGCAGAAAATCTCAAATGGAGGTCACTAAACTCCAGCTTACTTGTTTGTCGTGTTTTCAGGTCATCGGCGCTTCTTCCCCAGTGTAGAGAGAGCGTGTGCACAGGGTTGCCAGATTGCAAATATTAAGTAAAACACCGGGTAGAAAACATGTTCTTTTAACAGAAAAGCTCTGATTGGGGGATTTAAATTCTTGAAATCTGGCAACCTCAAGCATGAAAGCTCGTAGCGGCTTGTTAAAAACAGTCTGTAATGTTTTGTTCGGCAAAAACTTCGTTTTTTTTTTTTTTTTAACTACATTTTAGTCTCATCTTTTTTTATCAAAAATATTGCATGTTGATATAGTCACAGTTATCATTTAATGACGTTGGTGTCGTCTCGTCATTGTCTCATTTTAAGACCCATTCATAACTATAAAGATAACTATACTAGCGTCCACACCAGCGGACAATATCATTCTGTTTATTCTAAGCAGTGCTTGTCTGTCACTTTAAATGCTCGAGCTCGTTACAGCAGGATGGATTCTGATTGGCTGTTTTTCTCGTTCGTCAGCTGGATAAAATCGCTCTGAAAGGGATTTGAACGATATAATTTCTTGTGTCATTATCGTTATAGATGTGGTGTGGATTCTGCTATTTTTTAATATTGAGAACGATTTTTAGAACTATCTCTATCTTTATAGTTATCGTCCTTGGTGTGAACGGGCCTTTAGTCATGAAAAAAAAGTCGTCAACAAACATTTTTCGTCATAGATTTCGTTAACAAAATTAACACTACACTGGAGACCACTAATGATCATGTGACACTAATGATGCTGAAAATTCAGCTTTGCATCACAGGAATAAATTACATTTTAACATATATTCAAATAGAACACAGTTATTTTAAATTGTAAAAATATTTTACAATATTACTGTTTTTACTGTTTTTTGATCAATTTTTTTGTTTTCAGTGGGTTAACACTATAAACTAGTTGCCCAAAGGTTTGTAAGTTTACAGAGTTTAACTCAAACAAATGAACAAAATTTACAGTAAAACAGTAAGATCTCTGTACAGATATGTGAGTAATGCTCAAGGTTTTGTGTCTTCTCAGTTTCTGCTCCGACTCGCACTCTGGGCCGAAGGAAACTGGTGCGGAACCGCTTCACTATCGACACGGACATCGTCTTCGACACCGAGCCTGACAGCGACTCGCCAGACTCCCAGCATGCTCAGCAGCAGGGCATCGTCCCGGCGGGAGACACCGACCGCTGGGTGGAGGAACAGTTTGACCTCCAGCGCTACGAGGAGCAGGAACAGGACGTGAAGGAAACAGACATCCTGAGCGACGACGACGACTTCTCTCAGTCCGCTCTGAGCCCGTCCACCGAGCCAGATGTGGAGGGACCGATTTCCACCCTCTCGCTGGAGGGAGACACGGCTGAGGAGGAGGAAGAGGAGGAGGACGAGGAAACGGAGCGCAAGAAGGACTACAAATCCCAGCATGCCAAGCTATCTCATTTAGGGAAGCAGTGCGCCATGTCAGTGGCCAGTGTGGATGAGCAGGCGCTGCCCGATGAGGTCATCTGGGTGCGACGGGACAGCAGCACAGAGAACGAGACACAGGACGAAACCCAGAGCTGAAACGCATCAGGAGGCGGACTCAATGAAAGCTCAGCCGATGCATGACGACGGTTTCTCCTCGCTAATATTCCCGAATGTTAGACATTCCTGTCGAAATAGCTGTAAGATATGATGCTTATCCACCATAGACACTTAAACACATTAGATGAGCTCTACATGTGCGCTGTGGCCAATCAGAAACCGCGGGAAACGTGGTGGTACAATCAATAGAATTAGAATTGCACATTCGCTGTTGGCAGCCGCCAACATCTGCCAAACATTTCCGTTGTTTATTTCTAAAATAAGGGCTGTGATTTATTTATTATGTCCTTTAGATGTAAGACGAAACAACAGCCGGATAAAATATGATGCATTTTTGTTTGTTCAACATTCTCATATTTGTACAGAAAAGCTGTAAACGCTGTTTTTTTCCCCTTTGGATTTGTATATATTTGTGTTTGTTTCTTTTCAATTTATCTGAAATGTACAATACTGCGCACTATTCTGACCTGAAAAAATACATGTGAGTTGAATATTCATTGAGTAATTGTGTTGAATATTGAATATTGATTGATCTCAGGTCAAAATAATGCTGAACGGATTTTTTTATGATTCCTTTCTCCGAGCGGAGGATTTTTTTTACAGCTCATTCTAGGTCACTATGTCCTGTTTTACTTGAATTTTGTTGATAAATGCAATATGATTTTTAGCTGATGGACTGTTCTGTTCCTGTTTCTATGGTTTGTTGTGGTTCAGCCCTGCATTACTGACACATTAATCGACACTCACATTATAGATGATCCGAGCCTTTACACAGACAAAATGTGTACAGTGTAATTTATTTTTTAATTGAACTTTTCATTTATTTTGTTATGTTTTAACCGTGAGTTCCTCATAGTTAAACAAGCAACTTTTGGTTCATGTTTTAGAATTCCAAAATTTGCTGAATGCAATCAAGAAAAGCCACTGGAAAATATTTTAGATGATAATGAATTCTAATTGAAAACATTCCCATTGAGCTATAGAGACTGCATTTTTATTTTGTACATAGAGCTGTGGATTGATATTATATCAAATAAACTGGTTTCGTACATATCCAAAGCCGATCCCTGTGATTTGTGGATGCTTCTTCATTTCCTGTCCTCCTTTACACATTTCCACCAGTGTTAATAAGAAGCATTCATGCTTTGACCTGCGTGTGTGATCTTGCCCTTTATGCATAAAAGTCAGTCATGGTAGGAATTTTAGATGTATGGGACTGCTTGGCATCGATGACAGATGGAAGTGCCAGGATCGCTCCGGGCTGAATGTTTGAGCGGAAATATAAGATGAGTGAAGCAATCAATCTCTCAGTGCGCAGATGTATGTGACATATACGAGCTGATAGAATTCCTCTCCTCAGGCCAGTGACATCATCAGACCACACACACGCATCATCATCAGTGCACATCATTCATAGAAATTAATTCATGAATAAGTAATCTGAAGAATCTGTTTTTCTGCTTTATGTGGCATTCAGATCAGAGTCAACTATTTAATGAAGCTTTTTTTTTTTCTTAAAATTCAAGGGCAAGTTGTCACTCATTTCTTGCTGTTGTGCATGATTATTTTTTATAATATTCAATAATTATCTTTTCAAAACTATATTAAAAATTTATATATAAAAGTTTCATGCTGTTTTGAGTCTCATAATTGTTATACAGCTGAAAATGTATTATTTATATTAAGTTATATATTTATAAATGAATATAATTATGTATTTCTATAGTGAGATGTATAACATTTATTTATTGATATATTTTTTTAAAACATTTTTGCACATATCTACAGAGATCTTATTGTATTTTTTCAACCATTAGAATCAATCTGCCTCCCAGCGGTCGAATGTGGTATATTTTTGCATACAAGTGCACATTTAGTATGCCAAAACGTTATTTTGAGTGTAGCACTGAGATATTATGCATAGAAAATGCAAGTTTTTTGTGTTATTACAGCAGAATATGTGGAAAATTGCCTCAAGTCGAACTCGACGCCATTTCATCTGGCACTGTACTTTAAGGTTTGGGTAAGTTTATATTGTTTATTACTTATTCTTCTTTTATGTTCGTTACGTTGCTGTTTCATTGTTGAAAATAAATTATTTTTTGTCTTTCTGTCTATTAGCTATTACAGTTTTGACAGATAAACAACTTTGACCTTTAATCTTTGACTTGAAGGATTCTGGGGTCGACTTCACCTCACTAAACTAGAGAAAAGTGAGAAAACAAGGTAAGATTATCAAGTTAAGGGAGATTTGTACTAAATTAACCATAATTTAGGGTAAATATTAACCTACACAGCTCCTAAAAGCCTTAAGGTAGGCTACTTTGGTGGTAATATGGTAAAATATACGGGAAAAGATGGTAATACGACGTAGTGAATGATTAGCATGCTAATCATTCACTACGTCGTCGTATTCATATGTATATCTATGTTCGTATTAACATGTCATTTTAACAAGTAAATTACTGTGGTAAATTAGGAGTAAATTACTGTGGTATTTGCGTGAAAAGAGTAATTATTTACACGTTTTACTATGATATGTGTAAAATAACACCTTTATTTGGTTATTTATTTGCTATTTATTGGATCCTGTCGAATTGTGTTTTCATGTTGTATTTTTCCCCTGGTGATTTTGATGTTGAACGTGCAGTTTACACAGATGCACTAGATGGCGCACAAACCTTTAGTGTAAATATGAAAATCTGAAAAACATTTATCATTTTTTCATACAAAAATCTAATTAAATGTCCCATATGTATTTTCTGAGCATGTATAGTGGTTTTCTCTATTAAAGCAGGAGTGAAACATTTCTTCTGTCTACAGTGAAGTAAAAGGTGAAGTGTGATATTGACATAATACATTTATATAAGTCATATGTTGTTAAATGTCACTCCTCTTCTATGAGGTTGGACAGGTGAGTTGACATATGAAACTCAGGTACAGATGAAGTCACAGCGGCCGGACCCGTCAGACAGGTTTGAAAGTTTCTGTTGACTCTTCAGTGAACCTCTTGCCGATTATAATTCACAGTGTTTTACATGAACATTAGTGACATTTTAGCTTCTGCTCTCTGTAAATGTGCCAGATCAAGTCATAATTAAACTAGTTGTTTATTTAAAAAATAATAATAATTCAATGTTTACATTAAATTACAAAAGAAACTGACTATATAGTCATAAAACCAGATACAAAATTAACTTTGATACCTGCCATAGGGGATGAATTCAGACAAACATTTGGGAGCCATAAATATTTTTTTTACTAAGAGAGACTGTATTTTGCATTATTTTTATTATAAGTATACTTAAGTATACTTTTGTTCCTGGATTATGTATTTGCCTTTTCCTTGCATAATGGTGGCAAACAGCATCAAGCATCATCATGTACTCTCAGTGAAACTGCACGTCACAAAAAAAGTTTTGTTCCTCATATTTTCATTTTCAAGGCTTAATACAATTTGATTTATTCAATGTATTGTGTTGACATTTTTTTCATTTTGGGTGATCTAACCCTTTAACCCAGTGGTTTTCAACCTTTTGACCTTTGACCTCCCATTATTCCCTGCAATATTATAAGGCCCCCCATATAATATATAAATATATATAATATATTTCCCTTATTTCCCTTTTCTAGTCATTTGTGATTTATTGGGTAAGGATTAAGGATTTTCTTTTGTTTAAAATATTTTTAATATTAATATTTTAATATTAAAATTAAATATTTTTTACTCACAATTTTCTACCTGATAAAAATATTTTTGATCTTGGCATAATATTTTTTTAAATTAAATTGTATTATATTTACATTATATATTTTCATAAATAATTGTAACCATAGTTAAAAAGCATTATAAAGCACATATTAATGCCTTATTCTACATCCCTTAATCCTACCAATACCTAAACTTAACAACTCCCTTACTAACTATTAATAAGCAGTAATTAGGAGTTTATTTAGGCAAAAAACATAGTTATAGTGAATATGTGTTCCCCATACTAAAGAGTTACAGTGTTACTAAATAAAGGTGTAACTATGAATAGCTAAGTATTATGTATTATAAATGTGGTTACAATTATTCATTAGATCATTCAATGCATTATAATGTGCATTAAAAGGCATAATTAATACATTAAAAATACTTTTATAATGCATTATATCAAGGTCTTTATATATAGGAAGACGGTGCACACTGATTACTTATGAATGGAAGAAAGTGCAATGCCCAATATGGCGAATAAGCCCCGCCTTCTAAATGAAAGGCCAATCGTTGATTAGTAAAGTCATTGCATCACGCTCCGGTTGCTATAGAAACACTGCACATGAGCTTTGTCCAGGCTGAAAAATGCAGTTTTTTTGTCATGATTCGAGTGTTTAGAAACAAAATTTATGAGACAGTTGCTGTCAGATTTCATTTCAGATATGAAATTTAATCGTAACCTTGGCGAACAGTTTTGGAGAATTTGATGTTTCCCCATTCAAAGGACTGTCCGCGAGTCTAGTTCCAGCGGAAGAGTGACCTCTGACCTGACACATGACGTAGGATGTAGGAGAAGCGTAAGTTTAGGTGAGAGTAGACGCCTCTCGCGCTTCAAACTAATAGAGCAACAAACTCAAGCTCCTCCCACATTTCTTTTTAAAAATTCTCGTTTTAGACTTCTGACCTGTGTTTAGTTTTGCTCTATCCTCTGCCCTTCCACGTTTGTCAATACGTCATGCGTAGGGTCAGAGGTCACTTGGCTGCCAGTCATAGTGTATAAAGTTATAAATATGTTATAAAAATATGGATATTTTTCGTACAAAAACTCATGGCTTTGCTTCAGAAGGCCTTTATTAACCCCCTGGAGCCGTGTGGAGCACTTTTATGATGGATGGATGCACTTTTCTGGGCTTCAAAATCTAAGGTACCAGAACCAGGATATTTTTTAATACATCTCCGATTGTGTTTGGCTGAAAGAAGAAAGTCATATACACCTAGGATGGCTTGAGGGTGAGTAAATTATGGGATAATTTCCATTTTTGGGTGAACTAACACTTTAAAACTTGTTTTGTCTCATTTTAAATAGTTTTAAAGTGCTGAGGCCCTATGCACTGAAAACATTTTTTTTTACTCTAAAAAGAAAATACTATTTCAGTCTTTCGACAAAATTTTACTTTTAATTCAATGTCTTACTTGGTGTTTAGCTCATGTTGGCCCTCACTATGGAGCCGGTTGTTTTTAACCAGTAGAGAAATTACTGCTGTTGCAACAGGTGCATGAAGTCACAGACTTCCATTAAAGCTAAAACCAAGTCCATTTGTCATCACCTAACAGAAACCAGCGTTACCACATAGCACGGATGGACCAAACCCCTCCTACCTCATTCCTATCAGATAACCCGTATACATTTGATCAAACGCTGGCGTTTCACATCATTTCTGCTCACGACCGAAGCTGCTGTAGTCATGAGGGCTAAACTGGAGATCTTGGCCTTGGTGCTGGGCGTCATCGGTCTGGTAGGGACAATCGCAGTGACCGCGTTGCCCATGTGGAAGGTCACGGCGTTTATCGGGCCCAACCTCATCGTCATGGAGGTGCAGTGGGAGGGGTTATGGATGGCGTGCATACGGCAGGCGGACATCAGGATGCAGTGCAAGGTCTACGACTCGCTGCTCATCCTGCCGGCAGACATCCAGACGGCCCGCGGGCTCATGTGCGTCTCCATCACGCTCGCCGTTCTAGCCGTCCTAGTGTCTGTCTGCGGGATGAGGGGCACAGACTGCTGTCAAGACGACAGCAGGTGCAAGAATGTGATCCTGCTGGTGGGCGGCTGTCTGTTCATCGCCGCTGGCCTCGCCATTCTCATCCCTGTCTGCTGGTCGACTCACTCCATCGTCCGAGACTTTTACAACCCCATGGTGTTGGAGTCGCAAAAGCGGGAGATCGGACAGGCGCTGTATGTGGGCTTCGCCACGTTCCTGTTCCTCCTGGTTGCGGGGGTGATACTGCTGTGCCGTTACGCCCCCCGCCAGAGGAAGGACGAGGAGGACGTCCCAGTGGAAAAGGACAAAATGAGCATGTTGGAACAGACACCCTCTTCTAACTCTTACTGGAAGAGTCAGTACGTCTGACCAAGATAAATGTTTTCATTCAGTGAAGTTGTTAATTTATATGTGTATCTTTTTTTGTATTTTTTTCGTTTTTGTTGCTGTCTTGGCCAGATGAATCTTGGAAAATGTGTGTTGAATTCTGCTTAATTAGATTAAATGTTACTGACTAACTAACTAAATGCATTCAGTCTATATGAAGTATCTGATGATATGATTTTATGTTATATTTTGAAACATTTTGGGTTGAATTGATTTATTTTAGTTCTGTACTTGTAAGGAAAATCTGAAACTAACTTGTGCATCCATAAACATGGTTTACCTGTAGCTATTTTTAAATGAAATCATTCAGTTATGAATAAGACTAAACAAGCTGTCATGGTAATCATCAAAAATTAATTTGCAAAAAAAGAAATTCCTTGTAAGAAAACACTGAAATTACCTTGATTATATGATTTACATATATTCTTTTATACTTTTGTATCTGAATTATTCAATTAAACTAGCTGTCATGGTAATTCTTTTTATGGTCAAATATAATTGTATTATATATATATTATTTATCTATTTTTTATACTTATAAATACTGCACTATTAAATATAATGTAAGATTGTCTTGTTATATTAAATATGCTACTTAAAATTAAGTGATATTAAAGGATCATTTAAACACTGAAGTTGCTGTTTAAGTTGTGTGATTCTTAGAGAAAACTTTTATTGCTCAGAACTTTGTCTCAGATGTTTCTCAAAGTTCTATTGGAGGAATAAACGTAGAAACAAATAAGACAACAAACATATAGTAAGACAGTTTAGAGCTGTAAATGAATGTGGAGCAGCTCAGATCATTTGCCTGTGCCTTTTACTAGAAATAATTGCATTAATCAAATTCACGCCAACCCAGCTGTATATACAAAGTAGACAGGATGCAAAAAAAACATGCTGTAAAATACTGGCATGCCGTCTGCATGAGATTTGCATCTTACATAGATATTTCAGCAACACCCACATGCATTTATTTACTGTAAGTGAAACTAAAATGTAAACCACACTGACACTGGACTGATGTTAGAGTGATTAGATGATATATATGGGAGACTGTGTGTGTGTGTATGTTGACACTAAAGCCCTCTCAGGTTCCACCCTCCATCACTTGTCTAGCAGCCGTTCTATTTGCATGTCTTACCTGGAAACGCTGTAATACCTGTAACACACCTGACCTCTCACTGAGATACAGCAGCTGAAGGAAACAGCAGACGCTCAGGGGCCTCCTGGGAAATTTAAGTTGTAAGGAATTGTAGTCTGCCTCGAATCAGATTTCACTCCATAGTATATTTTAGAATGAGCTCATCCCCAAAATGGCTTAATTATCATAGAGAAGAAGAAAGTCAACAGTTATGTTGTTTATGTACCATTTGGGCTGATCACATCCTGAGCAAATGGTCAATTAAGTTGAATGGGAATGGGACACAGAGAACCATCTCAGACAATAAAGTGTCACAACTTCATTAACATACCACAGCTGTTACAACAGGAGTAGTTTCATTTACATTAAAGGGATAGTTCACCCAAAAATGAAAATTACCCCATGATTTACTCACCCTCCAGTCATCCTAGGTGTATATGACTTTCTTCTTTCAGACGAATACAATCGGAGTTATATTAACAAATGTCCTGGCTCTTCCAAGCTTTATAATGGCAGTGAACGGCTGTTTCTGTTTTGAAGTCCATAAAAGTGCATCTATCCATTATAAAAGTGCTCCACATGGCACCGGGGGGTTAATAAAGGCCTTCTGAAGCGGAGCGATGCGTTTGTGTAAGAAAAATATCCATATTTAAAACTTTACAAACTGTAATCTCTAACTTTCGCTAACTGTCGTTCGCGCGCTCACGAGAGACTGGCGTTCCAGCGTATGACGTAGGACGCTCCGGTGAGGATATGCTAGTTCTCGCGAGAACCAAGTTTTGTTTTGCTCCATCCTTTGCGCTTCCACGTTCGTCACCAGAACTTACGCTACGCCTGCGTCCTATGTCATACGCTGGAACGCCAGTCTCTCGTGAACGCGCGTACGACAGTTAGAGATTACAGTTTGTAAAGTTTTAAATATGGATATTTTTTTTACACAAATGCATCACTTTGCTTCAGAAGGCCTTTATTAACCCCCAGAGCCGTGTGGATTACGTTTATCATGGATCAAAACAGAAACAGCCATTCACTGCCATTATAAAGCTTGGAAGAGCCAGGGCGTTTTTTAATATAACTCTGATTGTATTCGTCTGAAAGAAGAAAGTCATATACACCTAGGATGACTGGAGGGTGAGTAAATCATGGGGTCATTTTCATTTTTGGGTGAACTATCCCTTTAAGAGTAACAGGATGAAAGGTTTGAGATTTGGATGTTCTGGGTTCTGACGCTGATGAACCCAATGCGCTTCATGTACTTTGTCACTGCTATGCTGCAGTAAACTTCTTCATCATCGAGATCTTCAAAGTCCTCATCATTTTTTCTTACAAAGTTCAGGAACCTCTTGAGAAAATAAATCAGAGATCTCCATATGAACTGAAACATTTCTCATTAAATTCTTCCAAAAGATGAAACATTAAATGATCTGAGCTGCTATCAACATTCATTTTATTGCTCTGTACTCTTAATGGATGTAAACTATTGACTCGTTTATGTTTGTTTTTGTTTTTCCTAAGGAATTTTAAGAGAAACATATGAGACAAAGGTGAAACTTAAATGAAATATTACTCTGAACACAAATCGAGTCTCCTAAGCTATGAAAGAGCAATAGGAATTGTATGTATGCATGTTAAATTGTATATAGTAATTTTTTATGTTTTGTGTATAGTTTTGTATATAATTTTTATTTCATATTTTTTTCTTACACCTACAGTGCTGAGTACATTTGATTGGCTAAGCTAGATTGGCTAAGCTTATAATTATTTATTTATTTTTATTTTAGTTTTGTTAATAATAATAATTATTATTGTTGTTGTTATATGAGCAATAATGTTGTATATACCCAATGTTATAAAATGTCAAAACTCATATTTTATAATATTTTTTCTTACACAGTGGGTAAATTGGGTACATTTATATATTTTTTATTTATTTATATTGTATTCATTTTATATTATTATTAGTAGTAGTAGTAGTAATATGTTACTGTATTTTGATAACTTGAGTATGAAAATGGTTATTATTATTTACAAACCCAATTCCAAAAAAGTTGGGACACTGTACAAATTGTGAATAAAAAAGGAATGCAATAATTTACAAATCTCATAAACTTTTTTTTTATTCACAATAGAATATAGATAACATATCAAATGTTGAAAGTGAGACATTTTGAAATGTCATGCCAAATATTGGCTCATTTTGGATTTCATGAGAGCTACACATTCCAAAAAAGTTGGGACAGGTAGCAATAAGAGGCCGGAAAAGTTAAATGTACATAAAAGGAACAGCTGGAGGACCAATTTGCAACTTATTAGGTCAATTGGCAACATGATTGGGTATAAAAAGAGCCTCTCAGAGTGGCAGTGTCTGCACTGCATCACATACAGGAATGCTACTGTAATGGAAATCACAACATGGGCTCAGGAATACTTCCAGAAAACATTGTCGGTGAACACAATCCACCGTGCCATTCGCCGTTGCCGGCTAAAACTCTATAGGTCAAAAAAGAAGCCATATCTAAACATGATCCAGAAGCGCAGGCGTTTTCTCTGGGCCAAGGCTCATTTAAAATTGACTGTGGCAAAGTGGAAAACTGTTCTGTGGTCAGACGAATCAAAATTTGAAGTTCTTTTTGGAAAACTGGGATGCCATGTCATCCGGACTAAAGAGGACAAGGACAACACAAGTTGTCATCAGCGCTCAGTTCAGAAGCCTGCATCTCTGATGGTATGGGGTAGGCACCATCAATGCTGAAAGGTATATCCAAGTTCTAGAGCAACATATGCTCCCATCCAGACGTCGTCTCTTTCAGGGAAGACCTTGCATTTTCCAACATGACAATGCCAGACCACATACTGCATCAATTACAACATCATGGCTGCGTAGAAGAAGGATCCGGGTACTGAAATGGCCAGCCTGCAGTCCAGATCTTTCACCCATAGAAAACATTTGGCGCATCATAAAGAGGAAGATGCGACAAAGAAGACCTAAGACAGTTGAGCAACTAGAAGCCTGTATTAGACAAGAATGGGACAACATTCCTATTCCTAAACTTGAGCAACTTGTCTCCTCAGTCCCCAGACGTTTGCAGACTGTTATAAAAAGAAGAGGGGATGCCACACAGTGGTAAACATGGCCTTGTCCCAACTTTTTTGAGATGTGTTGATGCCATGAAATTTAAAATCAACTTATTTTTCCCTTAAAATGATACATTTTCTCAGTTTAAACATTTGATATGTCATCTATGTTGTATTCTGAATAAAATATTGAAATTTGAAACTTCCACATCATTGCATTCTGTTTTTATTCACAATTTGTACAGTGTCCCAACTTTTTTGGAATCGGGTTTGTATTTTATAACTTGAAAATTAACTTGAAATTTTTTAATAAATCTTTACACTCCAACAAGCTATTTTGTGTTTGCATTCTGAATAGAATATTCATATTTAGAAGCCACCTAATGGCAGAATTTGGAAATAGAAGTCTTTTGTTTAAACATTTCAAGTATCACCAGTTTCCTTCGAAGTGATTATCAGATGCTCCAGGAGCAGGTGAACCAGTCTGATCACATAACATCATTAACATTTTTTCTTGGCTGTAAATACGTGCCATCTGGATCTTCCAGTCTCATTTGAGAAACACCACAGTAAAGGAGAGCTGTGTTCTGGGTCTCGACCATCATGTCTTACTCGGCCGGGTCTTATGTGGTCAAGTCCTATGCAGACAAATCCTACGCAGACAAAACCTATGGGGGCAGTGCGTACACGGGCTATCCGGATGAGAAGCCTGCGGAGGAAATATACCAGGAGCAGCTCAAGAACGAGAAGAGGAAGAGACGGGAATCCATGTGCTGCGAGGTGGTGGCGCTGGTCATCGGCTTTTTCGGATTGATTGGCGTCGCCGCTGTCACAGGCCTCCCGATGTGGAAGGTGACAGCCTTCATCCAGGAGAACATCATTGTGATGGAGACACGTTGGGAGGGCTTGTGGATGAACTGCTACAGACAAGCCAACATCCGTATGCAATGCAAGGTCTATGATTCTTTGCTGTACCTTCCATCCGACCTCCAGGCTGCCAGGGGTCTCATGTGCACATCTGTCGCACT
Organism: Coreius guichenoti; assembly: GCA_039654105.1. NCBI lineage: Eukaryota > Metazoa > Chordata > Actinopteri > Cypriniformes > Gobionidae > Coreius > Coreius guichenoti. The sequence continues at coordinate 36,498,356 of CM077174.1, forward strand.
GTCCACCTTCGCCTGCATCGTGTCAGCCATAGGAATGCGCTGTACCCGTCTGGTGGACTCCCGTCCCAAGACCAAGCACATTGTTTTGGTGAGTGGAGGGTGTTTGTTCCTGGCGGGCTGCTTGACCACCATCATCCCCGTGTCGTGGACGGCTCACGTGATCATCAAGGACTTCTACAACCCCTTGTTGATCGACGCTCAACGCAGAGAGCTTGGGGAGGCCCTCTATATCGGATGGGTCACTTCTGCTTTGCTCTTCAGCGCCGGGGTGATTCTGCTCTGTCGACATGCACCACGGACACAGGACAAAGTGGACATGAATACTGTGATGTATCGTACAGGATCGGCCCCGTATAACTACTCCTACGCACCCGGATACGGATACCAGCCTGCGTACGGATACCAACCCGCATATCAGCCGGCCTATTCTTCCATCCCACCATCAGTCTATAACCTGCCAAGATACTGAGACACACAGTGAGTGTTGCACTTTACCGCTAAAGTCTCCCATAAAGACTCCAGTACAGAAAGAACTTGAGATGGGAATGAACATTCAGAAGAAAACAGGACTTATGGAGCCTCTTTGTTGATTATATATGACTATATTATAAAAGACTGTTCGTAATTTACATTTGTACAAAGAACAAGATGAAATGTGTTAAATTTAAAAACTGGGATATTTCCATACAGCATTTAACTGATTTAATGTTGACTCTGTGATATTTTTTTCACTTTGTACATTTTTAAAGCACTATATTGACTTAAATGTATATGAAATAAATGTATAAAAAGAACAGTGGATGTACTAGTTCCTGGTCTGTAGTGTGAAAACATTCCCTTCCTGGATCTGACAGCATGATTTTGCTGTTTTTTTTTTTCAGCCTAGTTTTGGCAATGCTGGTTGAACCAGTTGAGGTGGTTTTCCAGTGTTTGTTTCTCTTGTGTTGTCAGGAAATGTTCCACAACCTCAGTGTCACACCCCTAATGCAAATTTACCAGCAGACATGAGTGACTTTGACTTTGTGTTTGTGTGACAAAAAGAGATGTGCAAGTGATCTAAGATGTACTTGGAAAAATTGTTAATGCATCAAAACAATAGTATGATCTAAACATTCATCTGGACTTGATGATGAAAATGAACTTAATACCAGAAGTTTATGGTCACAGTTACTGTCAGCTGTCTTGTAGAGAACAAAAACATTTTTTCACATTTGTCTGAAGAAAATGTGAGTAGTGCATACAAAGGTTGCTAGGGTGTTGCTATGAAGCTGCTAAGATGTTCTGAGTGTTTTATTATCATGAATTAGAAACCTGCATAGAAACCCTGGGGGCACATAGTAACATGCTAAAAAAAAGTCTCAGTGTCAAATGGAATTCTTGCTAAGGTGTTCTGATTGTTTTTAGTATGTTGATTTGCCCCAAAAACCCTAGCAACCCCATAGAAACATGCTAAACACACTCAACTTTAGCAAACAAAACTTTAGCAGATGCATAGCAACATGATATAAAAAATACTCAGTATCAAATGGAATTGAAAAAATACTTGACCATACAAAAGTTGCTAGGGTGTTGCTATGCAGCTGCTAAAGTGTTCTGAGTGGTTGCTATGCAGCTGTTAAGACCCTAGAAATCTCATAGTAACATGACAATAACCTTAGAACCTCTTTAGCGGCTTCATAGCAACACCCGAGCAACCACATAGTAACATTCTAAAAAAAACACTCAGAACCTCTTTAGCAGCTGCATAGCAACACCCTGGAAACAGCAAAGTAACATTCTAAAGCCACTCAGAACCTCTTTACCAGCTGCATAGCAACACCCGAGCAACCACACAGTAACATTCTAAAAACCTTTCAGAACCTCTTTAGCAGCTGCATAGCAACACCCTGGAAACAGCATAGTAACATTCTAAAAGCCACTCAGAACCTCTTTAGCAGCTGCATAGCAAGACCCGAGCAACCAGATAGTAACATTCTAAAAAAAACACTCAACCACTTAGCAGCTGCATAGCAACACCCGAGCAACCACATAGTAACATAGTAAAAACCTTTCAGAACCTCTTTAGCAGCTGCATAGCAACACCCTGGAAACAGCATAGTAACATTCTAAAAACCATTCAGAACCGCTTTAGCAGCTGCATAGCAAGGTTCTTTAGAATGCTGGAAACAGCAAAGTAACATTCTAAAAGCCACTCAGAACCTCTTTACCAGCTGCATAGCAACACCCGAGCAACCACACAGTAACATTCTAAAAACCTTTCAGAACCTCTTTAGCAGCTGCATAGCAACACCCTGGAAACAGCATAGTAACATTCTAAAAGCCACTCAGAACCTCTTTAGCAGCTGCATAGCAACACCCGAGCAACCAGATAGTAACATTCTAAAAAAAACCCTCAACCACTTAGCAGCTGCATAGCAACACCCGAGCAACCACATAGTAACATAGTAAAAACCTTTCAGAACCTCTTTAGCAGCTGCATAGCAAGGTTCTTTAGAATGCTGGAAACAGCAAAGTAACATTCTAAAAGCCACTCAGAACCTCTTTACCAGGTGCATAGCAACACCCGAGCAACCACACAGTAACATTCTAAAAACCTTTCAGAACCTCTTTAGCAGCTGCATAGCAACACCCTGGAAACAGCATAGTAACATTCTAAAAGCCACTCAGAACCTCTTTAGCAGCTGCATAGCAACACCCGAGCAACCAGATAGTAACATTCTAAAAAAAACACTCAACCACTTAGCAGCTGCATAGCAACACCCGAGCAACCACATAGTAACATAGTAAAAACACTCAACCTCTTTAGCAGCTGCATAGCAACACACGAGCAACCACATAGTAACATTCTAAAAACCATTCAGAACCTTTTTAGCAGCTGCATAGCAAGACCCGAGCAACCACATAGTAACATTCTAAAAAAAAAACATTCAGAACCTCTTTAGCAGCTGCATAGCAACACCCTGGAAACAGCAAAGTAACATTCTAAAAACCACTCAGAACCTCTTTAGCAGTTGCATAGCAACACCTGAGCAACCACATAGTAACATTCTAAAATCCACTCAGAACATCTTAAGCAGCTCCATAGCAACACCCAATCAACCACATAGTAACATTCTAAAAAAAACATTCAGAACCTTTTTCGCAGGTGCATAGCAACACCCGAGCAACCACATAGTAACATTCTAAAAACCATTCAGAACCTTTTTAGCAGCTGTATAGCAACACCCGAGCAACCACATAGTAACATTCTAAAAAAACACTCAGAACCTCTTTAGCAGCTGCATAGCAACACCCTGGAAACAGCAAAGTAACATTCTAAAAGCCACTCAGAACCTCTTTAGCAGCTGCATAGCAACACCCAAAGAATCACATAGTAACATTCTAAAAACCAATCAGAACCTCTTTAGCAGCTGCATAGCAACACCCTGGAAACAGCAAAGTAACATTTTAAAAGCCACTCAGAACCTCTTTAGCAGCTGCATAGCAACACCCAAAGAATCACATAGTAACATTCTAAAAACCAATCAGAACCTCTTCAGCAGCTGCAGAGCAACACCTGAGGAACCACATAGTAATGTTCTAAAATTCTTGACTGTACAAAGGTTGCTAGGGTGTCGCTATGCAGCTGCTAAAGTGTTCTGAGTGGTTCTTAGCATGTTGCTATGTGGTTGTTTTTAGTGGTTCCCTAAGCACCCTAGCAACCACATAGCAACATGCTAAACACCACTCAGCATCAAATAGAATTCCAAAAATAATGAAATATCTCCAATGGTGCAAAAATTACACGCTTCACCTTTCACTAAAAGCAAAACATCATCGTTAAGCCATCAGCTGACTGCACAAATGTTTTTGAACACTTCAGACAGCAGTTTAATGAGGCACAACACCAATGGCGTTAAACATTGACAGCAGTCAAGGCTTGTTGTGTGTTTGCTTGTATCTGGCTGTTCAGTGATCCCTGCGTTTACTCACTTAACAGGATCTTTGCCAGAAAACATAGCCTGCTGAGCAAACATCAACACAGCTATGTGCTCCTCCTCCCCCCCGAGCGGCAGAAAACCAGATAGAAACACTCACAGGGGGATTCGATTTCATAGCAACCACCCTCAGCGTTCCCTCCCTCCCTTGAGCAAAAGGGCGGAGACTGGGAACAGGTGAACACCTATGAGCTCCCAATCCAACAGGATGCAAATCCTCACAGTTGAAACCTGTCCTTGCTGTTCTGTAGCACGCAGGCTTCTGGAGTCATGGCGAACGGCGCCTTGGAGATTGTGGGAATGTGCGTGACCCTGATCGGGCTCATCGGGGTGGCAGCCAGCACCGGGATGCCGATGTGGCGGGTGACGGCGTTCATCGGGGAGAACATAATTGTGATGGAGACCCGCTACGAGGGCTTGTGGATGAACTGCTACCGGCAGGCCAACATTCGGATGCAGTGTAAGGTGTACGACTCCCTGCTGGCACTGTCCCCGGACCTCCAGGCTGCACGGGGGCTCATGTGCTGCTCTGTGGCATTGGCCGGTCTGGGTTTACTAATCGCCATCGTCGGGATGAGGTGTACGGCATGCATTCGAGACAACGACCGTGCCAAGCGCATGATTCTGATCATCTCTGGTTGCATGATCCTAATGGGCTGCTTCTGCTGCCTAGTTCCCGTCTCCTGGACGGGACACGCCATCATCCAGGATTTCTACAGCCCCTTGCTCATCGACGCCCAGCGTAGGGAACTCGGGGAGGCGTTGTACATCGGCTGGGTGTCGTCTGCCTTGCTGTTCGCCGGTGGTTGCATATTCACCTGCTGCAGCGGCGCCCTGGACAAGGGCCCAGACCCAAGGTACATGTACTCCAGGAATGCACCCTATGTGGCCTATCAGCCGCAACCCGTGGCCTTTCACCCACAAGCGCGGTCAGACTACAGCCATCCGTCCGGACCACCGTCATTCATTCAGCCGTCGTACCAACCGTCCAGACAGCAGTCATTCATTCAGCCATCGTACCAACCGTCCAGACAGCAGTCATTCATACAACCGTCCCGACATCCGTCCGCCCGCAGCGCAGTGGCTTATCTCTGAAATCCACAGGCTTGTGTATTTGCGTTTTTGTCTGTTTGTGTGTGTTAGAGAGAGATGGAAAGGGTGGACTTCTAAACAAAGGTGTTTTAAAAAAGAAAAAAGAATAAAATTGAATTGAAATGGGTTTAAATGTAACAAAGTCAAATGTTTTTGATCTAATTTAAATACTGTTTCTACTTTGGCTTAAATATATAAGAGCAGATGAGAAACAGAAAGGACGGACTTCAAACCAAAGTTGTTGTTTTTTTAAGAAAAGGAACATTTGGAAAACAATTTTAGGTAACACTTTATTTTAAGGTGACACTTTATTTGTATGTACTTACTATAATAAATTATGCATAATTACAAGTAACTAAACCAAACCCTAACCGCAACTCTCTATGAGTACATGTAGTTAATTAATATTACTCAGTGCTTAGTAAGTACAATGTACGTCACGTTGAACTAAAGTGTAACCCAATTTGAGCATTTAAATGGTTTTAAATGTGAAAAAGTTGCTTGTACATTTCATTCTTTGCTATGGTTTTGACTATTTGAATGTCATTTGTCATTTGTTTTTAACTATGTAAGTAGGAGCACTTTGAGAACTGTGACTAAGATAAAGATGTTGTTTTTTATATGATTGATCATACCTCAGGACATTGTAAAGTGTGTCACTTGAGGTATTACTTCAAAGCTGTCTAAAACAGAAACTAGGAAAGAAGTGTTTAATATTCAGATATTTTTGTAAATATCAAATGATTTAAATCAATAAACAAGTGAAGTATCTTTTAGGATAAGATATTTGCTTTTCCTCCTCATATCTTTCTGTCATTAGAAACTGTGGTGTTCTGGTTTCTGTTGTGTATTTGCTCAGTAATAATTCTTAGAAGAAATCTGTTCATCTCTATGCTTCAGAGGACGTGTTTTCTCAAAAAGTCACGGGGTCTGAGTAACAGGCAGGTGCTGAATTCGGTGGTTTAGTTCAGCTCAGTGCGTTCAAGATCTTTATGCCCTGCGGCTTCAGATAAACAGAAAGCTGCTGTGAAACGCAAGACGGCTATTGTTTTGAGCGTCTCTGTGTAGAGTAGACACACCCAGAGCGAGTGAATTACACAAGAGCTGTTGGTGTTAGTATAGTAGTGCTACAACAGAACCAGGAAACGGATCAGAACTATCTTGGAGAATGCATTGTGAGGAGCTCATTGAAGAAAGAAAGGGTGGAGAAAAAAAAAACTTCAAAAATCCTCACAATAAAAAATTATTAATGTTGCATTTGATTCAATACCAACATAGTTCAGTCTATTTAACTTTGTTCCCAATTATTTTACTATATTACCAAATATATATGCACACTGTAGTGCTATTTGTGTGAAGACAAAAGTCACTGCCTAGTGCCTAGGTTCAATTTAAGTTAAGATGCTTCCTTAGAAGTTTGCTTACTTAAGTAGGCAGTATATATAGAAAGGCAGCTCACTGGGTTTTAGAACAGAGCCTGTATGTACTGTGGTGGCCTCATAGTTCAGGCCGCTAATGCAAAAGATGTGGGTCTTCACCAGGGAGAAGTGACCTTGACTAGATTATTACAAAAGTCATCGTGCCTGTTTGGCACAATGATGTCCAACTAGTGCTTTGGATGAAATGTACATTTATGCATGATAAATGACAATAATGACAATAAAAATAGACAATGCAATAAGCAGCAACCAAACATATTGTCCAAAACTGTCACTGGCTAGGCTATCCACCTTATGTTTAATGTAAGAGCGGCGCAGGAATTTGTAACTCCGGTGTCACGTGGTTCCAGTTATTTTAGCTGTACAGCCCAGCTGCTTGATATTGCAAACTTGTATTTCTTATCATATTATTTTAATTTATCACTGTAATCATAAACAGACTGGTTTGTAGCACAAATAGTTTTAGCGTTTTCTGCACTTTGTTATACTTCCAGTTCTCTAACTATAGCGGCTAATGAATCAGAAGTCTCACACATTCCCGGGAAATAGCTTACTTCTGCATTAGTGCCAAATAAGGTGGATAAAAGAAACTCCGCTTCCAAAGCACTGCTTAAAAGCAGATTGGCGCAGCTGCTCCCTCTAGTGATGAAGTATGAGGATGCTTTAACTCTTTCTTAGTCAAGGTCATCTGAGATATATGAGAGGGGCCTTGTTGACAGCATTTGGCCACTGGAGAGTAAACACACCATCAGCATCTCTACATACCCTCATCATCCTGAACCAATCAGAAGACACCGCTGCCACTTTCCCATAACAAAGAGAGTTATCATTAAGATGTATAATACCACACTCTGGCTACACTGCCATGTGGATCTATGTGGAAACGGACTGCCTTATTTGATCTAGGAACAACATTTACCTAATACACCTGTGTTTTGTGTTTAACACGCCGAGTCTGAGACCTCTGGATTTGAACACTAAATCACTTGCCCAACAGGATTATCTTTGTTCAGAACAGGGTAAGTGGATTCATTCATTTGTTGAGGATAGTTTCCTGTCATCTGAGGAGACATGTTCTTTTGTTGAAAACAAAAAAAGCTAGACAGAGAACAACAGAAATGAACAGAAGAATTAAACATTTGCTTAGAAACAGAATTGAGCCTTTGTATAATTTTATGAAAATTAAAGTATGCATGGTGCATTCTGTTCAATTTTTTTTTATGTTTTTTTGATAGAAGTCTCTCATGTTCACCAAGGCTGCATTTATTTGATCAAAACTACATTAAAACAGTAATATTAAAATAAACTGCCCGGCCAAAAACAAAAGTCGCTGTTCGGATTTAAATAGACACATTTTTAAGAGTCTATGATTGGATCATTATTGCAGTGATTATTATGTTTCTAGCATGTTATATGTTTGGCAACAGTTCTTCTAATCCTAATTGATGAAGTGTGCCTTCATTTCTTAATAATAACCATGTAGGAAGAGACATCATGGCCATATTCCAGGATGACAATGTCAAGATTCATCAGAATCAAATTGTTCAGGCTACATGGTTGTGCTGGAGGAGACTTTACAGAGTGCTGGACTCTTGCTTTGCAGGGTTGCCAACTCTCAAGCATTTGGCGTGAGACACACGCTTTCAGGCTCTGTCTCACGCTCTCACTCTGCCCGAGTAAATCTCACGCCAAATTGCTAAACCTGCTTTTGATATGAAGTCTAAGCTTTTAATTTTTTTAAAGTTTTAATACGAAATTCAAACAATAAATACTGCACTTAATGTGGCATAACAGTTAAAGCCAGAGCCGTTGAAAAACAGAGTTGCGACATGCTTTCATCTCACGGCGGCGCGCGCGGTCACGTGGTTCATGGAGCTCTCAATAGTGCTAAACAAACCAGCGCTGTCAATACATTTGAATAGACAACAGCTTCACTATACAGGTATTTGCAGCATTTTTTGGTAAACAGTACAGCATAGTGTGCATTGATTATTACGTCAACCACATTTACAGTATCATTTTATTATGGAGAGTGATGGAAATGCAACATTGTTAACATTAATGTTAAAATTTTTCTTGTATTTAGCCCTCAGGTATTCCTCACTAATTGGTCACACACACTCATACTCATTGGTGGTCAAATGTGACCATACACCTTAACTATTTTTTAATTAAATAGCCTAAATGTTCTATATTTTAGTTCAATAATATTTATTGAATATTTTGAGGAGATCTTTTGGTACCAAATACAATTTGTGCAATAATTATGGTCCATTAATGATCACTTAAAATATTTTTCTTCTAATATTTTTATTATTTATATTACAATTAGTGTAGTAATTAAGGTTAAAATAGAGAATGCCAATGCAAAGAGGCAAATTAGAGTCATTTTGTGGCTGGAAAAATAATAATTTTCATTTGTAATGCCATTACCCACTAGGTGCCTGTATGGCTCTTTAATAAATATACATGTAGGCCTATCTAGTCTAGTTGCTCAAAAAAGTATTGCAGATCATAACTGCTTACTTATTTGTAGGTTTTGCATTTGAATAAATATTTAGACATGATCAAACACTAGATTTCTTTAAATGTGAAATTTTAATGTAATATTAATGAATGCGGGCAAATATAATTTAACCCAAGAAAAGTTTAAAATAGTGCTAAAAAGGCAAACTTATTTTTCCTTATATGTACAGTACGCTATATACATATGAATTGATACTGAATCAAGATCGAAATCGATATTTGTGCCAATCCCCCTCTCTCAAAAAAAAAATCTCACTCAAACCTGAACTGTCAATACAAGATCTTGACCAAAAATTTATGCACCTCTATAAATGTTGTTATGTTATTTCCAAGAGGTGCATACATTTTTGGTCAAGATCTTGTACTGACAATGCAAGAGTCCAGCACTCTGTAAAGTCTCCTCCAGCACATCCGAAAGACTTTCAGTGAGTTTAAGGTCTGGACTCAGAGTAGCTGATTCATGTGTGAAAATGATTCTTCATGCTCCCTCCCAAACACTCTTTCACAGTCTGAGCTGATGAATCTTGACATTGTCATGCTGGAATATGGCCATGATGTGTCTTCCTACGTGGTTGTTTAAGAAATAAAAAGCTACACACTCCATCAGTTTGGATTAGAAGAACTGTTGGCAAACATATAACATGCTAGAAACATAATAATCACTGCAATAATGATCCAATCATAGACTCTTAAGCATTTGCCTATTTAAATCCAAACAGCAATTTTTTTTTGTTTTGGTCGGGCAGTGTATTAAAATAACTGTTTTCTATGTGAATATATTGTAAAATGTAATGTGATCAAAGCTGAATTTTCAGCATCATTACTCCAGTCTTCAGTCACATGATCCTTCAGAAATCATTCTAATATGATGATTTGCAAGAATGAAACCAATTATATTTGTTTCTCTACTTTTAGGAAAACTAATGAAATAGACAAAAGCGTGTGAGGCAGAGGTCAATGATGGTTCAGGGCAAGTTTGAACTCATCGCTCTGTGCCTGGGGATCATCGGTCTGATCGGGACAGTGGCCGTCACGGGCCTTCCCATGTGGAAAGTGACGGCGTTCATTGGGGAGAATATCATTGTGATGGAGACCCGCTGGGAGGGTCTGTGGATGACGTGCTTCAGGCAGGCCAACATCCACATGCAGTGCAAAGTCTACGACTCTCTGCTGTTCCTCCCGCCAGACCTGCAGGCGGCCCGAGGCTTGACGTGTAGCGCTCTGGCGCTGTCTGCACTCGGGCTGCTCGTGTCTCTTTTCGGCCTCCGTTGCACATTGTGTCTCAAGGATCAACCGCGTGTCAAAAGCATGTTTGCAATTGCCGCGGGGGCGATGCAAATTTTAGCGTGCGTTTGCGTTATCATCCCGGTCTCTTGGACGGCTCACACTGTTATTAGAGACTTCTACAACCCTCTACTGCTCGACGCGCAGCGCAGGGAACTAGGAGAGGCGCTGTATATCGGTTGGGTAACTAGTGCTTTTCTTTTGGCGTCTGGAGTTATATTTCTCTGTCGTCGTGTTGGTCCAAAATCAGGCTCATCATTTTATGCTCATCGACCAGTTAATAAACCCGCGTTAAACCGCTTCCAGCCCTTTAACTCTATAAGACACCAGCCTTTGCTCCAGAACAACAGCCTCTCCATTCAGCAGCCTTCTGTGTTCAGCTACGCCATTACGTCTTCAAGTGGTCAGCATTCACCTTACAATGTGCAACCGGTGACCACAGGGTCTTTAGTGTACAGTCAAAACATCATGCCAGCTCAGAATCTGAACTATCATGGCCCAAATGTGATGCATAGCCAGTATGTATCCCGAAACACACAGCACCCCCGTCAGCTTTCCACACACTTCAAAGGAAGCAACAGCAACGATCCCTACGCGTCCTTCACCTCCGGATCTGCATTTCATCCTGTGCCACAGAACCCGCTGTTTGTAGGGTACAAGTACTCCAGGGTGCAGTCGTACAGCTCAGACAGTAGCTCTGGACTGCGTATCTAAGGGTTTTTGATGTATTTCAACATTTATTTAGTAAATAATAGCATAATAATTTTAAAAATCAATCAATCCAGTAGAAATGTTCTTCTACTGGAATGACAAAGCTGCTCATTTTCAAACATTTTTATTTCAGGTCAGCATGAAACGGACAACTTTTCTTGCTTGGTGATATTTATCTGCTGTGAAACGGCCTCTCAAACAAGAACAAATGTAGGGCGGGACTTGACTTGACAATTCCGTGGGGAATTGATTGGATGGTTGTAGTTTGCTATTGGTCGATCTCATGTGAGTGACAGGTTGCCCCGCCCTCATGCCAGTAAACATATCATTAGTAAAGAGAAGAGATGTCAATGCAAAAGGAAGGGGAAGTTATTTTCATTAAAGGTTATGAGGCACATGAATGCACAGATAAATCATAAATACTGTAATATTTTATAAAAAACATGAACTGTCAATTTTTATTTCATAGCCTAATTATAATTAGGCTAATTAAAAATTCTAAATTCCATAATTCCAGAAGTTTCAATAACTGCATATTCTTTTGGGTTTACCTTTTTTGAGTTCATGATTAGCCTACGTTTTGTTTTTATTATTTTCACAAATAGCAAATTCTCAGCAGTTCCTACCCAATAAAATATTTTAGAGCTTGTCAGAACTAGCCAAAATTATATCGTTTAAAAAAATTCCATGACTTTTTAAAGATTTTATTAATTTCCATGTCTTTTCCAGGTCTAACAATCACACTTTTAAAATTCCCTCATATCCAGGTTTTCCAAGATCGTGAGAACTCACATTAAACATTACATCAGTTTAATTTTGTAGGCAATATTACAAAAAACGTTTTTCATTTTGAAAGAGAAACTATGAGCAAGAGTGTATATATGTAATGCATGCAACATAAAAATCACAAATATTTATTTTTATTAAAGGGATAGTTCACCCCAAAATGAAAAGTCATCATTTACTCACCCAAGTTGTTCTAAACCTGCATGAGTTTCTTTGTTCTGTTGAACACAAACAATGATAATTTGAAGAATGTTGGTAACCAAACAGTTGCTGAAAACAATGAGTATGAAAAAATACTATGGAAGTCAATGGGGGCCAGAAACTGTTTGGTTACCAACATTCTTCAAAATATCTTCTTCTGTGTTCAACAAAAGAAAGAAACTTATACAGGTTTGGAACAACTTGAAGGTGAGTATTTTCATTTTTGGGTGAACTATCCCTTTAAAGTAAACATTTTGCCAGTGTCATTTTTTTCATAGGGCTTTTTAAAATGTTAAATGGATTTGACTATCACAGCTGAGAATAGAAGAGTTTAAAACTGTCATGGCATCGTTTTCCTGCAGCTCCAGAGTTTCTACTCTTTGTCCCATGAGATAAAATGGCAGAATGCAGGTAGAATACAGAGGGTCCCGCAACCAGATGAGCAACTGCCATTGAATGTGAATGCTAACGGATGGAGAACTCCAGGTAAAACTCTGTCAATGAATGCAAAAACTCAAAGCTGAATCCAGCCCCCATAAACAACCTTTGTTTCACATTGAGGCATGCGGACAGCAAACACTGAATCAGCATACAGCACATCAAACCAGTTTTAGCCCTGTGGGATGATATTTACTGGCAGTTAAGAAGCGGTGTGTTATTCTCTAAATAAACAGCTGAGTTTGTCCTGGAGCTGAGAATATGACAATATTTGAAGAGGTAGTCATGTGAAAATCCCATGGTTCTCTCTTTTCAGCTGACAGGGGACTCATATTATATAGTGTACTGTATTGCCACTTATAAATTTGTAAATTATTGTATGCAAGTATCTGCTGTTTCTATCACTTGTGACTTATAAAGTGTATTAAGTAGAGGAGATTGGCTAGTTGCCACAGAATCTGTCTCAGTTCAGCTATCTTGAGTGTAATGGTTGTTCACTTTTCATTGCAATCCTGTAATAGGTTATTATTGACTTTCAAAGTGTGATAACTTACCCTGACCTTCCATTGTCATTATGACGGTTAACCATGGCCTTACTGAGCATTTACTGTAGTTATCACCCTTACAATTTACAAGTGTAGCTTATTGGGGATTTCATTTTGTAAATTTTAAATTGTAAATTGTATTGCAAACATTCCCTATGTTACACTGTAAAGAAATACACGAACAATTGCAATTTGAAGTCAAGTGAGTTGTCAAAGTAAACACCTCTAGTGTAAAACATTCTGTAGAAATGCATTAACCGGTGTCTGGCTTTGTTTACAGGGGCTGAACTGTTGGCTGTCCTCCCTCTCTAAATGATCTGTGATCCAGATCCTGTCTCTGTAATCCCTCTAATGCCGTATAAACCCACTGTCACAAAGACCTAAAGGATACGGGTAGCAATCACCTCTTAAACCAGATCCAGACTGCTGGAATCAGTTTCAAAACATTTTTTTTTCAGTTGATAAACGTTAAAAAGGCACAATATGTACGTTTTTTGGATTAAAATATCCAAAAACCACTAGAATAATGTTATATATTTAGTTGACTTGTGTACTTACATTATCCCAAATGTTTCCAAGAATGTTCAAATCCAGAGAAATAAGCAATTTTAACCAGGACATGGACCTATCAATGACATCATTCCCGCGTTACCCTCGATTTCCGGTTTTATTTTGTAGAAACCATGGAAACACCAAAGACGCTTTAATATATTATGTGTTTTATTAGACAGATGAGCAACTGTTTGGATGCATTCATCGACAGAAAACTAATGATCGTTATACAGCTCAACACAGTTAGTCTTATTGATTAAATCTGGTTTTCTTGATTTACTGCGAGTACCATGTTTTACCATGCCTAATATCGATCTAGCTCACTGCAGTGTGAACAAGTGTCTCATAGCAGCCGTCGAGTGAACGCACAGAGTAGCATTATAACATAACTTTCAACACACTCAAATGTATCTAATATGATAAAACAGCGCTGCGTTACCTCACATACGCATGAGCAGAAGAAGCGGAAGTGGCGACTGTGGCATAATAAAAGCTCCGCGAAATCAAGGCGTCATCAAGCTACGCCTTTGTTTTGAATAAACGACCTCTAGGCAAAAAATTACATATTGTGGCTTTAAAAAAAATTGACAGCCAATCAGAATCCATTCTGCTTTAAAGAGCTTGAGCATTTAAAGTGGTAGACGACAAAACTGTAGCACTTTTTAAAAAATTTACAAAAAATTACACTTATGTTGTGTAATTTCGAGATGACCACATGACTATTTGGAGCTGTTAACGTCCTCGGACTCGGAATTATGCACTTCTATGGCAACACTATCAATGCCAAATAGAATCTGCAGTGGTCAGATGGCCATCACGTGGGCGCTCTCAGAAAATGCACAGTTGTAATCACGAGTTCTACGAAGATGTGAACTTTTTTACAAGTCGTAATCTCATATTTACGGTAATTACTACATGGCGTGAATGCATTTTTAGATTAAACAGAACAATATTATGTGTTGGTGTATGCTGGGGGGTATTACAGAAAGCAAGGTTAACTTACCGTCACATATACCCTGAACTCCAGGTTGATTAACCCAAACCTTGCTTACTCGAGGTACGCTGGTTCCAAAAACGCATCCGGGAGTAAGTTCAGCCAACCCAGAGTATGTTAACCGTGAACACACAAGACATTCTCAACAGAGCAACGAATCGACGAGTCACCATGGAAAGTGTGCCATACTACTTCCTCTTCTTCTTTTGTTTAATGGCGATTTACATAACCTACTTAGTGCACATCGCCACCTATTTGGTGGTTGTGCAATCATTTTTTCAATCTTTTCGTTTAATAAGTAATCTTTATTCGCTTAGAATAAGGATTATATTGTTTGTTTGATGCTAATTAATTGAATGCAGATCCATGTGTGAGATGACAATAAAATAAATAATAAATATATTTGAATTGAATTAACATTTAAACATTACCTTGTTATAATAGTGCTTTAGAATTAATATATAATATTGTATATTATAACTGTAACTATATAACACATTTAGTTATATTAATATAACTCTATTACATGCATCTGAATACCTCTTAAGCAAACTAACCCTGGAACATAACCTGGTCCGGAGCAGTTTATGTTCAGAGAGTGAGTTGCTATGGTTACTTACACACCCTGAAAGTTACCTCCGTTTTTGGAACTGAAAGTTGAGGTTATCCACTTACTTACTCTTAAACATACCCAGGTATGTCACATAAACTGCTTTCTGGAATACCCCCCTGATGTTCTTGATAGGACCTTTAGGCCTATTGGTGTCCAAAACACCGAAATGGATTATTCGCGGGGTTTTCTATTGCTTAAGAAAGACAAAATCTAGACAAAATGATGAATCTTATTTGTTGACATTTGTGGGAAATTTTTTTATGATCGCCTACTTAAACACTCATTCTGATGGCACGTAGACTGCATTTTAATTAAGAATAATGTTGCTTAATTTGGAATTGCATTTGCTACTAAAAGACTAAACTGTTCACGGACCTAAGGGTATGTTTACACGACAACGATGTAGGCTAAAAAAAGTTTTTCGCAAACAGACAACAACTGTCAAAATGATCCCCATACTCACATGGATCCCCAAAAACAACTAAAAACGCTGTATTCTGTGTGCCAGGCCAGTAGTTGGCAATGGACTGCTTTTGAAGTTTACACGGAGACAATCATTTTCAAAAACTTACACTTTGAATCCTTTTTTCAAAAATGTGTGTTTTCAGGCCCCCAAAACTGTTGTGTAAACGGCCCCTAAGAGTAGTTTGCTAGTTTTCGGTTCCGAATTCAGGGTTTGTTTACACGACAACGATGTCAAAACGATCCCTGTTCACATGGATCTGCGAAAATGCCAGGCCAGTAGTTGGAGATGTCACTTTGTCAAGAAACACCTCATAATATGCATGCGTGAACATGTAATATGTATGCGCATGACGTCACCGTTTTCACAAATTCGCGGTTTTGTTGTATGGAGACGGAAACCCGTTTTCAAAGGCTTGCATTTTCAGGCCCCCAAAACGCCGTTGTCGTGTGAATGAACGGCCAAGACGCATAAAAAGTTTTCCGTTTTCAGTTGAAAACGATGTCGTGTAAACATACCCTCGTACTTGTTTCTGTCGCGAGCAACTAGTTAAAAAAATCGCGGTTGAGTAAAGATTCAATGACGCTGAATTCGGAATAGCGCACTACCGTAATTGCACTGCCATATTTTTATTTAGCAGAAATAGTAAGAGTATGCTATTCCGAAATCAACCACTGACAAATCTGATCGAATCTTTTTTTAACTGAACTTGTTTAAGATTTGAATCATTGTAGTGAATCAAATCTCTACTACTTCACACACAAACAAACTTCTCACAGCTGCATCCGCGCACTTCTCTTCTCACCTGGTCGTTTTAGTTGAATTTTTATATAATGCGAGTAATGTTTTATTAAAATTGGGTTAACTGCTGTTGAATAAGGTGTCTTCCCGTTTGGCGAAATCACAGACAGCGAGTGACACATAAACGGGTATTTAATCTGCTGGCAGATGTGCGTTTCCATCAGAGCTCCGGCACAAGATTTAATTATTTCCTCGGTGTACCAAAGAGCAAAGACGTTGTCGAGGTCGACTGCTGCCAGATTTGAAGTTAATCTTCACAACGGATCCATGTTTGCGGATCAGAGAGTCGACAGTGCCCTCAATTGAGCCCGCGCGCACGGACTGGGAGTCGTTCTCCGCGCGCTCGGTCCCTGTCAGCAGCACCACTACTATGTCCTGAAAGCCCCGCGGGAGGGATGCTCATTCACGGTGACTTATTCTGGAAAGTGATGCCCAGTTAGCACCCATGGATGTGAGGATGGGTTATTCCCACCAGTACGAGTGAGTGGAAATATGCTGCTCGGATGGAAATTATTCCTGTATGGATACAAAAAGAAGAAGGATATGGATGTTGAATGTTCCTCCTGCAGGTGCACCATGCTGAAGGGGACAGGTGTGAGCTTCATCCTGCTGTGTCTGATGGCAGAGGTCAGTCTCAGCGCGCAGCAGGTCTTGAGAATCGGTGAGTAAGAAAGCCCTTTATTAATAACAGCTATGTGCTTTAATATATGTGAAATTAACATTTCTGGATTATTATTATTTTTTATTTTATTTTTTTGTTCTGCCAATTTCAGTATCTGGACACTTGAAGTGACTTAAAATTCTGAATGTTATTGCATTAGATAGCAAAATAAATTCTTTAGGTTTTAATTGGTGTGCCTCATGCTTCTATGCGATAAAAGTGGTCGATTTATCCCTATATGAAAGTTTGAATGCCATGTCTGTTAGATTAAAATATTAAACAAAGTGGCTTTTATTTTTTAAGAAACAGCACAAGCACACAGAATATTTTCTCAAAAAGCAGTAAAATGCTTTTTCAAAGTTGTGAACAAAGATTATTGGGGTATGTTTTACAAGAAAATACTATTTCATGCCATTTTATTTGTGAAATTTACTTGCAATTTCTGAGTGAAAATTGATACAAAGTAAATCCAACACCAGATTTTTTTTTTTTTTTTTTTTTTTTTTTTTTCAGTGTCTAGTTTTGATAAAACAGTGGATATAGTGACACGTATGCATTTGTGGAGAACTGACATCATACATCTACTGATGATGATGATCTATCCATTCAGTTGTATCTGACTCTTGGTGACCTTATGGACAAGCATTTTCCATGCTGTCCTGTCGAGCACTGCTTCTTTCAATGTTCGTTTTAGATGGTGTTGAGCCAGCGAGTTCTTTGCTCTCCCCTTCTTCTGACCATTCCCAACATTACTGACTTCTCCAGCCAGTTTGCTTGCATAACATGGCCAAAATAAGTCTAGTGATTTCAGCTTCTATAGTGACGTCCCTGGTTTTAATGTGATTCAGTACTTCTCTGTTTGTTTTCCTGGCTATCCATGTTATTTGTAACAGTTTCCACCAGCTTTTCCAATGCAATGATTTTCTTTCAATCTGCCAATGTCCAACTCCATACAATGTTGTGGGAAAAATGATGGTTCTGACTAATCTGCTTTTGGTATGGTTTGAGTAATATCTGTGCTCTTCCAGATCTTATACATCCACTAAAAATCATCAAAACACCAGCTGTTTGAAAGTCATTGAGCAACAATGATGTAGATGCAATTTGATTTGATATTTTGTTATCAAATGCAATGACATTCAGACATTTTTCTTGATGAAAACTTCAAAGCCTGAAGTAATTTGGTTAGCTTTTGGTCATCACATATGATTGCATATGATTTTTCTTATTAGAACATTATTTTTTAACAATCTTGAAGTTATAAATGTCAATCATGGAAAAAGAGGTAGAATGTCGTTGACAGTGACACTCTTTTTGGATGGTAAAACTAAATCTGTCTATTTGGAATCTAATGCAGCAGAATTAGAATATGTTAAGTCTTATGATCGCACTTTTAGAATGTTCTAGAAGCACAATTTGAACTTATCCTATCTAGATAACAGAATATCATTCATAAGTTCTGGGTCATTAGTTTGTGGTCCTCTTTAAATTGTGCATGTATGAGATGATGCTTCCAGCTGCAGTATTTTCATTGAACTTTCCAGTTCATTCCATCTAATCCTGATTTGTCAATCCTGATGTTTTATGAGAGAGAGAGAGAGAGAGAGAGAGGGCAGGGGTCTGGACAAATATGCTGAAATGCAGGTTAATCTACTATCAAACAGCTTCTTATGATGATATGTTGTTGTGTTCATTGACCGGTAACCCTGAGGTTTCTGATTTAACGCAGTCCAGTGTATGAATTTCCCAAGTTTGGTAATGTATAATTAATGTAAAGCTCAACTCTGGCCCTCGAGGTCTGCTTTCCTGAGTTTAGCTCCAATCCTAATCAAACACACCTGAACAAGCTAACCAAGGGCTGTGTTTGAAATCGCCCCCTATACCCTCATTCACTATTCCCTTCATTAGTCCACTATGAAGGAGTGAATGAAAACGAGTGAGTGAATTCAGACACTGAATGCGCCGGAAGGGCTGTCGCTTTTGCATAGTTTGTGCTGTTTAATAATCATTTGAATCTTAGCAAACTGGCAGCTCCAGTCGTAATGAAATATTTATCTTGAAGTCTGTCATGGAAACTAGCATGTATAAACCATAATTAAACAAGGAATTAAAAAGGAATTTATATCTGTATGATATTACGCTGTACCCTCATTGGACCAGCGGTTTGGAAAATGAATGGATGGACGATTCGCATGCGGGCGCCATCTTCTGGTCAGACGCGGGAATTCATTCGGCACGACCCTCAAAGTGCATCGTGGGTATTCTCTAGCCGTTGAGTGTACATCGGTTGTACACTCATTATCGCGGTGCATTGTGGGATTGAATGAGTGCACTCGATAATGTCCACTGTGGTTTCGGACGCCACTACAAATGGCTGTCCCCCCAATTAGTGCCTTATTTAAGGATATAGGGGCGATTTCGGACACAGCCAGGGTCAAGTTACTATAAAGCTACAGCGAGAAAGCTACAAACTCTGCAGGGCTGCGTTTCCCAAAAGCATCATAAGCCTAAATTAATCGTAGAGCAATTGCCACCAATGGTTCATCAATTGTTATTTGAGAACCCCTGCTGTAAAGATTGTGTGATGTTTTTCACAATAGTGTGGTCGTTAACTAGTTAAAGAACAATTGAGATTTATGGATTGGTTAGTACCAGAGGTGGCCGATAATGTTTCTTTGGAGCCTTTAATAATGTTCTTTGTGCGTTTAATCCTCCGCTATAATTTCTCCTGGTCTGAGGTCGAATCTAATCTTTTTTTCTCTGCAAACATTTAATCTGCTCCATATGGTTGCTGTTTCAATTAGTCCTCTCAGCTTTTGCTGTGTTAGAAACCCAGTCACTGGGTAATACTGGAAAATCATCCCTGTTAAGCATGTTAAACAAGCCGGGCTAATCTGCTTTCTGATCAGAGACCCTCAGAGTGGGCAGTGACGTCCGGACAAACCCTGCCAAAGCACTGCCAGGATGCCCTGAGCAAATACATGTTTCATTGAGTAATATTTGATTATGCTGTCTACATTTATATACATTCATATTTACATGTATGCATTTAGCAAATGTTTTTACAAAAGAGGGTGCGAAAAGTTGGATTTTATTACTTAGAATGTTTAACATTTTATTTAAACAGACTAAAAGCAGTTTTAGAAACTAGAAAAGTATAACGGTGAATCTCATTAAATATGTCCAGGTCACATTTCACACCAAAAGCTAAACATTTATTTCTCCCTATGAATAATTCTCATTACTTTCAGTAATGATTCTTATTATTGTAATACAGTAGGATAATTGCTGTAATTAATTGTAATTAAAAACAGCAGTTAATTGTAAATTTATTTTTCAATTATTATATATTATATATTTTAATCATTATTTATATATATTAGTCATGAAAA
Organism: Coreius guichenoti; assembly: GCA_039654105.1. Classification (NCBI taxonomy): domain Eukaryota; kingdom Metazoa; phylum Chordata; class Actinopteri; order Cypriniformes; family Gobionidae; genus Coreius; species Coreius guichenoti. Next base: position 36,518,831 of record CM077174.1, read on the forward strand.
AAATGTCATTTTGTGGTCCTAAAATACACTCTAATTCATTTCTGTGAAATAAAATACTCATTTATTTCTTTTATTTTTAGGTGAAATATGACCTTGATATGTTTTTGTCAGAGCATTTTGTGATCTTCAGTATGTTTTGGAAAGCATCACTGTGATGTTTATGATCAGATGAATTAGATGCTGTTATTCAAAACAATAGCTTAAGTGCATTGTTGTTGTACACTGTTAATGTCTCTGTCTACGGTGTATTTTTAATCAGAACAAGAGTATCAACTTAAAGCATCTTATTGGCCAGTTCTAGAGGTCAGGTACCCAGAACAGAGACATCTCAGTCTCACACACATCAAACACACACACTCACAACCACCCATGGCTGTGATCCAGTGATGTGGGATAGTGGGATGTTAAATGAATGGAGGAAACAACTGCATCTTTGTCCTTCGATCCTTTAGCTGTTGGCTCACATCGCAGTGAGCTCCGTCTCTGAGACTCAACACTCACGTCCACAACTCTCACAGCAACAGACTGGCACAGTCTCAGGATTATATTTGAGGATGATCAAGACGGCTTTCACCAAAATCCAGAATTTTGCTTCTAGGCTATTTGATTCAGAAGTTAAAACCTACACTGGTCAAACGTTTGGAATAATTAAGATGTGTTTTTTAATGTTTGAAAAGAAGTCTCTTCTGCTCACCAAGGCTGCATTTATTTGATCAAAAATACAGTAAAAACTGTAATATTGTGAAATATTATTCCAATTTTAAAAGAACTGTTTTCTATTGTAATGTATTTTAAAATGTAATTTATTTCTGTGATCAAAGCTGAATTTTCAGCATCATTACTCCAGTCTTCAGTGTCACATGATTCTTCAGAAATCATTCTAATATGATGATTTATAATAGGAATAAATTGCATTTTAAAATGTTAAAACAGTTATTTTAAATCGTAATAATATTTCACAACATTGCTGTTTATATAAAAGCAGCATTGGTGAGTGGGTTTGAAGGACTGATATTGCCATCAGGAATATTCAGACCTTGGGCCCTATTTTAGCGATCTGAGCACATGGTCTAAAGTGCACGGCCTAACCCTAACTTACGGCGTCTCCGAATCCACTTTTGCTAGTTTAACGACGGAAAAAATGGTCAGCGAACCAGGCGCATGGTCCAGAAGGGTTGTACCTATTCTCTTAATGAGTCAGGGGTGTGTTTGGGGCGTAACGTGCAATAAACCAATCAGAGTCTCATCTCCCATTCCCTTTAAAAGCCAGTTGCACTTGCGCCATGGCGGATTCACTATTTACATGCGGGATTTGCGAGCGGAAAGACTGAACACTTCTCCAGAGAGAAATCCTTTTATTTTTAATATTTAAAAATGTTTGTGTGTTGTTGCTCGTCCCTGTGTGTGTAATAAGCAGAGTGTACGTGCGTTGTGCACCCGCCTATAGGCGCATATTACTAACGCACCCTCTAAATAACACAAAAAATACTGCGCTATTGACTTTAGACCAGGTTTTTGTTAGTCAATGGCGCAGTCGTTTTCAGACCAGCACGCCCATGGGCGAACAGATGGGCGCGAGTGCATTTGCTATTTAAACAACGTGGCGCTGGACGTGAAAATGAGAACTGCGTTGGGCTGAAACTAGTTGCGTTGCGGCTGGCGTCGCATTGCACCGGGTGTATAATAGGACCCATTGAATCATTCAGTCAAATGATTCCTTCAAAACGGCTGGTTCATTCAGGCACAAAGCAGAAGTGACTGAGTCGTTCATTATAGAACGATTCGTTCAAAACATGGATTCATTCAGTAATAAAACTCTGTTGCCCAGAGATGCGCAATGGCTCTACTGTTTGGAACTATTTTCATTGGCAAAATAGAGGAAAAACAGACAATATAGTGTCTAAAATGTAAGTCACCTAATAGCCTATTAACTTATTGTTTATTGAGTTGTTGTATAAAATCAATATCACATTTGCAAACGTGCTGATATTCGGAAAAACAGCACTTTTGCTCGTGTGATATTGCTTAGAAATATTAAAAACAAGAACTTATACAGAGACCATATCTTGGTTTTTGGCAGCATTTTTAATATCGGTGGCATTTTTTTCCCCATGCCCCCGTTAATTTATTTGAAGATGCATTTGCATTGTTTGATTTAAACAAGATTTATGATTTGTAAAATGCAGCTTTAAAGGGATTGTTCACCCAAAAATGAAAATTACCCAATTTACTCACCCTCAAGCCATCCTATGTGTATATGACTTTCTTCTTTTTAGACGAACACAATCAGAGTTGTATTAAAAAGTGTCCTGACTCTTCCAAGCTTTATAATGGCAGTGAACGGCAGCCCAAAATTTGAAGACCAAAAAAGTGCATCCATCCATTATAAAAGTAATCCACACGACTCTGGGGGGGGTTAACACTAGAACTACCAAGGCGGTCATTTTGACCGTTTTTAAATTTTGCAATGTAATAACTGAATGTTGAATAACAATGTAATGTTGAAATTAAGCCCATATAGCTATAGTACCTTGACTTTTCCTAAATGTGTGTATATTTTGTTCTAATATTGTTATTTTATTAAAATTACAAATGACAAAAGAGTTCTGAGTATTTCTGCCTAGAATGGCCATAATGGTCAAATTGACCGTACGCATTACAGGCGGCCTATACCACGTATTATTTGAGCGTTTGCTAGTTTTCCCGCCAGTGAAGATGCGCGTCACTGATGCCTAGCAACTTTCTAGTTGTTTTTATATGCTATTGCTAAGCTAAAACATAGCTTTACCTTTGAAATTGTCAGCAAGAAAGAGATTGTCTGGCACAGAGGTTTTAAGCCTTGCTTCAAAGCGTTGATGATGCTGGTGGCTGCATAGGATTGTTTCCGATTCGTGTGATCCAAATATTTCCAATAACTCCAGAGCATTGTAAAGTCCAAAAGTCAAAATGTATTAGAAAAAGATAGATCTAATAATTTTCATAATTCACAACATGTTTTTATCTAACAAAATATTCTTCTTCAATCCATATTTGTTGGCATTTAGACTTTCAAAAACAACATTTCCACTGCGGTGAAAAACTTTGCTCTCCCGCTTGCCACACACAAAGCGAGGCACGCACCTTTGGGCGCGATCTAGTAGCTCTTCGACAATTATATATTATAAAAAAAATCGTAATGTGTAGACCAATCTGTGTCCGTTTGGCACTCGGTGCGCCATTTAATACGTTGTTCGATTTTTATTTAAATCGAGGATTTTGTTTGAGGATTTTGACACTTTTTACGGTGATGCCGTCATAAAATATGATGATAGACAAACAAAGCTTAATTCTAAAACGTCAATAGAAGCTTCGAATGTAAATATGACATGACAAAAATGACATTCGGTGCAGTCTAGTACGAACGGTCAGAATGACCGCTATGGCCATTCCAGTAGTTATAGAATTCCGGTAGTTCTAGTGTTAATAAAGGCCTTCTGAAGCGAATCGATGGGTTTATGTAAGAAAAATATCCATATTTAACACGTTATAAAGTAAAATATCTAGCTTCCGCCAGCCCGTCAACTTCAACTTACGAAAAAAGTGTAACGCCTCTCGCAATTCAAAATGCTTACGCTACGTCCGACGTCATCGTCGTGCCAGTTAAGTTTTTTTCGTAAGTTGTATACGGAAGGCGGTCCGCCAGAAGGTAATTATTTTACTTTATAACATGTTAAATATGGATATTTTTCTTACAAAAACCCATCGATTCACTTCAGAAGGCCTTTATTAACCCCCCGGAGCCGTGTGGATTACTTTTATAATGGATGGATACACTTTTTTGGGCTGCCATTCACTGCCATTATAAAGCTTGGAAGAGTCAGGACATTTTTTAATATAACTCTGATTGTGTTCGTCTGAAAGAAGAATGTCATATACACCTAGGATGGCTTGAAGGTGAGTAAATCATGGGGTAATTTTCATTTTTGGGTGAACTATCCCTTTAAGTAGAATTTGTGAGTTTTTTTTTTATTTTATTTTTTTATATTTGAATGGAGTTTCAGTCCAGCAGTGAAATACATCTTTGTTTCGAGTCAACAGTCTCAAAGACAAACCAAGGTTGTCCGTGTGACACGCAAACATTACGAACCCCGAGCCTGAAATCAATTAATTCCGATTTATTCCACTTCAGGGCAATTGTGCAATTTGTCAAAGTCACACTTTTGATTGATGCCTTCATTTGATTAGCATCTCATTACCCAAAAGCCCCTGCGATGATGTCAGAGCTGAAGACATGTCTGCCAATGAGGTGTAGGTGAAGCCAGTTGAAATCTGAATGAACTTCATGCATGATGATGATGATGATGATGATGATGATGATGATGATGTGTTTAAGGTTCATCAAGTGTTTCTGAAACTGTGCCAAGTTTGTTCCCAGATTCTAAGAGGCATGTTTGTTTAATTGGTCTGTGATTGGATGATTATATAACAGGTCAGCCAATCATATCATTTCTCTCTGCTTGAAGGTCCAACCCATTGTGTATTATTTCTGAAGGTTAGAAATGCTAGCTCTGTGTTTTGAATTCTATTCAGGTTCAGATGCATCTGCTCTCTGAATCTGAGAACAGCAAAATTCAATAGAAACCACCGTAATCCGAACATCATTCCTACCAAAGCAGGTCAGAGTAGTGGAACGCTTCTCTAATGAAAAGCAATCCTCATTTGTGCTGCTACATCTCCACTGGAAGTCACATGAAGGTGAGGATGTTAGAGGATTCTGGCATGTTCAGTGTTTCTTGCTTGACTGCTCAGCCTTACATTTTCATCACTGCTGTAATTCGCTTCCATAATTATCTGCTGCTTTTGAGTTGATATTTGTCCTATATGCAAATGTCAGAATAGGGTTTTGAATAAGATTCTTGAGGTGACCTCCATCTTGTATTTGTAAATAAGGAAGAGCTGCACATGAACAGGAGAGTTTGAGAATGGAAAGACTTGTTTTATTGGAAAAAAAATTATAAAAACATGAATTAAATGCAAAAATAAATGTAATTAAATAGATTGAATTAATTTAATTTAAATGTACATATAGCTTTACATATAAGAAGTGTTAGGGGTAACGCATTACAAGTAACTTGAGGTACGTAATCAGATTACTTTTCTCAAGTAACTAGTAAAGTAGCAAATTACTTTTACATTTACAACAAAATATGAGTTTTTTTTTTTTAAACAAGTAATGCAAGTTACTTTGTTTTACCATGTATTGACTGATACCTCTGTCCCCATGTTGAGAGAAATCATGAGAAAGTGCAGAGGTGTTGTGTGTGAACATGATGTTATTGTAATGCTGGACTAAATGTGAGCATTCATTTACTCATCACTTACACAAAAACAAATTCAGCATTCCTCAAAATAAAATAAAAAAAACTGTGGAATGCAAACCTACAATAATTAAATATGTTAAATTACACAAATATACTTTATGTATTTAATCTCACTTTATTAATCAATATCTTTACTGCTGACCTTTAATGATCCAATTCAATCATACCAATAAGCAAAAATGACTAAACATCACATTTGTCAAAAACAAACAAACAAGCAAGCCCAGCCCAGGTGAGGAAAAAGTGACACTAAGTGATGCAATTATTTACTTTTTTAGGGATTAACACAATATTGTAATGCATAACTTTTAAAAGTAACTTTCCCCAACACCGCATAAGATTGTAGTGGGAACTTGGAAGCATGCAATTCACAAAGTTATGTGCAGTGGTTAAAGTATTTAAGTAAATGTAATTAGTTACTGTACTTTACCGAGTCTCAAAGATATTAGCAACATTTACTCTCTATTTGTTTACATTTTTGCGTAAGTAGGCTATGTACTTTTTACTCCAATACATTTGTGATGAGTACTGCAGTTACTCGTTACATTTTGCATGGCACCTAACTTTTTCTGCGGCAGTTTATTTCTGCTACAAAAGAAGCAATATTGCCATCTACAGGGCATTGAAAGTGCTATATCTCGTGCGTTTTGCCCTTACTCACCCAAACCCCTCAACAAGGCTACTATGGAATTCCAAAGCTGCCAAAATTAAAAATAAATAAATACATAAATAAACATACAAAGAAATGTAAAAAAGCAAAAATAAATAAATAAATAAATATACATAGAAAAGCAAAAAAACAAAATCATTTCTATTTTTATTCATTTCCACATTTATTTATTTATTTCTACATTTATTTATTTTTACATTTATGTATTTTTACATTTCTTTGTCGGTAGGGTAATGAGGAGGGCGTGGTTTACCTCAGACATAGCAATCGAGCTCAGAGTAGGCGAGGGCGAAGCATTGAGGCCACAGTGACACCTTGTGGTGTGGCCGAAATACAATAAGTTATAGCCTACTGACGTTGATACTGTCTGTGATGAATGACTTGGATAGGTATATGGCCAAAATCTTATATCACGGGTTAAGTCGTATCACCCTAACTGTACTGTGTGACATGGATAGACTACTCTTTATTCCGGACATGGCCATAGAACATCGTCTGGTTTGGATTTGTAAAATGTCCTGGGCTAACAAACATGAACAGCAACATCTTCAACAGATCTGATAACAGGGACTCTGAAATGGAAGCGCTTGATATTTTCCATTACCGGTCAGAACACACGGAAAGGAAGCAGCGCACATATAGGCTACAGTGAAGTCGACGCAAGCATATTGATCAATGCATTTGAAACGAGACCACAAATTCACTTCACATTCATATTTCCTATTTGTACATGCACAACATGTGACAAACGCTTAAAATACAGCGCATATTTCAAAGATCCAAAATAGAACGAGGCGTCGGTTACAGTAGAACATTTTGTCGCGTCGCGTCACTTCACGTGTGGACCGTCACAGCATCACTGAGTATGGGTTTTTCTTGGTGTGGTCTTATTATTAATCACACGTCTTAGGCTAAGTTAGCAACTGGAAATATCCAGAATCAGATAAATCAAATGTGCCCATGGAAATGGAGCTGGTGAAACACACACGCCATGCATTAAAAAATACACAGATACATCATACTCTTTCAAACAGCACCTGTCGTGTGCCCTCATATTTTTAAGGAGACATAACTTTTATTTTCGGGACTGTCAGTTTACAGTTAGCCCGTTAGGCTAATTTATGTGTATCTTTATGCCTACCATGCATATTAGACCAACGCAAACGAAAAAAATAATATTATACTCAGTAGCCGTGTTTCCATTACAGATTTGCGCAAAACCTTTGTGATATTTACTAAATGTCGATAAAAAACTATTGCGAAATGACGGCGTTTCCATTAACCGATGTTATGCGAAAAAGTATGCCAAGTATGTTGGTAGGTTTATGTATCCCATCCACCGCACTAGCCATTATTTTTAATGGAAGGAGACATAGGCGTGTTATTCAAGCATTAATTAAAATTAAAAGAGCGAAATGTTTGAATTTGCATGGTGGTAACTCAAAAGTTTTTTTTTTTTTTTACCATTTCGTTATTTTGGCTTGGAATTTCGTTTGTTAGAAATATGAACTGAATTTAGAAATGCTTTTGAAATTAAAAACTTTGCGTTTAATAAACAAAATACATTTTTGAAATGAAGACAGCATTTGGAGTGGAGTGCATGCAAAATAATCCGTTCCCTGAATCAGCGGCCTTTGTTGTTATTGTGAGTGTACACAAATAAAAGTAGACAGTTTATAGTTTATAATTATGTCTTGCCCTTATCTGTATGGCTAAAAATGACAATGAGTATTGTGAGTTGTTTCCGCTGTCATAAAGGACAATATATATCAGAATGCGCCGGCGCCTTCGTCGGCCATGGGTTAAAGAAAACGTAGCCTATTTAGTTTCATAGTTAGGCTATGTTTAAATATTAGCCTATAATATTATTTTTTTAATTTCATATGTTGATTATGAAAAGTGAGCAGCATGAGTAAGATAAGCTATACATCATAAGATGACTATGTCTGGAGACATGGAGTGGGGTCAGACATGATTTTGACCACTTCATTGAGTATTGTTTTGTAGAAAGTCTTTCTTTAAAGCGAATTTCGTTTTGTAATTTAATTGTAATTTTGATCAATGTTTCATCAACTAATTGCCTGTATATTTAATAAATACGAAGCAAACCAAGAACGTCAGGAATGGATTGACGTGCGTAACGAAACCACTTGCCTGTTTCTGCGGCCTTTGATTAAGGCTGAAACTATTGCGTCTTTCTGTTTTTAATACATTTCTTGAATATATGTCTTAATTACAGTAGGCCTATAGATAGTTATGATATTTGTGGCTGCACCGGGGTCCGTCATTACTAGGTTAAAGTTACGCCACTGAGGCTAATATTGTCCATGGCATTCTCCTAATAAGGACATATGTTGTATAAAAAATAATATGTAGGCCTTATGTGGCAGCAATGCGTCACCGTACCAGGTGACCTGTAAATGTGAAAAAACTGTTTCCATTGCAGTTTTGCGAAAATTTCCTTTTTCGAATTGCCTGAAAAACCACCTCATGCGAGCGTAAAAACTTTTTTGCGATATATGGACGTTTTTGTTGTATTTTAAGCGTTTGTCACATGTTGTGCATGTACAAATAGGAAATATGAATGTGAAGTGAATTTGTGGTCTCGTTTCAAATGCATTGATCAATATGCTTGCTTCGACTTCACTGTAGCCTATATGTGCGCTGCTTCCTTTCCGTGTGTTCTGACCGGTAATGGAAAATATCAAGCGCTTCCATTTCAGAGTCCCTGTTATCAGATCTGTTGAAGATGTTGCTGTTCATGTTTGTTAGCCCAGGACATTTTACAAATCCAAACCAGACGATGTTCTATGGCCATGTCCGGAATAAAGAGTAGTCTATCCATGTCACACAGTACAGTTAGGGTGATATGACTTAACCCGTGATATAAGATTTTGGCCATATACCTATCCAAGTCATTTATCACAGACAGTATCAACGTCAGTAGGCTATAACTTATTGTATTTCGGCCACACCACAAGGTGTCACTGTGGCCTCAACGCTTCGCCCTCGCCTACTCTGAGCTCGATTGCTATGTCTGAGGTAAACCACGCCCTCCTCATTACCCTACCGACAAAGAAATGTAAAAATACATAAATGTAAAAATAAATAAATGTAGAAATGAAATGTGGAAATGAATAAAAATAGAAATGAATAAATGTAGAAATAAATAAAAGAATGAATAAATAAATAAATGTGGAAAATAAATATATACATAAATAAGAAAATAAATGTATAAATAATTATTTTTGTTTTTTTGCTTTTCTATGTATATTTATTTATTTATTTATTTTTGCTTTTTTACATTTCTTTGTATATTTATTTATTTATTTATTTTTTAATTTTGGCAGCTTTGGAATTCCATAGGCTACTTTACGTGAATGCAAGTGCATCAGCAGGTAATGTAATAAATGAGATGAGGACATGACTGCAGCCGGTGATGAGGCCGAAACCAGCACATCCAGTGCATATAGGCTTTGACTATTTAATTTTACTTAACATTATTTTATGTATCTGTCATATTGAAGAGACCTTTTCGAAGGATATTGTTTTTTTATGCCTTTTTTAGAGCTTTACTGAGACTTGAGTGCTTGTAGACGTTTGTAGACTCTAAGACTTTTACTCAAATCGCATTGGAATTGGTGACTTGTAATGGTGTCATTTTCACTATATGGTATCTGTGCTGAACAAACAATTCCGATCCATGGAGGCCCCACCTCGCAACTTACAGGACTTAAAGGATCTGCTGCTAACATCTTGGTGCCAGATACCACAGCACACCTTCAGGGGTCTAGTGGAGTCCATGCCTCGACGGGTCAGGGCTGTTTTGGCAGCAAAAGCGGGACCAACACAATATTAGGTCATAATGTTATGCCTGATCGGTGTATATATATTATAAAAAATAATAAACCATTAAAAATAAATGTAATTAAAATAAACGATAATTTAATTTAAAACATTTAGCAGATCCTGAGTGATTTCAAAAGTGTTTGAGCTCGAATGATGACTCTGGGTTGATCGTCAGGTGTTCGGTGGGGTTTCCCTGATTATTCCGAGCATCAGCAGGAAGCTCGTGTCAGCAGCGGCTTCACGCTGGTATACCAAGTCAGAGAGGTTTACATGCAGTGGCTTGTGGAAACTGGTCACTTTGAGGTACTTTACCTGCGGATTTGGTGTTCATGAGGTAGTTAATCTTAAAATGGTGCATCCAGTGTGTTTACAGACATGGATTATCATGTGCACAAGGTGACTTTGAATTTGTAGAGCTTCCACAGAGTAAACAAGCCTGTAATGGTTTGATTTCTTTCTTAACTCCTGATGCAAGAGCTGTTTTGATAGTAAATGTGCATTGAGTTGGATTTTGCCTTTTTTATTTGAAAGATAAAAGAGCATCAACTTTAGGCTCAGGCTGTCCTCATGGTTACAGAATGGGACTTTACACACAGCTCTGTGAAAACCAGCTGCCTTAACCAGTAACCCGGCAACAAGCAGATCAGGACCCTGTCATGGTTTACTTCCTCGCTGCCGGAGAGAGAAACAACACTTATTTAAGTCTGAAATAGAAATAGCATCTAATGAAATAAATAACGAATGTTGTAGTTGCAGAGCTGCTCTGCATTAATATTCCAACATAATCTGGTTGGTGAAGAAAGAATAAGACGGTGTATGATTGCTGTCATGTATTTTCCTTCTATTAAAGGAATAGTTCACCCCAAAATGAAAATTCTTTCATTAATTGCTCACCCTCATGTTGTTCCAAACCCGTAAGACTTTAGTTCATCTGAAAGCTTTCTGTCCCTCCTTTGACCGCTACACAACTACCACTTTGATGCTTCAAAAACTTCATAAAGTGATCGTAAAACTGATCCAGATGAATTGAGCAGTTTAGTCCAAAATTTTCTGAAGAGACGCAATCGCTTTATATGATGAGCAGATTGAATTCAGGCTTTTATTCACATTTAAACATTGATCAGCGAACATAAACATAACCTGCTTAATGTGCGAGAATAAACTTCATTGGTTCTTGCGGAAGCTCAAACGTGCTGCGTAACACAAGAATGAACCTCATTGGTTCTTGCAGAAGCTTAAACGTGCTGCGTAACATGAGAATGAACCTCATTGGTTCTTGAGGGAGCTCAAACGTGCTGCGTAACACAAGAATGAACCTCATTGGTTCTTGAGGGAGCTCAAACGTGCTGCGTAACACGAGAATGAACCTCATTGGTTCTTGAGGAAGCTCAAACGTGATGCGTAACACGAGAATGAACCTCATTGGTTCTTGAGGGAGCTCAAACGTGCTGCGTAACACAAGAATGAACCTCATTGGTTCTTGAGGGAGCTCAAACGTGCTGCGTAACACGAGAATGAACCTCATTGGTTCTTGAGGAAGCTCAAACGTGATGCGTAACACGAGAATGAACCTCATTGGTTCTTGAGGAAGCTCAAACGTGATGCGTAACACGAGAATGAACCTCATTGGTTCTTGAGGAAGCTCAAACGTGATGCGTAACACGAGAATGAACCTCATTGGTTCTTGAGGAAGCTCAAACGTGATGCGTAACACGAGAATGAACCTCATTGGCTCTTGAGGGAGCTCAAACGTGATGCGTAACACGAGAATGAACCTCATTGGTTCTTGAGGAAGCTCAAACGTGATGCATAACACGAGAACGAACCTCATTGGTTCTTGAGGGAGCTCAAACGTGATGCGTAACACGAGAATGAACCTCATTGGTTCTTGAGGAAGCTCAAACGTGATGCATAACACGAGAATGAACCTCATTGGTTCTTGAGGGAGCTCAAACATGCTGCGTAACACGAGAATGAACCCTTGCGGGAGCTTAAATGTGCTGCATAATACGAGAATGAACCTCATTGGTTCTTGAGGGAGCTCAAACGTGATGCGTAACATGAAAATGAACCTCACTGGTTCTTGAGGAAGCTCAAACGTGATGCGTAACACGAGAATGAACCTCACTGGTTCTTGAGGAAGCTCAAACGTGATGCGTAACACGAGAATGAACCTCACTGGTTCTTGAGAAAGCTCAAACGTGATGCGTAACACAAGAATGAACCTCACTGGTTCTTGAGGGAGCGTAAACATGCTGCGTACCACGAAAATGAACCTCATTGGTTATCACACGTCAAATGAACATGCTTGAGCTTTCTTTTACCACAGCTGATGTGTGAGTTGATGAATGTTTATATGTGAATGCATTCAATCTGTTCATCATATAAAGTGATTGAGTCTCTTCAGAAAATTTGGACTAAACCTCTCAATTCTTATGGATTAGTTTTACCATCTCTTCATGAACTTTTTGAAAGTCATATTTAATGAAAAAGCTCTTCATTTGTGTTCTGAAGATGAACAAAAGTCTTACAGGTTTGGAACGACATGAGGATGAGTAATTAATGAAAGAATTTTCATATCTGGGTGAACTAATGCATTTTTTTAATGCATTTCTAACCCTATTCTTTAATGTTTGTATTCAACGTGAGCTAAATATCTGTGATGCACTCTATGGCTCTGTTCTAAAACCTATAGTGATCTGCTTTGCTGTATACTGTACATAGGCAACTGACTTCTAAGATAGTATCTTAAATGAAATAAAACATCATAAGTAACTTATTTGGAACACCCTAAATAGGGGGAAACTCTATATGTCATACAAACAGCACTTGCTAATGATGCATTCCTCTAACAGAGAGAGAGAGAGAGCAAGACATAGATAGATAAATAAGACATAGCCAAAATAGGGCAGTGTAATGCTGCTGCCTACCTTACTGAACAAACTATGATACCTTAAAATGTTGGAAGCTTACAAGATTTTGGAACAGAAGCACAGTAAAAATGTTATAAGTATGTTTGATATACAAAGATGTTCAGCTGTTATTTATTTTATTTTTTTTACACAATGCATGCTTTACAAAATAAGTAATGCAATTAGTTTATGCAGCATAACATAAGATAGAAAGCATCATTAAAGCAAACATGGCAGCCGAACAGCGGAACGATGAAGCTGCCAAGACCATTGAAATAAATTTGAGCGGTTCCACGGGAATGATTTGAACATCTGAAGCTTTAGTACATATTTGATTTTCATGCCCTTTTCACATAAGCCTGTAAGTGGTTCTGCTCGAACAGCCACAGTGAAATGTCATTACCTTGAGCTTACCGATGAGAAAGTCTGTGTTTTTATCCCTCCTGTGAGAATGAAATATTCCCACGGAAGAGAGCAGCTCCTGCGTGGTGTGGTTTGCTAACCGTAATTAACCCTGGTGTTTATCGGGCTGGATTTGAGCGTGTTTCACCCACACAAGGGTCTCTCAGTGTGAAAGGTGCCACAGCACTGGTGGAAGAAAAAGGTCATTCACAATCAGAGCCCAGAGGGGAGGCCTTGTCCTCTCGTTCTTTACCTCTCTTCTCTTACAACATCAATCACAATCTCTCCAAAAAAATCCTGTTGAAGTTGTTTTTCGAGGTGCTCGCAGTCAGTCGCTGGCATCTGAAGGCTGATTGTTCTTGAGTTGTCATTTTTCAAACAGGCGACTGAAAAAAACGGCGTGTTGATTTGATGTGATTCGTGGGAAACAACAAAGGTTAACAAAACAAGAACAATTTTGATTAAATATCATAAATATTAATCAATAGATTTTTTCTCATCTTATCCCATAGTTAACTGATGTTTTCTCCCTTTGGTCATGTTTTGTGTCACTAAGGGCACCAAATGTGCCATAATTATATACTGTGTGTATATATATTATATTTTATATATATATATATATATATATATATATATATATATATATATATATATATATATATATATATACACTCACCTAAAGGATTATTAGGAACACCTGTTCAATTTCTCATTAATGCAATTATCTAATCAACCAATCACATGGCAGTTGCTTCAATGCATTTAGGGGTGTGGTCCTGGTCAAGACAATCTCCTGAACTCCAAACTGAATGTCAGAATGGGAAAGAAAGGTGATTTAAGCAATTTTGAGCGTGGCATGGTTGTTGGTGCCAGACGGGCCGGTCTGAGTATTTCACAATCTGCTCAGTTACTGGGATTTTCACGCACAACCATTTCTAGAGTTTACAAAGAATGGTGTGAAAAGGGAAAAACATCCAGTATGCGGCAGTCCTGTGGGCGAAAATGCCTTGTTGATGCTAGAGGTCAGAGGAGAATGGGCCGACTGATTCAAGCTGATAGAAGAGCAACTTTGACTGAAATAACCACTCGTTACAACCGAGGTATGCAGCAAAGCATTTGTGAAGCCACAACACGCACAACCTTGAGGCGGATGGGCTACAACAGCAGAAGACCCCACCGGGTACCACTCATCTCCACTACAAATAGGAAAAAGAGGCTACAATTTGCACAAGCTCACCAAAATTGGACAGTTGAAGACTGGAAAAATGTTGCCTGGTCTGATGAGTCTCGATTTTCTGTTGAGACATTCAGATGGTAGAGTCAGAATTTGGCGTAAACAGAATGAGAACATGGATCCATCATGCCTTGTTACCACTGTGCAGGCTGGTGGTGGTGGTGTAATGGTGTGGGGGATGTTTTCTTGGCACACTTTAGGCCCCTTAGTGCCAATTGGGCATCGTTTAAATGCCTCGGCCTACCTGAGCATTGTTTCTGACCATGTCCATCCCTTTATGACCACCATGTACCCATCCTCTGATGGCTACTTCCAGCAGGATAATGCACCATGTCACAAAGCTCGAATCATTTCAAATTGGTTTCTTGAACATGACAATGAGTTCACTGTACTAAAATGGCCCCCACAGTCACCAGATCTCAACCCAATAGAGCATCTTTGGGATGTGGTGGAACGGGAGCTTCGTGCCCTGGATGTGCATCCCACAAATCTCCATCAACTGCAAGATGCTATCCTATCAATATGGGCCAACATTTCTAAAGAATGCTTTCAGCACCTTGTTGAATCAATGCCACGTAGAATTAAGGCAGTTCTGAAGGCGAAAGGGGGTCAAACACAGTATTAGTATGGTGTTCCTAATAATCCTTTAGGTGAGTGTATATACATAAAAGTCATGAACTTTACTGAAGGTTTGTCTTTTAGTCTGTTTTTAGCAGCTGGTTATTTCAGATGTACATCATTAACAGGATGTTTTTTAGTCCGTAAGATTAAGGACTGTAATTGTTTGGCCTTTAATGTGTTTGAAGAATGCTGGTCATTTTGCTTTCTTGGTGTTACATTCTTAAAATAAAGGTTCCAGAAGGGGTATTTTCCCACAGTGATGCCATGAAAAAAACATTTTTGATTCCCCAAAGAACCTTTCAGTGAAAAGTTCTTAAAAGATCATTTTAATAATCTAAAGAACCTTTTGTCCAGTGGAAATGTTCCATGAGTGTTAAAGTTTCTTCAGAGAACCATAGATGCCAAAAAAGAACCTTTATTTTTAATAGTGTATGAAATGTCTCTAAATGCATGTAGTCAACAATGCTTGTGTGTTGTGCATTCATCATCACACTATGTGCCACATTTACTAAACGGCAAATTGGCGTGAGAGCACAATTCCAAAAAAAGCGCCAATGGGAGTGGAAAGTTCTGTGCGTCATCTACTGACGACATGCAAATTAATGAACACCGACGCAGACGGATCATTTCCATAATGACCAACACAATCTACCAGTTAGCGTCTGGTTTAAGACATGCTTTTTGGGGGGCGTCAAACACCAGTAAATTGACGAGCGCAAACTTTAGTAAATCACCTCGCATGATTCATTTCAATACTCTCCTCCCATAAATTTTGCTTCTGAAAGGGAAACTCCAACAAATGCATATGCAATAAGGTCAGCCTCAAAAATAATCCTGTCCACGCCTTTTCAGCGCTAATTCTTCACTGCGTGTCTTTAGTAAATCCTGACAGTAGTTTTTAACGCCAAAAGAGGGTTTGTGCAGGCGCAAGCTGTTAGTAAATCTGGCCCTTGATGTGTTTTCTCAGAGGTTTGACTAACAATAATTTGAACTTGTGCTCCAGATATGCGTGTATGCTGTGCACTAAAGCAGATTTTGTATTATTTATTTGTTTTGTCATATTCTGTCTGTAGTTGTCATGTAGATTAGAGGTAATTTAAGGATCAGAGATGTCATGACCG
The DNA here is from genome assembly GCA_039654105.1 of Coreius guichenoti. Classification (NCBI taxonomy): domain Eukaryota; kingdom Metazoa; phylum Chordata; class Actinopteri; order Cypriniformes; family Gobionidae; genus Coreius; species Coreius guichenoti. The sequence goes on from CM077174.1 coordinate 36,535,000, forward strand.
AAAAATAAAAAATAAACTGTTTTGTGCTGCCGCAGCTTGAGCTAACAACAGAGATTATGAGACAATCAGGATGGCTTGTATTTTAGGGTAATAATTGTTTCAATTGCAGAATTTTAACCTTCACCGAAAACATATGTTCTTCTTCATAGATGAACATTTTATTGCATTAGGAGAAACATCTTTTTTTAAAGAAGCATGACTGAAAACTCAAAGAAAATTGAGTTGAGATTTGAGATTACTAAAGTCTATTTTTCCTTTTTCTGTCTATGCAGGTGGGATTTTCGAGACACTTGAGAATGAACCGATTAGCGTGGAGGAACTTGCCTTCAAATTCGCTGTAACCAACATTAACAGAAACAGGACTTTAATGCCCAACACCACCCTCACCTACGACATCCAGAGAATCAACCTGTTCGACAGCTTCGAGGCCTCTAGACGAGGTGTGATACTTACATTTACACATTTGACAGACACTTTTATCTAAAACAACATACATTACATGCACAGATCAGGTCATGCATTCCCTGGGAATTGAACCCATGACTTTGCAGTTGCAAGCACCATGATTTGCCATTTAAGCTACAGGAATGGTGGCAAAAAGAGCTCAAAACAAATCCTTACATGACTATATACACTATAAAAAAGTATTTTTTCGTAATTGTAAATAAAACAGTTATTGAAATATGTTTGAAAAGAAAACACTACAGTTCCCTTTCAAGGCAACTCGCGCTTCGTCGAACTGACGCTATGGGAACGCTCTGCGTGATGCGCCGTGAAGCACGTGTGAAATCAGTCCAATGGCATAGGTGGGTGACGTCATGACCAGGAAGCTATAAAGCGCACCCAGACCAAACAATGTCAGCTTCTGTGCCTTCAGCAAGCGCTCTGTGTGAAATTGTCTCTGTCTACAGTGGGGAGAACAAGTATTTGATACGCTGACGATTTTGCAGGTTTGCCCACTTACAAAGCATGTAGAAGTCTGTAATTTTTATCATAGGTACTCTTCAACTGTGAGTGACGGAATCTAAAACAAAAATCCAGAAAATCACATTGTATGATTTTTAAGTAATTCATTTGCATTTTATTGCATGACATAAGTATTTGATACATCAGAAAAGCAGAACTTAATATTTGGTACAGAAACCTTTGTTTGCAATTACAGAGATCATACGTTTCCTGTAGTTCTTGACCAGGTTTGCACACACTGCAGCAGGGATTTTGGCCCACTCCTCCATACAGACCTTCTCCAGATCCTTCAGGTTTCGGGGCTGTCGCTGGGCAATATGGACTTTCAGCTCCCTCCAAAGATTTTCTATTGGGTTCAGGTCTGGAGACTGGCTAGGCCACTCCAAGACCTTGAGATGCTTCTTACAGAGCCACTCCTTAGTTGCTCTGGCTGTGTGTTTCAGGTCGTTGTCATGCTGGAAGACCCAGACACGACCCATCTTCAATGCTCTTACTGAGGGAAGGAGGTTGTTGGCCAAGATCTCACGATACATGGCCCCATCCATCCTCCCCTCAATACGGTGCAGTCGTCCTGTCCCCTTTGCAGAAAAGCATCCCCAAAGAATGATGTTTCCACCTCCATGCTTCACGGTTGGGATGGTGTTCTTGGGGTTGTACTCATCCTTCTTCTTCCTCCAAACACGGCGAGTGGAGTTTAGACCAAAAAGCTCTATTTTTGTCTCATCAGACCACATGACCTTCTCCCATTCCTCCTCTGGATCATCCAGATGGTCATTGGCAAACTTCAGACGGGCCTGGACATGCGCTGGCTACTCGTGTTATGCCAGAGACCAGTCTCGAGGGGCTGGTTCTCTTGGTATGAAGTCTTCTGGTGGTAAGATGGATCTGAGGACCGTCATTATCTCCAAGAAGGCTTCATGAGGGCAGTCCCCCCAGGGGGAAGTGGTCAACACCTCCAGCGGGTTCTAGTTCGGTTGTTCCCTGCCAGTCATCCGCTTCAGGGCACCAAACTGGCTACTCGTGTTATGCCAGAGACCAGTCTTGAGGGGCTGGTTCTCTTGGTATGAAGTCTTCTGGTGGTAAGATGGATCTGAGGACTGTCATTATCTCCAAGAAGGCTGCACGAGGGCAGTTCCCCCGCGGGGAAGTGGTCAACACCTCATTATGCGGTGCCCATCTCCCTTCGGTTGCCCTCAGGGGACCGTTCTGCCAATCCCACCACCTCGTGCGTCGGGCACAGCGGTCTCCAATGAGCACATATCAAATCAAATCAAATCAAATCACCTTTATTTATATAGCGCTTTTTACAATGCCAATTGTTTCAAAGCAGCTTCACAGTGGTAACAGGAAAATAATGCAACAGAATTTTATTCAGCTATACAGCCGCTCTGGTGAAAACAGTGATGTCATCCAGCTCATTTCAATTATCATATAGTGTCAATGCGGGCAGATCAGTAATATAGTTGAAATTTAGGTGTCCCCAACTGAGCAAGCCAAAAGCCAAAGGCGACGGTGGCAAGGAACCAAAACTCCTTCAGGGCTAGAATGGAAAAAAAAAACCTTGGGAGAAACCAGGCTCAGTCGGGGTGCCAGTTCTCGTCTGGCCGACGAACAAATAGTGTATGATTATGATTCTGGCAACATTACAGGTCAGAAGTCATATTAGATCAATAGATATTCGTAGGATTATTCGAAAGATTGGAGTCGTCACACCAGGGACGGGTTTAATGAGGATGTCGTGTCGATGCGGCATTTACAGGGGGGAGTTTAATTGACACGGTCTCTACAGACACTTCAGGGATGCTTTCATCATGTCCAGGCTAAGGTCCACCATCTGGTCCGGATACGGCCCAGATCCGACCGACTGCAGTAAACCTCGGGATAAACAGAGAGACTAACATTAGCGTAGATGCCATTCTTCTTATGATGTAACGAGTACATCAGGTGTTATGGGAAGTGTTCCCAGTTCCGGCTGACCTAGTTAATGCAGCCTAAAACAATCATTTAACTGATTTGAATAATAGAAATTAAAAATGTTTTATGTGTATGCCATAGTAAAGAGATGTGTTTTTAGTCTAGATTTAAACTGACAGAGTGTGTCTGCTTCCCGAACAATGCTAGGAAGACTGTTCCAGAGTTTAGGTGCTAAATAGGAAAAGGATCGACCGCCTGCAGTTGATTTTGATATTCTAGGTATTATCAACTGGCCAGAATTTTGAGACCGCAATAGACGTGATGGAGTATAATGCGTTAAGAGCTCGCTCAAGTACTGGGGAGCTAAACCATTTAGTGCTTTGTAAGTAATCAGCAAGATTTTAAAATGTATACAATGTTTAATAGGGAGCCAATGCAGTGTTGCCAGAACCGGGCTAATATGGTCATACTTCCTGGTTCTAGTAAGAACTCTAGCTGCTGCGTTTTGGACAAGCTGCAGTTTATTTATTAAGCGGGCAGGGCAACCACCCAGTAGAGCATTACAATAATCTAGCCTTGAGGTCATGAACGCATGAACTAACTGTTCAGCATTTTGCATTGAAAGCATGTGCCGTAATTTAGATATATTTTTAAGATGGTAGAATGCAGTTTTACAGATGCTAGAAACGTGGCTTTCAAATGAGAGATTGGTATCAAAGAGCACACCCAGGTTCCTAACTGACGACGAGGACTTGACAGAGCAGCCATCGAGTGTTAGACAGTATTCTAGGTTACTACTTGTGGAGTTTTTTTTTGTCCAATGATTAAAAATTCAATTTTTTATATCAGCTATGCATTCCGTTAATCTTGTGAATTGGTAAGTTTCGTCAGGGCGTGAAGAAATATAGAGCTGAGTATCGTCAGCATAACAATGAAAACTAACGCCATGCTTCCTAATAATATCTCCCAGTGGTAGCATGTACAGGGTGAAAAGCAACGGTCCTAGCACTGAGCCCTGCGGTACTCCATACTGAACTTGTGATCGGTGTGACATCTCTTCATTTACTGCTACAAACTGATAACGGTCAGATAGGTATGATTTAAACCATGCCAATGAAATTCCACTAATGCCAACATAATTTTCGAGTCTATTCAAAAGAATGTTGTGGTCGATTAGTATCGAATGCAGCGCTAAGATCGAGTAACACTAACAGAGAGATACAACCACGATCAGATGATAAGAGTAAATCATTTGTAACTCTAATGAGAGCAGTCTCAGTACTATGATACGGTCTAAATCCTGACTGGAAATCCTCACAGATACCATTTCTTTCTAAAAAGGAGCATAATTGTGAGGACACTGCCTTTTCTAGTATTTTTGACAGAAAGGTTAGATTTGAGATTGGCCTGTAATTGACTAATTCTGTAGGATCAAGTTGCGTTTTTCAAGTGGTTTAATAATAGCCAACTTAAAAGTTTTCTGTACATATCCTAATGTCAAGGATGAATTAATGATATTAAGAAGAGGATCTATGACCTCTGGAAGCGCCTCTTTTAGTAGTTTAGTCGGTATAGGGTCGAGCATACATGTTGATTTTGATGATTTAACGAGTTTAGCCAATTCTTCTTCTCCTATAGCAGTAAATGAATGTAATTTTTCCTCAGTGACACTACAATGCACTGTCTGATGTGATACTGTAGTAGACGGCTGCATGGTTATAATTTTTTTCCTAATATTATCAATCTTACAAGTAAAGAAGTTCATAAAGTCATTACTGCTGTGCTGTTTACAAACATCAGAAGTTGAAGCTTTATCTTTGGTTAATTTAGCCACTGTATCAAATAAATACCTAGGGTTGTGTTTGTTTTCCTCTAAGAGAGTCGAGAAATAAGCATATCTAGCAGTTTTTAGGGCCTTTCTGTATGCAATCATGCTCTCTTTCCACGAAATGCGAAAAACTTCCAGTTTTGTTTTCTTCCAGCTGCGCTCCATTTTTCTGGCTGCTGCTTTAAGGGCCCGGGTGTGCTCGTTGTACCACGGCGTTGGACTATTTTCTTTAATCTTCTTTAAGCGCCGGGGAGCAACTGTGTCTAAAGTGCTGGAAAAGAGAGAGTCAATAGTTTCTGTCGCAACATCGAGTTCCTCTAGGCTATCTGGGATGCTGAGGAGATGAAACTGATGAGGAAGATTATTTACAAAGCAATCTTTAGTCGCAGCAGTGATAGTCCTGCCATATTTGAAGCGAGGGGACGGCTTTGCAGCCTTTGCTAAATTAAGTGTACATGATACTAGGTAATGATCTGAGATGTCATCGCTCTGCTGCAGAATTTCAACGGTATCAACATTTATTCCATGTGACAGTATTAGGTCTAAAGTATGATTACGGCGATGAGTGGGTCCTGACACGTGTTGCCTTACTCCAATAGAGTTTAGAATGTCTCTAAATGCCAATCCCAATGCGTCTTTTTCATTGTCTACATGGATATTAAAATCACCAACAATTAGGACTTTATCTGCAGTCAGTACTAACTCTGATAGAAAATCAGCAAATTCTCTGGTAAAGTCTGTATGGTGCCCTGGTGGCCTGTATACAGTAGCCAGCACAAATGTCAACGGGATTTATCAATTTCACTACATAACGTTACATAAAGCACCAAAACTTCAAAGGAATTATATTTGAAAATAGACTTCTGAGTAATACCGAAGATATTATTATAAATTACAGCAACACCTCCCCCTTTACCTTTCAGACGCGGCTCGTGTTTATAACAATAATCTTGGAGTGTGGACTCATTTAAAGTAATGTAGTCGTCAGGTTTTAGCCAGGTTTCTGTCAAACACAGCACATCTAGGTTATGATCTGTAATCATATCATTAACAATAAGCGCTTTTGAGGAAAGGGATCGAATATTCAGCAGCCCGAGCTTTATCATTTGATCATCTGTATTATATCTGTTGTTTATTTGTTGGACATCAATTAAATTTTTACCGTTGAATGGTTTTGATGGTTTTTTGTATTTACTAATTCGTGGAACAGACACAGTCTCTATGTGATAATATCTAGGTGAAAGAGTCTCTATGTGCTGGGATTTATCTGACTTCTGTGACGTGAGACAGCTAGCAGGCGGTCGGGTAAGCCAGTCCGTCTGCTTCCTGACCTGGGCCCCAGTTAGTCAAGGTTTAGCTCTAAGACTATGTGCCAAATTACTAGAGAGAAGAGCGGCACCATCCCAGGAAGGATGGATGCCATCTTTTTTCAACAGGTCAGGTCTGCCCCAAAAGCTTTTCCAATTGTCTATGAACCCTATGTTATTTTGCGGACACCACTTAGACAACCAGCCATTGAGTGATGATAGTCTGTTAAGTATCTCATCACTCCTTTTAACGGGGAGGGGACCAGAGCAAAAAACGTCATCTGCCATCGTACTTGCGAGTTTACACACCTCTTTAATGTTCATTTTGGTGATCTCCGACTGGCGAAGTCGAACATCATTTGTGCCGACGTGAATAATAATCTTAGAGAATTTGTGATTAGCATTAGCCAGCACTTTTAAATTTGCTTTGATGTCAGGTGCTCTGGCTCCCGGTAAACATGTGACTATGGTGGCTGGTGTCTCTATTTTCATGTTCCGTGTAATAGAATCGCCAATAACTAGGGCACTTTCAACAGGATTCTCAGTGGGTGCATCACTGAGTGGGGAGAACCTGTCTGATGTTCTAATCGGAACGGAAGAGTGGTTTTTTGATCCGCGACTATGCTGTCTCACCGTCACCCAGTTGCCCTGCTGCACGGGCTCTACAGCCGGAACCGAACAATGTACAGAGTTCACTAAGCTATTCGCATCCAAAGCAGTGTCCAAAGCTGTTACATTCTCACTACTCTCAAATAAAGTCTGGATACGTGTCTCTAATTCTGAAATCTTCTCCGTCAGCCTGACTATCTCCTTACATTTATCACATGTGAAGCCCTGTTCACCAACGGAGAAAGATATACTAAACATGAAACATGCAGTGCAAGTGACAATGACAGGAGAAGACATGGCTTACCACAGTTGTTTGATGGAGTCTATTTACTAATCCAACTCACCACAGTTGTTTAATGAACTCAGAAAACAAGAGACCCGAGTGCAGAGATGGCAAGCTAACAGGCTAGCAAAATGCTAACGTGATAGTGATTTAGATTAAAAGCTAGCGATGTCAGATTTAATGTGGTAGGCAATATTAGACAATATATGGTGATGGGTAAGTTATATTTAGCAGTTTAAACAGCAGGGAATGATATCAAATAAAGATTCAAAAGCAAGCAAAGCACACGCGAGCACAGCAGGCAGCAGGACAGTGTCCGCCCTGAGACAGATCTCAGTGTCCGCCCGGAAACGTAGCGGCGCTGGGATGCTCGCTACCTCCGTGGAGGGTCCCAGATCTACCAGTTCGGTTGTTCCCTGCTGGACAGGGCACCGAACTGGTTCCTCGGAAAATACCAGAGGCCAGTCTCAAGAGACTGGTTCCCTTAGTAGATTTTCAGGCAGCGTGGAAGCTACTGCCAAATATATCTCGCTGGGTCCTGCGCACAGTTGAAAAGGGGTACACTATTCAGTTCGGGTCTCACCCACCCAGATTTGTGGGGTCCTGCCCACAGTGGTGGGCCCCGAGGAGGCTCTGATCATGGAACAGGATCATTCCAACGGAGGATGGGGGGTTGCGTCCCATTTTGGATCTGTGTCTTCTGAACCTTTCAGTTGTGCAGCTCAAGTTCAAAATGCTAACGTTGAGACAAATCGTGTTACAGATCAGGTCCGAGGACTGGTTTGTCACGATAGATCTCAATGACACATACTGCCATGTATCCATCCTTTCTAAACACAGGAAGTTCCTGAGGTTCGCTCTCGGGGGCGAAGCGTACCAATACCGGGTTTCTTCCATTCGGCAGCCTTGAGCAAGATAGCTAGGCCAGTCACTCACTGTCTAACAGTTTTTGAGTTAGGTCTGATGGCAGCTGCGTCCACGGGACACCTTTTGGCCTGCTGTACATGAGAGCTTTGCAGTGGTGGCTCAAGACCACTCAAGACCTGAGACCTTTTTTTCCCTGAGGGTCAACCCATTCCGCATGATCATGGTTACGTGCAGGTGCTTTGTACTTTGGTTATGTGGAAGGAGCCTTGGTTGTTTTCCCAGGTTCCTGTGTTGGGAGCTTCTCGTCATCGCGTAATGCTTATGACGGATGCTTCCCTCATGGGCTGGCGAGCGATCATGCATGGTCGCTCAGCTCAGGGTCTGTGGAGGGGTCATCATCTCTCTTGGCACTTACTGCCTGGTGATGGCACAGGCTCTACATCCCTGGGCACCAAATTCAGGGAGCAGGACATCCTGTCGAGACAGGGGCTGAGGCCTGGGGTATGGAGACTTATGGAGGTACAGACGTGTCTGTGTCTGTACACTGTTTCCCCGATCGTTCTACTCCCGAGTTCGGGAGAGCAGAGTATGTGGGTCTGGCCTCTGGGGGGGGGGCCCAGCTCATAGACTCAGGTCTCTCAACTGAGGTTGTTAAGACCATACTTCACTCCAGAGCTCTCTGCATGAGGAAACCGGCGGAAATCATCAGCTGAATCCAGTTAACTGCCCGTTTGGTGTAGTGCTGGAAGTTCTGCAGGATCGATTCTCCGCAGGCTTATTCCCATCCACTCTAAGGGTTTACGTGGCGGCCTTACCGGTTTCCTCCGTGGTGTGTCAGATCAGGAGTGATGGAGGCTTCGGACTCTTAATAGGGGTACACCCACAAGAAGGTGATGCGGCAGGCTGGTCCTTTCCGCTCACATTCGGCAGGTTTACAACCTAGTTTTTGGGCTTCACCCCTGGGTGACACCTGGGAGGTGCTGCTGTCCTAGTTGTGCTCGCCTGATTTCACACTAGACAGGCACTGGTCATTATGGCGGCGTGGGTATAGACGTTCACCCAGCGTCAATTCGACGCAGCGTGAGTTCCCTTGAAAGGGAACGCCTCAGTTATGACTGTAACCTTGGTTCCCTGAAGAGGGAACAAGACGCTGCGTCGCCCTGCCATACTTCCTGCGTGCCTATGATCGACTTGCTTCGGCCTATCAGAAGCTGACAATGTTTGGTCTGGGTGCACTTTATAGCTTCCTGGTCATGACGTCACCCGCCTATGCCATTGGACTGATTTCACACGTGCTTCACGACGCAATCACGCAGAGCGTTCCCACAGCGTCAATTCGACGCAACGTCTTGTTCTCTCTTCAGGGAACCACGGTTACAGTCGTAACCAAGGTGTTTTTCTACTTCCAAATTTAAAAACTAAATTTAAATTAGAATTAGAAATGTTGCTTTGGCAAGTTGAAGCACTAATAATATTTATTGGAAATAATTAAATACTAAAACTAACTAAAACTGAAATAAAAGTAATTTAACCTAAATAGCAATATTTAAATTAATAAATATTTGAAGTACAAACCCGATTCCAAAAAAGTTGGGACACGGTACAAATTGTGAATAAAAACAGAATGCAATGATGTGGAAGTTTCAAATTTCAATATTTTATTCAGAATACAACATAGATGACATATCAAATGTTTAAACTGAGAAAATGTATCATTTTAAGGGAAAAATAAGTTGATTTTAAATTTCATGGCATCAACACATCTCAAAAAAGTTGGGACAAGGCCATGTTTACCACTGTGTGGCATCCCCTCTTCTTTTTATAACAGTCTGCAAACGTCTGGGGACTGAGGAGACAAGTTGCTCAAGTTTAGGAATAGCAATGTTGTCCCATTCTTGTCTAATACAGGCTTCTAGTTGCTCAACTGTCTTAGGTCTTCTTTGTCGCATCTTCCTCTTTATGATGCGCCAAATGTTTTCTATGGGTGAAAGATCTGGACTGCAGGCTGGCCATTTCAGTACCCGGATCCTTCTTCTACGCAGCCATGATGTTGTAATTGATGCAGTATGTGGTCTGGCATTGTCATGTTGGAAAATGCAAGGTCTTCCCTGAAAGAGACGACGTCTGGATGGGAGCATATGTTGTTCTAGAACTTGGATATACCTTTCAGCATTGATGGTGCCTTTCCAGATGTGTAAGCTGCCCATGCCACACGCACTCATGCAACCCCATACCATCAGAGATGCAGGCTTCTGAACTGAGCGCTGATGACAACTTGGGTTGTCCTTGTCCTCTTTAGTCCGGATGACATGGCGTCCCAGTTTTCCAAAAAGAACTTCAAATTTTGATTCGTCTGACCACAGAACAGTTTTCCACTTTGCCACAGTCCATTTTAAATGAGCCTTGGCCCAGAGAAAACGCCTGCGCTTCTGGATCATGTTTAGATATGGCTTCTTTTTTGACCTATAGAGTTTTAGCCGGCAACGGCGAATGGCACGGTGGATTGTGTTCACCGACAATGTTTTCTGGAAGTATTCCTGAGCCCATGTTGTGATTTCCATTACAGTAGCATTCCTGTATGTGATGCAGTGCCGTCTAAGGGCCCGAAGATCACGGGCATCCAGTATGGTTTTCCGGCCTTGACCCTTACGCACAGAGATTGTTCTAGATTCTCTGAATCTTTGGATGATATTATGCACTGTAGATGATGATAACTTCAAACTCTTTGCAATTTTTCTCTGAGAAACTCCTTTCTGATATTGCTCCACTATTTTTCGCCGCAGCATTGGGGGAATTGGTGATCCTCTGCCCATCTTGACTTCTGAGAGACTCTGCCACTCTGAGAGGCTCTTTTTATACCCAATCATGTTGCCACTTGACCTAATAAGTTGCAAATTGGTCCTCCAGCTGTTCCTTATATGTACATTTAACTTTTCCGGCCTCTTATTGCTACCTGTCCCAACTTTTTTGGAATGTGTAGCTCTCATGAAATCCAAAATGAGCCAATATTTGGCATGACATTTCAAAATGTCTCACTTTCAACATTTGATATGTTATCTATATTCTATTGTGAGTAAAATATAAGTTTATGAGATTTGTAAATTATTGCATTCCTTTTTTATTCACAATTTGTACAGTGTCCCAACTTTTTTGGAATCGGGTTTGTAATACAACTCTAATAAAACTTAAATAACACTGGTGTTACTTGCCATGTGAAAATTTTCTACACCAATTTTTTTCGGTGTACCTATTAGCATTTTATTTTATATTATTGCATTTTATAAAAATGATATGATCGATAAGTTATGGCAACACGTTTTTCTGTTACTTTAAAAATAGTTTTAAAAAAAACTAATTTAATTTTTAAGTTGTACAAAATTCAACTACACTCTTAAAAGTGAAGTTTCTTTATTGTTTCTTTATTTCTTTATTATTATTCTTTATTCTTTAACAATGATTCCATGAAGAACCTTTAAAATCCATGGAATCTTTTCAAAGCATAAAAGGCTCTTTATAGTGGAAAAAGATTCTTTAGGTTATAAAATGTTCTTCACACTAACAATAAAATGTTTGGGGAACCCTTTTGGAACCTTTATTTTCAAGAGTGTAGAGATTTTAAAAAATGACTTGTATGGCCAGTTTGATTATACTTAAACATTTAAGGCAGCTGAACTTAAGATTTAAGTTGAATTAGGGGTGAACATTTTAACAGTGTGTTAATAAAGTCACTGATGTTCTCTTGGTCTTGATGTCAGCCTGTGATCAGCTGGCTCTCGGTGTGGCCGCTGTGTTCGGCCCGTCCCACAGTTCTTCAGTGAGTGCGGTTCAGTCCATCTGTAACGCGCTGGAGGTTCCTCACATCCAGACCCGCTGGAAACACCCGTCTGTGGACAACAAAGACAGTTTCTACATCAACCTGTACCCAGACTACGCCTCCATCAGCCGCTCTGTGCTGGACATCGTGCAGTTCTACAAGTGGAAAGCTGTGACGGTGGTGTACGAGGATGCAACAGGTGGGCCGACTCGTCAGAAACGCCATTTTTATTGCTCAGATGTTTCTCTTTCATTTCTCAGGAGTTCTTAGATATAATTCAAGTATCAACTTATATGTATCTCCTAAAATGAAAGAAAATAAATGTATGAAACAAAAAATAGACACAAATGAAACAATAAAAATATTCCAAGTTGGAAACTTAAAGGTGCACTGTGTAAATTTTAGCGACATCTAGCTGTGAGGTTGCGAATTGCAACCGCCCACCGGTCACCCCTCCCTTTCAAAGCACATAGAGAAGCTACGGTGGCCGACACAGGACAAAGATGTCGCCATCTGAGACAGCCGAGAGTAGCTAGCGCTCTGTAGAGAAGTTTGTCCGTTTAGGGCTACTGTAGAAACATGGTGGCGCAAAATGGTGACTTCACTGTAAGGGGACCCGCGGTGTATGTAGATAGAAATGGCTCATTCTAAGGTAATAAAAACATAACTGTTCATTATAAGGTCTTTACCACTGAAAACATAGTTATGTATATTATATTGCATTTCTGTCAATAGATTGTCATAAATACTACACACTGCACCTTTAACAGGAATTTACGGGAATTAATTGGAAATTTGGGGTAGTTTATACGAACTGTATCATATACAAACATATATTTTTGACTTTGATTTATTTGTGAGTAGAAAATAAACATTCCATATACCCCCCCACCCCCCACCCCCCAAAAAAAAGTACCATTCAAAATTGTAAAATGAAAGCAGATTCAGGGGCGTGGCCTCAATAGTTGTCCACTAAGTAGTTTGCTGTGAGCATGTGATTGAGGAATGTGCAGGGTAGTAATTCAACTGAATTGCATTAAATCTGGTTGTTTTAACCAAGATTATGCTGCAAGATGTTTTTTTTTTAAGTCAACTATATTTAAGTTCCCTGTTATAGGCTAACCTGCAATATTCCAAATATCCAGTTTATTTCCGTTAAAGGTGCAGTAAGCGATTTCTGAAAAACGCTGTTGAAAGTGGATCAGACCCATTAGGGGGGCGGTGCCTGTGTTGCATAGCATGTTCATGAATTTGGGGGCGGAGCTATCAAGATAGGGGTGTGATCCTTTTTGGTAGGGGAATGTTTGTTTTTGGTGATTTCAGATATCAACAGCATTTTTCAGAAATTGCTTACTGCGCCGTTAAAAGTTTCCAACTTAGAAAATTCCCAGAATTTTGCAACCCTGATCAGGATTAACTAAACGCTGGATTTTGTGAAGTTTGCGGCGACATTGTTGTCGTAAACTTGCACAGCTTTCTTGAATGAATACAAATGCATGCCAGTCTGTTATCGCAGGGATATCGACTTTTCATTTTCACACCCCTAAACATGACGCGAAACAAAACAAACTGTGATTGGTTGCGTTACATGTAAGTCAAACGTCCTCTTGGGCGGTCCTTTGCCAATGAAAGCTGCGATAGAGTCCAGACCTTCTGCCATCAGTCTGAAGATCTGGCTATGCGAGACTTGATCAAAACTGACCCGAACACGAATGGTTTAACAATTTAGTTTAAACAATTTAGTTTGTCTTTTCCTCTGGAGAAACATCTAAAAAGTAGCAGCACATAATCAAAAATCTACATTTGATCTCAATTTAAATTTGTTGCTGTCTAGTAGAAACAAGTGAGTTTTTGAAGAGAGCTCACTGGTGATTTTTTTTTTTTTTTTTTTTACTGTATTTAAAAAATAATGATTTCTAAATGCATTTACAGGCCACATACATTTAAAATGATCCAGAATATGTATGCTTAACAGGAAAAAAATATACTTTAAGGAACTTTTTCAGATGTGCAGGAATTAGATGCACCTATAATCATCATATCAGTGTGTGTAATGTGTTTTTCATATTTATAAACCAACCCACGAGTGTCAGATGGTTCATTTCTGTCCTGAGTTTGAGATTGAGAGTTTGAGACAATGTAAACTGGTGTGGTTAATATTGACTTTGTGATCATATCTGGGATAATTTGTTTGCTGAAATTACATTTCTTCATTATTAATGAGATTAGGATATGATTAACTGTCATTTTTCAGGGCTGAAAAATATTAAAAACCAAAAACAGCAACATCCCTGTTTGGAAAAAGAAGACATAAGCATTATTTTTCATTTTTTATGATGAGAATTTGAATTAAGGCCAAAAATCAAAATGGTATTTGATAAATCTGAGTCAAAGCAGAACTTCATTAACTAATTTAACATTACAGTTCATTTCATATTTACACTACTGTTCAAAAGTTTGGGGTTGGTAAAATGTTTTATTGTTTTTGAGTCTCTTACCAAGGCTGCATTTATTTGATCAAAAATACAGTAAAAACAGTAAAATTGTGGAATAATATTAACTGTTTTCTATGTGAATATACTGTAAAATGTAAATTATTCCTGTGATCAAAGCTGAATTTTCAGCATCATTACTCCAGTCTTCAGTGTCACATGATCCTTCAGAAATCAGTATAATATGAAGATTTGCTGCTCAATAAACATTTCTGATTATTATCAATGTTAAAAACAGTTAATATATTTGTGGAAACTGTGATGCATTTTGTTAGAATTATTTGATGCTCAAACAGCATTTATTTGAAATATAAAATCTTTTGTAACATTATAAATGTCTTTACTGTAATGTTTAATTGATTTAATGCATCCTTGCTGAATTAAAATACAAATTTCTTTAAAAAAACAACTTTGAATAGTAGTGTATTTCTATCATATTTGCTGATTTTGCCTATGCAATATTTTTAGGGCTAATTCGTCTTCAGGAGCTGATCAAGGCTCCGTCGCGGTATAGTATCAAGATCAAAATCCGACAGTTACCGCTGGGAAGTAAAGATGCCCGGCCACTTCTTAAAGAGATGAAGAAGGGGAAAGAGTTTTGTGTCATCTTTGACTGCTCGTACCAGACCGCAGCAGACGTCCTCAAACAGGTAACGCCATTCACAGCTGGATTGGGAATGACTTTTAAATTCCAATTCCATTTTTACATTTAATTTGAATTTGAATTGAGGTAGCAAACATTCCAATTGGAATGTTTGAATGCATTCATGCACAGCAAAAAAAAATATTTTTTATTGTTTTCCAGTACAAATATCTAAACATTCTTACATCAAGACACATTTACTTGAGAAGCAAAATGGCATAAGAAATTAAGGGCCCTATCATACACCCAGCACAATGCAGTGCCAGGTGCGACGCAAGTGTTTTTTGCTAGTTTCAACCCGACGCAGTTCTCATTTTCACATCCAGCGCCACATTGTTTACATAGCAAATGCACTCGCGCCCATCTGTTCACCCATGGGCGTGCTGGTCTGAAAACGAGGTGTGTTCAGACGCATTGTTGGCACGTTGCTATTTTGAGGAACTGAAAACGACCGCAGTTTTTTTTAAAGGGTGTGTTAGTAATATGCGCCTATAGGCGGGTGCACAACGCACGTACACTCTGCTTATTACACACACAGGGACGCGCAGCAACACACAAACATTTTTAAATATTAAAAATAAAAGGATTCCTCTCTGGAGAAGCGTTCAGTCTTTCCACTAACAAATTCCGCCATGTAAATAGTGAATCTGCCATGGTGCAAGCGCAACTGGCTTTTAAAGGGAATGGGAGATGAGACTCTGATTGGTTTATTGCACGTTACGCCCAAAACACACCCATGACTCATTAAGAGAATAGGGACAACCCTTTTAGACCATGCACTGGGTGCGCAGACCATTTTTCCTGTCGTTAAACTAGCATAAGTGGATTCGGACACGCTCTAAGTGCACTTGCGCCGTGCGCTTTAGACCATGCGCTCAGATCATTAAAATAGGGCCCTTAATATTCTAAGTAATTTTGCTTCTCAACTAAATGTATCTTGATTTAAGAAAACGACAAAAACTGACTGTAATTTTTGATGGGAAAAGCCAAGTTTTTTGTTTGTAAGTTTAGTGTTAAATAGATTATAGTAGTAAAGTAAAAGAGTAAATCATTACCTGTTTGGAATTTGATATTGTGTGATATTGTGACATTATTCACTGATGTCTTATGTCATACATTGACATCATCAAATCCTATTCACTGTGTTACAGCAATAAAAATACAAATCCCTAAACTAAATCCCCATCGAATGTGAGGCATTTGATTGCTCCACTTTATGGCTGTTGTTGCAAAACGATATAGTCATGCTTTATTTCAACTGTTTTGATTCCAGGTCTTGTTGGGGTCAGAGCAAATACTGTACATGTGTGTCTCTAGATATCTAATGTTCATAATATGAGTACAGAATGGATGCTTGTGCAGAAGGAGGTTTAACATGTTCTCCTCTTTCTCTCTCTTTCTGTTCTAGCTGTTGTCTATGGGCATGATGACAGAATACTACCATTTCTTTTTTACCACTCTGGTGAGTTTCTTACATGGTTTCTTTGGTTGTGTCTTTGTTTTGACAGGAGATTTCAACAATGTGTGTTCTGCTGGTTTGCATTTAGTGTTCTGCAATGTTTTCAGTCAGTAGATGCAGCAGTGCGGATGTATTTTTGTAGGCCAACCTGTAAGTTCTCATCACCCTGGTTCCCTTGATAAAAAATTGGCTTTTGGATTATTGCACACAGAATAAGCTCTGTGATGAACAAAAGTTGGATTGTTACATCACGATTTGTTCATCATGATAACATTCACAAGTGAACACAACTTCTATGAATTCTGAAGCCTAAATATAGTCATCAGAAGTAAAAAGCTAAAGTTAGACTAAACTATGATCGCACAACTTACTGATGTATTTTATGTTGTAGAATAAAACGTTAAAATATCTTGAGCCTTATTTCAGGCATTTAACCAAAAACGCATTGACTTCAGGACGATGGAACCGGACTTGCTAAAATGCTTGTTTCCAGGTTTTGGCCTAAAAAAAGTCATCCCTGCAGCACTTCATTTTTATCTGTAAGGAGTGAGTTCATGTATTGACATAACTGTATGCCACAGGATCTGTTTGCATTGGACCTGGAGCCGTACAGATACAGCGGGGTGAACATGACGGGTTTCCGTCTGCTCAACATCAACAACCCTCAGGTGGCGTCAGTGGTGGAGAAATGGTCCATGGAGCGAGTGCAGGCTCCACCCAAACCCGAGACCGGCCTGCTGGACGGAATGATGACAGTCTGTCCATCCCCTACATATAAATATATATGATCATATTACAGATAATCAAGTTTATTCTATCCTAGTACAAAAAAATGGTACAAACTACAAAGCAATACTATGGTATTGTGATATATACTATCCCAGCTAACAGGGAATGTTCTCAGAACTTTGGCTAAAGTTCTGGCAAGGTTCTCTCAAAGTTATGAACAAACGTTCTTCCAGTAACATTAATAGAATGATTATTCAAAGTTATCTGGTCTTTAATAATGTTCTCTCAACGTTAACATAAAAACATTATTTATCATTCAAGGAGTGTTTTTTCCAAAAGGTTTAGTTCATGCAACATTTTAATGTTACTACTTGTTTCGTAATGTTCAGAAAACATTCAAAAATAACGTTCCCATAATGTTGATGAATGAAGAATGATAAAATGGAATGTTTCCTTAACGTTTGCATAATTAAAAAAAACAAAACATTTTTGAAATGAGAGAACATTCAGAACATATTATTGTTAGCTGGGATGATACTGAATGATTACTAAAGTTATGTATGTCATGATATCATGGCACTCCAAGGTGAATAGCATGTTTTTACCATAGTCCAAAAAAGACATCTCCACAAAATGGTTTTACCCATGGGCGTCGGAACCATTGTATGTGGGTGGGACAAGACCCACCCACTTTTTAAGACCAATAATATTGGACCCACTCACTTTTGTTGTCTCTAATTCAGCGCATGTTTAGTCACCTACCCCTAACCGTTAAACACTTTGTTATTAAACACACATTAGATGCTTTATTTCCACTTTTCGAATATTTTCTTCATTTTTATTGAAAATAAATTCCTTTCCGATCTGATATGTGATGGGAAAAGGGAGTAGAGCGAGTTCGGCAAAAGGCGGATTTGAACCTCGGGTTGATTTGCGTCAAAACTTTCTGCCATGTGCCTTACCCTACACTATTGCCACTGTAAATAATTTGGTGTCTTCCATAATTTTGTTTGTTTAGTAAATAAAGCATAACATTTTTTTTGGGGAGGACCCACCCACATTTTTTTTTGCTTCTGACGCCTATGGTTTTACCACAATACTTGATCAAAAGACTAAAATAGTCTCTGATTTGCTGTCTGTTGTCTTATTGTGCATTGATGGAGTCAAGTCAGATTTATTTATTTAGCAAAAGATTGTTAAAGATTGTTTCAAAGCAGTTTCACATTTATAAACACGAAAATAACAGTGTTAATGTTGCAGAATTCTTCAATTATAAAACAAATTCAATTTCAGCTCTACAGAAGACAACTGTCATTCAGCTCAGTTTAGTTCAGTGTTAATTCAGTTTAGTTTAGTATCAGTGTTGCAAAGTTTATCAGTTATGAAACTGTAGAGCAGCTCTATACACTGTAAAAAGTAAAAAAGTTGCTGCCTTAAATTTTTTAAGTACAATCAGCTTGGATGTTTAAGTAATTTCAACTTAAATTACATTAAACTGACTTCAAAAATTAGTTGAAAGTTGTATAACTTATAAAAAAAAAGTTGAAAATTTTTAATTATTTTGATGAGTCAAAGCAATGTAAAAACATGTCGTCAACTTATTGATCATATTTTTTTTTTTACAGTGTAAAGGATAATAGTGTCATTATTCAGTTCAGTTCAGTCCAGTGTTGATTCAGTTCAGTTCAATAAGTCTTGATGTTGGAAAGTTCATCAATTCGAGTTTTGAATCATTTTAAAATTGATAATATTACATAATATCAAGTGTCTTTTGAACCCAGAATTGAATTCAGAAACAATTGAGTCATTTCATCATTTGAACAGATTCATCTAGTCTAGTTTCATGTCTGATGAATTATCTCTCTGTGTATGCCGCAGACTGAAGCAGCGCTGATGTATGACGCAGTGTATATGGTCGCTGCTGCGTCCCAGCGAGCGTCTCAGATCACAGTGAGCTCACTGCAGTGTCACCGGCACAAACCCTGGCGCTTCGGCTCCAGATTCATCAGCCTGTTCAAAGAGGTACATGCACCTGCTTAAATACTCGTGTCCAAAATGAGAAGGATAGTTCACCCAAAATGAAAATTCAGTCATCATTTGCTCATCATGTATATTGGAATGACACAAGGATGATAAATGATGACAGAATTAGCATATATAATCTTTTAAAACCTGGTTTTGCCTGTTTAGTCCAAATGCATCATTACTCACTTTTCTGGAAAGTGTTTTGAACCACTTCCAAACAGCTGTAGTGATTTATGCACGGACACTCGGTCTCTCCCAGTGACATCTTCCAAGTGTTCTTGTCAGAGCTTCCTGTTTTGGAGGAGGTATTGTTGACTCAGCATGTTGGCATTGCAGGCTGGAGGATGAATGTGTGTTGGGGCGAGGGCTTAATGGCTCTAGCTGAATTACCGATGCTGGCTGTGTGGGTGAACTCATTATAGTTGGGGATGTCTTCATTTAAAGGTGAAGCATGTCATTTATGCTCCATTAGTAGCGCCGAATGGAATTGTAACTGAATTGGCCGATATAACAATATTGACTCAACAAATAGCATGAATTTGGCAAGTGGTGCTCACAGCAGACCCAAATGACCTCCTCTCTCTGGATGTTGTGGGTGGAGCTTGACCTAGTCCAGCTCCACCTCTCTGGACATCATGATTGGAGTTATGTTTAGCGATAGAGTTATGGGTAGGTTAGGGTGTGGTTGGACTGTCTAGCATTTTTTAATATAAATATATATTTTTTTATGTTGTTCTCCTCAGATATTTAAGTGGAGATATTTTTCTCTAGAAATGTTTTTCTTTTTGGCCTTTTTACTTTATTAAACAGATAATAAAGAGCAGCAAGGAATGTGATTATAGTTTAGATTTTTTTATTTAATTTTTCTGTAATTTATTGGCATTTTCCTGTTTAAGGACAATGGGTTTTAAAGGTCTCAAAAATTATGATTTATTGTATTTAAAAAAAAGATCTAACAACAATAACAACAATAACAATAATAATAATAATAATATAAAATGTATTATTATTATTATTATTATTATTATTATTATTCATTTCTAAATACATTATAAAAATTTAAATAATAATAATAGTAATAATAACAATTAAAAAGGAATTAATTTATTATTATCATCATTATTAGTGTTAATCATAAATTGACAAGTATTTTAAAACAACTAAAAACAACAATTATTATTTATAATAATTTATAAATAAATAATTTATTTAAATAGTAGTAGTAGTAGTAGTAGTAGTAGTAGTAGTAGTATTAATGTAATTGTTTAAATACCATAAATGTATATTTTAGTTTTTGTTTGTATTTTTTCCTGATGACAAAAATGTTTTATTAAATTTGAATTCTGAAGAATTAATGCCTCTCTGAAGTTCTTTACTCCAGTGCTGGTGATGATGATGATGTCATCTTCTTGATCTTAGTGAGAGTAACTGGTACAGTTATCACAGTCTATGCTAAGCACTGCTGGCTCTGGTGTGTTTAATCTCGGCCTGTTGGTAATTGGAGCTCACTGTACATGTGATCCAGAGCAGGATGTGATAAAAAGGAAGGATCTAGTGAGATTTACATTAGAGAATAATGACTAGAACTGGACAAAGGTCATGTGTCTTCAGTGTGAGTGTATGAAGCAAGACTTTAATAGCTCCACTACTGTATGTGAAGATTATGAATGCTACCCACCCCACAGCAAATTAAAGAAATAATCCACTGGATTTGCACATCAGGCTTTACTGAATGTCTGTTGACTATATAAGCGGCGCACCCTTGTAAATTCAAATGTTCTGGGTAAAAGATCCACTGAATCATGTGTTGGGCGGATCGGTCTCTCCGTTTGGCTCGTATCCACTCAGACTGAGCTCACGTATCCACTCTGTGAGCTTCATTATAGAGTCCATTTACTAACAACTCCTTGCAGAACAGAGCTGATCTATTGCTCTGGCCACTTCATTGATCATGTGACTATTTGTGATCTATGGATGTCTAGGTTGTTTCTCTTAGCTGTTTGTCACTGGGTAAATGGGGCTGCTTTAGACAGATTATAAAAAGCAGAGAATATAGAAGTAGCAAGGTTGATAGCACGTGTTTGTTATTGTTAATAATATTAAACAATGTTTAATAAGCAAAGAGAACATTGAGGAGATTTGTAGGAGTAATATAAACCTTAACCACGCATAGACAATAACCCACAAAGGATAAAACCCAAACAGGGAGAACTAAATGAGACACAGGTGCAAATCATTAGTAACCATAGAAACAAAGTAGGGTGTAATGAGTAACCAAGGAAAATGAAAAATGAAACAGGTTGACAGCTTACGTTTCAGTTTGACATTACACATTACAAGCCTTATGCTCAAGGTTCTGGCACTACAAAGTGTTTGTTATTCATTCATTCATTCATTCATTCACAATAATTCATTAAATTAATAATAATTTATTTAATAAATATATTTAGTTATTTAATATAAATACAAGGTGCTTGTTAGAAAAAAATAATTGTATGTTTTTATATAATAAATAAATAAATGCATTTATTTATAAAATCCATTAAATTAATCATAATTTTATTTAATGTATTAATATATTTAATTGATTTATGTACTTAAGAAATCATTTAATTCATAATAATAATAATAATAATAATAATAATAATAGAAAAATAATTTAATGTATTTTAAAATGATTCATTAATTAATTTATTTACAATAATTCATTAAATTAATAATAATTTTATACATACATATATTTATTGATTTAATATAAATACAAGGTGCTTGTTAGAAAAATATTTTGTTTTATATAATAAATAAATAAATGCATTTATTTACAATAATTCATTAAATGAATAATTTGTATTTAATGAATTAATGTATTTTAAAATGTTTATTTACAATAATTCATTAAATGAATAATAATTTTATTTATACATATATTTGTTGATTTATTATAAATACAAGGTGCTTGTTTGAAAAAAATAATTTTATGTTTTTATATAAGTAAATAAATGCATTTATTTATAAAATGCATTAAATTAATCATTTTTAGAATTAATGCATTTAATTAATTTATTTACTTATTAAGAATTCATTAAATTTATAATAATAATAATAATAATAATAATAGAAAAAAAATATTTTAGAATTATTTATTTATTCATTTATTTACACAAATTCATTAAATTAAGAATAATTTTATATAATAGATGTATCTATTTAGAATCTCATTCCCTCTCTCAATCTTATATCTTATACTATAAAAATAATGTCATAAAAACACACAACAGTGTGTGTGTGTGTGTGTGTGTGTGTAAGCTAATACAGCAAGGTAAAGTTGTAAGCACTGGGCTGGTGATGTGCCAAAAACACATTCTCAACTAATGATGATGATAATAATGCTGCATCTGGCCTCTAAAGTGGGACTTAGAATAAAAACAAATGAGCAATCAGAGTTTTTTTTACGACAGCCTCATGTTTAATCTAAAATCAGATCCTCTTCTCTCTCCTCCTCACTTCTTGTAGGCTCAGTGGAATGGACTAACCGGACAGATAATCATAAACAAGACGGATGGCCTGAGGAAAGATTTCGATCTCGACATCATCAGTCTGAAAGAGGATGGGATGGAAAAGGTAAAAGCAGAAGATGCTCCCATGATCTGCAACTGTCTAAGCCACGTATCTTAATATCTGTGTCATACATGTCAAATCTTGGCTTTTTGTTTTCTTTTCACAAGCAGTTTATGGAAAGTGGTCGTTTTAACAAAGTATGGAAGAAGGTTTGTATTAAATATCAGAAATGTGACATTTAAGTCCTTTTTCCCCTTGCAAAAAGTACCATGGTACTGAATTATTGCCATGTTCATGTACTGTTATTTCCTAAAAAAAACATTGTATTACCATGGTACTTTTTTCATCTGTGGCCCTCAACCTACTGATGCCTGGTTTATAGATATTATTGATGTAACACATGTTGGTGAATTCATGGCTTAGTTATGGATTATACTTAGTTTTGACACTCAAACGTTCCTTATATAACATTGTCAAACTCTCAGTTGGGGCTCAAAACCAGCAGCTTCCAATAGCTCTGCATCCATTTATTAAAAATATCACATCACTCATAGGGTCAACAATGCAGAGAGCTCATTTTATTAAACATCTGTTTATGAGCAGTAATCGCACAGCAGGCGCTCAATTTGAATACACTCTCTTAATGTATGTTTTAAAACGATCCCCGTGACAACAGCTATCAGACAGAGGTGACGTAGCGTAGCAAATGAAGCTATACTGCGGTACACAGAAACAGACACAAAGAGCATCTCAGAGGAGCTACTGTTTCGGTCATGTAAAAGAAGGCAATGATAGAGCCGATGATGGTGATGTGAAGCGCTTGCTTTTGCTCAATAGTATATGTGGTAGAAAAATTCAATCTGTTTTCTGCACTGTGTTTTAAGGCGCATTGCTTTCTAGATTTGTTTTCCCCCATATATAGAGCATTAATTTAAATTTTTCCCTTGTCTTGTTTTCCTTTTACCTCGTAAGACTTAAAACTGATGTGTGTGTGTGTGTTGTTTTGCTTTATTTATTTATTTGTTTGTTTATTTATTTATTTATAAGAAATTATTAAATTAATAAAAATATTTAATAAATGTCTTTATTCGTTATAAATAAAAGGTTCTTGTTAGGAAAAAATTATTTTGTGTATTTTTATAATAAATAAATAGATTTATAAAACGTATTAAACGAATTTATACTTTTATGTTAGTGTTCAAATTGTATTTTATTTTACTATTTTCTCTCTCTCTCTCTCTCTCTCTCTCTCTCTCTCTCTCTCTCTCTCTCATATACACTCACCTAAAGGATTATTAGGAACACCATACTAATACTGTGTTTGACCCCCTTTCGCCTTCAGAACTGCCTTAATTCTACATGGCATTGATTCAACAAGGTGCTGAAAGCATTCTTTAGAAATGTTGGCCCATATTGATAGGATAGCATCTTGCAGTTGATGGAGATTTGTGGGATGCACATCCAGGGCACGAAGCTCCCGTTCCACCACATCCCAAAGATGCTCTATTGGGTTGAGATCTGGTGACTGTGGGGGCCATTTTAGTACAGTGAACTCATTGTCATGTTCAAGAAACCAATTTGAAATGATTCGAGCTTTGTGACATGGTGCATTATCCTGCTGGAAGTAGCCATCAGAGGATGGGTACATGGTGGTCATAAAGGGATGGACATGGTCAGAAACAATGCTCAGGTAGGCCGTGGCATTTAAACGATGCCCAATTGGCACTAAGGGGCCTAAAGTGTGCCAAGAAAACATCCCCCACACCATTACACCACCACCACAGCCTGCACAGTGGTAACAAGGCATGATGGATCCATGTTCTCATTCTGTTTACGCCAAATTCTGACTCTACCATCTGAATGTCTCAACAGAAATCGAGACTCATCAGACCAGTCAACATTTTCATCAGTCTTCAACTGTCCAATTTTGGTGAGCTCGTGCAAATTGTAGCCTCTTTTTCCTATTTGTAGTGGAGATGAGTGGTACCCGGTGGGGTCTTCTGCTGTTGTAGCCCATCCGCCTCAAGGTTGTGCGTGTTGTGGCTTCACAAATGCTTTGCTGCATACCTCGGTTGTAACGAGTGGTTATTTCAGTCAAAGTTGCTCTTCTATCAGCTTGAATCAGTCGGCCCATTCTCCTCTGACCTCTAGCATCAACAAGGCATTTTCGCCCACAGGACTGCCGCATACTGGATGTTTTTCCCTTTTCACACCATTCTTTGTAAACTCTAGAAATGGTTGTGCGTGAAAATCCCAGTAACTGAGCAGATTGTGAAATACTCAGACCGGCCCGTCTGGCACCAACAACCATGCCACGCTCAAAATTGCTTAAATCACCTTTCTTTCCCATTCTGACATTCAGTTTGGAGTTCAGGAGATTGTCTTGACCAGGACCACACCCCTAAATGCATTGAAGCAACTGCCATGTGATTGGTTGATTAGATAATTGCATTAATGAGAAATTGAACAGGTGTTCCTAATAATCCTTTAGGTGAGTGTATATATACAGCTCTGGAAAAAATTAAGAAAATTAAAAAAATAAAAAAAAAATTTCCAGAGCTATATATATATATATATATATATATATATGTATATGTATATGTATATGTATGTATGTGTGTATACACCGATCAGGCAAAACATTATGATCACTGACAGGTGAAGGAACAGTGGTGAATCGGCGACAGGGTCATGGCTCATTGATGGGAGTGAAGGCTGGCCCGTGTGGTCTGATCAAACAGACAAGCTACTGTAGCTCAAATTGCTCCAGAAGTTAATGCTGGTTCTGATAGAAAGGTGTCAGAATACACAGTGCATCGCAGTTTGTTGCGTATGGGGCTGCATAGCCGCAGACCAGTCAGGGTTGCCCATTTTGACCCCTGTCCACCGCCGAAAGCACCAACAGTGGGCACGTGTACATCAGAACTGGACCACGGAGCAGTGGAAGAAGGTGGCCTGGTCTGATGAATCACGTTTTCTTTTACATCACGTGGATGGCCGGGTGCGTGTGCATGGGGAACACATGGCACCAGGATGCACTATGGGAAGAAGGCAAGCCGGCAGAGGCAGTGTGATGCTTTGGGCAATGTTCTGCTGGGAAACCTTGGGTCTTGCCATCCATGTGGATGTTACTTTGGCACGTACCACCTACCTAAGCATTGTTGCAGACCATGTACACCCTTTCATGGAAACGGTATTCCCTGGTGGCTGTGGCCTCTTTCAGCAGGATTGTTCAGGAATGGTTTGAGCAGCACAACAACGAGTTCGAGGTGTTGACTGGGCCTCCAGATTCCCCAGATCTCAATCCAATCGAGCATCTATGGGATGTGCTAAACAAAAAAGTCCGATCCATGAACTTACAGGACTTAAAGGATCTTCTGCTAACATCTTGGTGCCAGATACCACAGCACACTTTCAGGGGTCTGGTGGAGTCCATGCCTCGACGGGTCAGGGCTGTTTTGGCAGCAAAAGGGGGACCAACACAATATTTGGAAGGTGGTCATATTGTTATGCCTGATCGGTGTATATACAGTTGCAAGAAAAAGTATGTGAACCGCTTGCAGAATCTGTGAAAATGTGAATAATTTTAACAAAATAAAAGAGATCATACAAAATGCATTATTTTTTATTTAGTGCGGTCCTGAATAAGATATTTTACATAAAAAAAAGTTTACATATAGTCCACAAGACAAAAAAATAGCTGAATTTATTAAAATGACCTGTTCAAAAGTTTATGAACCATTGATTTTTCCAGCATCGTTTGCATATTTGAACCCTCTCCAGCAGTGACTGTATGATTTTCAGATCCATCTTTTCACACTGAGGACGATTGAGGGACTCAAACACAACTATTAAAAATAAGTTTTCATCCCCGGCTCTTAATGCATCGTGTTTCCTTCTGGAGCATCAGTGAATGTTTAAACCTTTTTTAATAGTTGTGTTTGAGTCCCTCAGTCATCCTCAGTGTGAAAAGATATCAGAATCATACAGTCACTGCTGGAGAGGGTTCAAATATGTAAAAGATGCTGGAAAACTGAAGAATGTGCAGGACCTGGAGGATTTTTCTGAAGAACACTGGGCAGTTTAACTGCTCAGGACAAACAAGGGACTCATGAACAACCATCACAAAACAAAAAAACAAAACAGCCGTGGATCATCCAGGTAACGACACACAGTATTGAGAATCAATGGTTCATAAACTTTTGAACGGGTCATTTTAATAAATTCAGCTATGTTTTTGTCTTGTGGACTATATGTAAATATTTTTTATGTAAAATATCTTATTCAGGACAGTACTAAATAGAAAATAACATGTATTTTGTATGATCTCTCTTATTTAGTTAAAATTATTCACATTTTCACAGATTCTGCAAGCGGTTCACATACTTTTTCTTGCAACTGTATATATTACTATAAACCACAGACATGTGAATACTGTACATATATTTAAAATCTCTTATAATATTTAAAGGAATAGTGTCATATGAATAGTCAGGTTCATAATGGGTGAATTATTCTTTTAATCTGTCCTCTAAAATCAACAGTTTTCAGCATGAACACAAATTATTTAATTTTTTTTGTGTCTGTTTAGATTGGTGTGTGGAACTCAAACACTGGCCTTAACCTGACAGACAGCAACAAAGACAAAAACGCCAACGTGACCGACTCCATGGCCAACCGTACACTTATTGTCACCACAATTCTGGTAGGAATCAGCCAACTCACATCAACAAGACCTACAGTAGGCCCTGTTTCCACCTGGTATTAAGATGCGACACTAAATACAGGTGTAAATGGGGTCTAAACAATTTTGAGCCTGTCCACTTTCAACCACTTCCAGAGGTACACATTCGACCGTATTGCTTTCGTAGTGTAGACGCTCATGTGTTCGAACAGCCACAAAAGACTGTCTACTCTCCGCTACTGACCTAATGCGTAAACATTATGGAAAGTGCACTAGCCATTTAAACTTTAAAAACCATTTAAACGGGATTTAAACTTTGATTTAAACCCAAGTTTGGTTTGAAGACACAAAACGTACCAAGCACAATGTTCTCTCACCATTCCTGATTTCTAGCACACACTCAGCGTTCAGCTGGTCTTGTGTCTGTCAGAGCATAAACGAAAGCTGCTACTCTCCGTGTGTTTTTCCGTTGTCTCCAGTCGCGTTCATATGTAAAATGCAGTTTATTTCGTCCGTTAGATCGAAAGATCTGAAAAAGCCCACCCCCTCGAAGAAATCAGGACAGAAGTGGTTGAAAGTGGACAAAAGAGACGGATTAAAACACCAGGTGTAAACGGGAATGTGTCTTCCTCGTCCACTTGTGATCTGATTGACCAAAACGCATCTAAATACCAGGTGTAAACAGGGCCCAAGAGACTCCACATGCTGTAACTAATAGTATTTTTGCCCTTGCAGGAAAATCCATATGTGATGTACAAGAAGTCAGATAAGCCGCTGTATGGGAACGACCGGTTTGAAGGCTACTGTTTGGACCTGCTAAAGGAGTTGTCCAACATCCTGGGCTTTTCCTATGAGGTCAAACTGGTGTCTGATGGGAAATATGGAGCCCAGAATGACAAAGGAGAGTGGAATGGCATGGTCAGAGAGCTAATCGATCATGTAAGTCCACATTTCTAGGTATGATTATGAGTTTTGTGGCTTTTAGTCCATGGCTATATGTATGCTAGTGTCCTCATCAAACTATTTCATGTGATCTTGAAGAGTCAAGCAAGTTCCCGTGAATTAATTCTCACTGGCTCCATTACAGGTGGCAGATTTGGCCGTAGCGCCTCTCACCATCACTTACGTGAGAGAGAAAGTCATTGATTTTTCCAAGCCCTTCATGACTCTGGGAATCTCTATTCTCTACCACAAACCCAATGGCACCAATCCAGGCGTGTTTTCCTTCCTGAACCCGCTCTCTCCGGACATCTGGATGTACGTGCTGCTGGCCTGCCTCGGGGTCAGCTGTGTGCTGTTCGTCATCGCCAGGTACTAATCATTTTAACCCATTTTAACCTTTAGATTGGATTAAATTAAAATTGGACTGGTTTCATGCTTTTACAGTGGGGAGAACAATTATTTGATACACTGCTGATTTTGCAGGGGGTTTTTTTTGCTTTTGTCCTACTTACAAAGCATGTAGAGGTCTGTAATTTTTATCATAGGTACTCTTCAACTGTGAGAGACGGAATCTAAAACAAATATCCAGAAAATCACATTGTATGATTTTTAAATAATTCATTTGCATTTTATTGCATGACATAAGTATTTGATCACCTACCAACCAGTAAGAATTCCGGCTCTCACAGACCTGTTAGTTTTTCTTTAAGAAGCCCTCCTGTTCTCCACTCATTACCTGTATTAACTGCACCTGTTTGAACTCGTTACCTGTATAAAAGACACCTGTCCACACACTCAATCAAACAGACTCCAACCTCTCCACAATGGCCAAGACCAGAGAGCTGTGTAAGGACATCAGGGATAAAATTATAGACCTGCACAAGGCTGGGATGGGCTACAGGACATTAGGCAAGCAGCTTGGTGAGAAGGCAACAACTGTTGGCGCAATTATTAGAAAATGGAAGAAGTTCAAGATGACGGTCAATCTCCCTCGGTCTGGGGCACCATGCAAGATCTCACCTCGTGGGGCATCAACGATCATGAGGAAGGTGAGGGATCAGCCCAGAACTACACGGCAGGACCTGGTCAATGACCTGAAGAGAGCTGGGACCACAGTCTCAAAGAAAACCATTAGTAACACACTACGCCGTCATGGATTAAAATCCTGCAGCGCACGCAAGATCCCTCTGCTCAAGCCAGCGCATGTCCAGGCCGTCTGAAGTTTGCCAATGACCATCTGGATGATCCAGAGGAGGAATGGGAGAAGGTCATGTGGTCTGATGAGACAAAAATAGAGCTTTTTGGTCTAAACTCCACCCGACGTGTTTGGAGGAAGAAGAAGGATGAGTACAACCCCAAGAACACCATCCCAACCGTGAAGCATGGAGGTGGAAACATCATTCTTTGGGGATGCTTTTCTGCAAAGGGGACAGGACGACTGCACCGTATTGAGGGGAGGATGGATGGGGCCATGTATCGCGAGATCTTGGCCAATAACCTCCTTCCCTCAGTAAGAGCATTGAAGATGGGTCGTGGCTGGGTCTTCCAGCATGACAACGACCCGAAACACACAGCCAGGGCAACTAAGGAGTGGCTCCGTAAGAAGCATCTCAAGGTCCTGGAGTGGCCTAGCCAGTCTCCACACCTGAACCCAATAGAAAATCTTTGGAGGGAGCTGAAAGTCCGTATTGCCCAGTGACAGCCCCGAAACCTGAAGGATCTGGAGAAGGTCTGTATGGAGGAGTGGGCCAAAATCCCTGCTGCAGTGTGTGCAAACCTGGTCAAGAACTACAGGAAACGTATGATCTCTGTAATTGCAAACAAAGGTTTCTGTACCAAATATTAAGTTCTGCTTTTCTGATGTATCAAATACTTATGTCATGCAATAAAATGCAAATTAATTACTTAAAAATCATACAATGTGATTTTCTGGATTTTTGTTTGAGATTCCGCCACTCACAGTTGAAGAGTACCTATGATAAAAAATTACAGACTTCTACATGCTTTGTAAGTGGGCAAACCTGCAAAATCGTCAGTGTATCAAATACTTGTTCTCCCCACTGTATATGTTTTGTTGAATTGTGGTTAATTAGCTCCTGTTTTACTGCCCAGCTCAAAAACACAGTCTTGGCCAACTCGTTTTGAATACAATGCAATGGTACTTTTAGTACAGTTAACTTTCCTAAAACTTTTCTGTCAAATTTCAGCACATGTCCAATATTCATAATGCCTAAATTGTGGTAATGTCACTGCATTCTAAATTCTGTTCCACTGATTTGAAAATGTTTGCACTTTAAAGGGGTCATTAACTCCATTGTTTTATTGTTTTATAATGTTTCCTGGGTGCACTTATAATGTTAGTATGATTTTTACATCAAAAATTGTCATAATTTAGAAATAAAAAGACATTTTTCCTACCCTGATTTTAGCCCTCTGATTTGAACGATTTGAACTGTTTTAAGGGGCGTGTCTGCTGTGAGACTTCAGTGTAAACGCCCACTGCCGTGATTGGCTGACATCTTTGCATATAAAATAGCTAGTATTACATGTGGAACTATCTCGAAAACATGTAGCACGTTTTTACGATTACAGCTCTCAAAGTTAACTAATCGTGAAAAGTGTTGATTATAGCATTATATTCAGATCTATGGCATTATATTTAGATGAAATGAAAGTTGCAGTGATGAGCATGTAGCTGATCACAGACATGTTGAGCACATGAATGCAGTGATCTCGTCATTGCAACTCGATTTCTGCACTCTCACGAATGCTTTCAGAACTAACAGTGCAAACACAATGTAAATAAGAGATTCGTTGATTATAACGGGAGTTTTGGCGCAAGTCCAGAACTCAGTCACTAATAAACTCGCACTGATTGACCGCTCCAGTGATTGTAAAGGGAGCGTTCTTTGATCGCTTTCTATATATAATTTAATCACAGTTTAAATAACAAATTATTTTCATCCTACTAAGAGGAACAATGTGAAGTTTACCGTTTAGTCACTGGTTTGATTTACTGACACATAGACAAAGAGCATCTGACTGTACATGAATCATTACATATCAGAAATCACTGATCACAGATCAGGCATTAGAATTAACACGGTTACTTACATGCTGTGGCATTACTGTCGAGTCCATATCCTAAAAGTCTGTTTGCAAAGCCTGCGCCGAAATTGCGACTGATTTACCGAAGAATCCACAGTGAAATGTACTGCATACAAATAAATAATGCTCAACTGAGACATTCACACTGTTGAAAATAAATAACCACATTCCCAGCATTAGGATCCTTTGGAAGGTGATGTTATTTGTAGTCCATCCTGTATTGCTCTTCTCTCCTCGTCATCTCACTAACACGCCAGTGGGCGGGGCCAAAGTTGCAATGATGAAGTAGGTGTTGATTTTCTTCTGCAGAGACAGTCTTTCACCTCATAGATGGGCACATTCCACAATGAGTCGTTATCTGGGCTTGGTAACAATAAAAAGTTTTCAGTGACCTAAATGGCTGTTTGCATGTAGAGGCTAAAATTGAGGGGGGAAAACTCAATCTTTTCAGAAATATCATATTTGTCTGGGTGAACCATGGAGTATTGGTGTCATGCAATTTTCTCTCTATAGGCCTATATTTTTCCTCTTTGTTGTATGGTAATATAATTTCCTCCTTTGGTCTCCCACCTGTTCTGTGGGTTCTTTTGTTTTTGGACTCTATTTGGGCTCTTTAATGGGTGTCTAAAAAACCTTTTAAGAAAACCTTTATTTTTTGTGGGTGGGAAAAAGAATATAATATGAAATAAGAATAATAATGGCAAAAGGAAATTGAGAACATGATGCACAAATTATTTTGAATATAAAACATTGCTTTGTAAATCATATAAGTATGCAGGACGTCTCATTTATATATATTTATTGGCAGTCTCCAACATGCCTACATATTTCATTCATCTACAATATGCGAGCGGTATTTATTTATTTGATTTATTTGAACATATAACAGCCAAAAATATTTGCAATAGAGTCCAACAGTGAGCAGCCACATTTTTGTTTTAAGCAGACTTGATTCAGAAAATATTTTCCCATTTGTTTTGCTTTCATATCAGCTCCAAGATGAACAACATTGCAATATAAACTTTGATTTTTTTAATGATACATACACAGGGTGGGAGAATAAACAAACAATTGTTTATTGCAAAATCTTCAGAAAGGGGATAATGATGAAAATAAAAAATCAGTTTAATACATGAAAGTAAAGAAGTACAAAAAAAATGAAGTGCCACATATTATCCAGATGCTCTGGAGTGGAAAGGATTAATCAGTTAAATTGAGTTATGCGTATGTATGTGTGTATGTATGTATGTATGTATGTATGTATGTATGTATGTTAGAAACAGTGTCCAGGTTTTAGAGAATAATGTGTTGGGTTGATGGAAGGTATATCTGTTTTTC
The DNA here is from genome assembly GCA_039654105.1 of Coreius guichenoti. Lineage (NCBI taxonomy): Eukaryota > Metazoa > Chordata > Actinopteri > Cypriniformes > Gobionidae > Coreius > Coreius guichenoti. Next base: position 36,567,566 of record CM077174.1, read on the forward strand.
TCAAGTCTAATGAAATGCAAGGTACTGTATTCATCCATTGACAATGTGATGGTGAATGGGGTTTTTCCACTTAAACAAGATTTGTCGTCTGGACAGCAATATGAAAAATGCAATAAAGTCACAGAGAAGTCATACAGCGGTCAGGACACCAAATACACCAGTGAAAGACGAGGGCAAAATGTTAGAAGAGGAAATTGCTGAGAGACCATGATGCATTGCACATGACATAATCAAATCAAAAACAATGATGCAATATCAAATTATTGATTTTATGGATGTTTATTGTCAGAATGAAAGTTTATTTTAAATGTATTGCGAAATAGTGGCTGGCTATTGGCTGGTGATGGTTAGCGGCGGAGGTGTTAGTGATGATGATGATATTAGAGGTGTTATATTGAATATTCACAATAAATTTGGGGTGATTGTGATTTTGCTGGTAAAATTTAGAATCATTGTGTATATTCTGATTTGATATATTTTTATTGCACTTTTTATTTGACCTTTTTTAAAGTGTTGTTAGGACAGACAGATGTTTTATTAGTGTCTCTGTTTTAAATTTCCCAAGCAAAAACTGTTAGTGTTGGCAAGGAGGAAACCATTACAATATGTTAACATATATTTTATTGCATTTTTTTTAAAGAATTTTATGTAGATAATACAAATTAAATCAAGGGACCTTAAGGTCAAAATGATCATTTGATTTGATATGCTAAAGTCTGTATAAAAAAAGTTTTAATTATATTAATTATATCATATTATATTATATTATATTATATTATATTATATTATATTGATAATATGTGGTTCTATCATCAATCACAAATGTGGGATTCTTCATACAGTATTGAAATGTGAATTATGTGCGTGTATAGTAAATGATGAGTGTGTTTGTGTCTCTCTGCAGGTTTACCCCATATGAATGGTACAACCCTCATCCCTGCAACCCTGATTCTGATGTGGTTGAGAACAACTTCACCTTAATCAACAGTGTTTGGTTTGGGGTTGGAGCCCTTATGCAGCAAGGTATGAGATTTAACACGTGCTTTCCTTCTGTAGAGGAATTTCCTTCTATCTATCTCTGTCTGTCTGTCTGTCTTCTCTGTCTGTCTTCTCTCTGTCTGTCTGTCTTCTCTGTCTGTCTTCTCTCTTTCTGTCTGTCATCTCTCTCTGTCTGTCATCTGTCTGTCTTCTGTCTGTCTGTCATCTCTCTGTCGTCTGTCTTCTCTCTGTCTGTCTTTGTCTTCTCTGTCTGTCAGCTGTCTGTCGTCTGTCTGTCTTCTCTGTCTGCCTGTCTGTCTTTCTGTCTTCTCTGTCTGTCCGTCTGTCTGTCTTCTCTTTGTCTGTCTTTCTTCTCTGTCTGTCTGTCATCTGCCTGCCTGTCTGTCTGTTGTCTGCCTGTCTGTCTGTCTGTCTTTCTGTCTGTCTCTCTTTCTGTCTTCTCTGTCTGTCTGTCATCTGTCTTCTCTGTCTGTCTGTCTGTCTGTCTGCCTGTCTGTCTGTCTTCTCTGTTTGTCTGTCGTCTGTCTTCTCTTTGTCTGTCTGTCTGTCTGTCTGTCATCTCTGTCTGTCATCTGTCTTCTCTGTCTGTCTTCTCTTTGTCTGTCTGTCTGTCGTCTGTCTTCTCTCTGTCGGCTGTCTCTCTGTCTGTCGTCTGTCTTCTCTCTGTCTGTCGTCTGTCTGTCAGCTGTCTGTCTGTCTGTCTTTCTGTCTGTCTTTCTGTCTTCTCTGTCTTTTCGTCTGTCTGTCTTCTCTTTGTCTGTCTGTCTGTCTGTCTGTCGTCTGTCTTCTCTCTGTCTGTCGTCTGTCTTCTCTCTGTCTGTCTGTCTTTCTGTCTTCTCTGTCTGTCTGTCTTTCTGTCTTCTCTGTCTGTCTGCCTGTCTGTCTGTCTGTCTGTCTGCCTGTCTGTCTTCTCTGTCTGCCTGCCTGTCTGTCTGTCTGCCTGTCTTCTCTGTCTTCTCTGTCTGTCTTCTCTCTGTCTGTCTGTCTTCTGTCTGTCTGTCTGCCTGTCTGTCTGTCTTTCTGTCTTCTCTGTCTGTCTGTCTGCCTGTCTGTCTGTCTTCTCTGTTTGTCTGTCGTCTGTCTTCTGTTTGTCTGTCTTCTCTGTCTGTCTGTCTGTCTGTCTGCCTGCCTGTCTGTCTGTCTTTCTGTCTTCTCTGTCTGTCTGCCTGTCTGTCTGTCTTCTCTGTTTGTCTGTCGTCTGTCTTCTCTTTGTCTGTCTTCTCTGTCTGTCTGTCTGTCTGCCTGTCTGTCTTCTCTCTGTCTGTCTGTCTGTCATCTCTGTCTGTCATCTTTCTTCTCTGTCTGTCTTCTCTTTGTCTGTCTGTCATGTCTGTCTGTCTGTCTCTCCCTCTGTCTGCCTGCCTGCCTGCCTGCCTGTCTGCCTGCCTGTCTGTCTGTCTGTCTGTCTGTCTGTCATCTCTCTGTTGTCTGTCTTCTCTCTGTCTGTCTTTGTCTTCTCTGTCTGTCAGCTGTCTGTCTGTCGTCTGTCTGTCTGTCTTCTCTGTCTGCCTGTCTGTCTTTGTCTTCTCTGTCTGTCCGTCTGTCTGTCTTCTCTTTGTCTGTCTGTCTTCTCTGTCTGTCTGTCTGTCTTCTCTCTGTCTGTCTGTCATTTCTGTCTGTCATCTGTCTGTCTGTCTTTCTGTCTTGTCTGTCTGTCTGTCTGTCTGCCTGTCTGTCTTCTCTGTTTGTCTGTCGTCTGTCTTCTCTGTCTGTCTGTCATATCTGTCTGTCTGTCTGTTGTCTGTCTGTCTGTCTGTCGTCTGTCTTCTCTCTGTCGGCTGTCTGTCTGTCGTCTGACTTCTCTCTGTCTGTCTGCCTGCCTGTCTGTCTGTCTGTCTGTCTGTCATCTCTCTGTTGTCTGTCTTCTCTCTGTCTGTCTTTGTCTTCTCTGTCTGTCAGCTGTCTGTCTGTCGTCTGTCTGTCTGTCTGTCTGTCTTCTCTGCCTGCCTGTCTGTCTTTCTGTCTTCTCTGTCTGTCCGTCTGTCTGTCTGCTCTTTGTCTGTCTGTCTTCTCTGTCTGCCTGTCTGTCTGTCTGTCTGTCTGTCTGTCTTTCTGTCTTCTCTGTCTGTCTGTCTGTCTGTCTGTCTTCTCTTTGTCTGTCTGTCTTCTCTGTCTGTCTGTCTGCCTGCCTGTCTGTCTGTTGTCTGTCTGTCTCTCTGTCTTCTCTTTGTCTGTCTGTCTTCTCTGTCTGTCTGTCTGTCTGTCTTCTCTCTGTCTGTCTGTCATCTCTGTCTGTCATCTGTCTTCTGTCTGTCTGTCTTTCTGTCTGTCTGTCTTCTCTGTCTGTCTGTCTGTCTGCCTGTCTGTCTGTCATCTGTCTTCTCTGTCTGCCTGCCTGCCTGCCTGCCTGTCTGTCTGTCTGCCTGTCTGTCTTCTCTGTTTGTCTGTCGTCTGTCTTCTTTTTGTCTGTCTGTCTTCTCTCTGTCTGTCTGTCATCTCTGTCTGTCATCTGTCTTCTCTGTCTGTCTTCTCTTTGTCTGTCTGTCCTGTCTGTCTGTATGTCTGTCGTCTGTCTTCTCTCTGTCGGCTGTCTCTCTGTCTGTCGTCTGTCTTCTCTCTGTCTGTCTGCCTGCCTGCCTGTCTGTCTGTTGTCTGTCTTCTCTTTATCTGTCGTCTGTCTGTTGTGTGTCTTTCTGTCTGTCTTTCTGTCTTCTCTGTCTGTCCGTCTGTCTGTCTTCTTTTTGTCTGTCTTCTCTGTCTGTCTGTTGTCTGTCTGTCTGTCTGTCGTCTGTCTTCTCTCTGTCTGTTGTCTGTCTGTCTGTCTGTCGTCTGTCTTCTCTCTGTCTGTCGTCTGTCTGTCAGCTGTCTGTCTGTCTGCCTGTCTGTCTTCTCTGTC